>NW_010586120.1:76626-89876 GCF_000705375.1 Tinamus guttatus
GACGCGCGGGAGCCCCCTGGCGGCGCGGCGCCAAGCACGACACGGGGCGCGCGGGGAGACTTTGTTCAAAATCAGTAAAACTTTATTCTATTTCCATTCTTTGCCATTAACAGAAAAAAAAAAATTGGAGAAAGCAATGTTTGTTTTACAAAGATAATGCATCTCCCAGAGAAGAAAACCCTAAATTGAGAATAGAGGTAACATGGAGGAAAAAAAAAAAAAAAAAACACAGTACTGCCCTCTATTCAAAGAAAATAACTCCTGTTCTTTTTGGTTAAAGTAATACTTAGACCAATCATTCAGTTTTCTTGCTTGATAAAGTGTGACTGGGGAAAGAGGGGGAAAGCAAGGGGGAGGTGAAAGGGGCCAGGGGAGGAGAGGGGAAAAAAATAAAGCACACAGACATCAACTATTTCACCTTGATGAAAGTCTCAATACAGCTATGGAAAGCCTAAGTATTTATTCTTTTACAGTACACTGGGTGCTGGCTGCAAAAAAAAAAAAAAAAAAGAGGAAAAAAAGGTATTCACTTCAGGCACAACTTTTTTTTTAAATTTAAATCAGTAAAAGAAACCGGGTTTAGAAGCTGCAGTGTTCAAAGCAGCAGCAGATTTGTGCATTGTTTTAAATATATTTAAATTACCACACTGATGGCACACCTCAGCCTTATGAAATTCTGCACTGCGTGCACTTCAGAACGCTACAAAAATAGGTCTATCCTGGAAAGAGACTTTCTTTGAGCTCTAACAAAAATTTACTGGCTAAAGGATTCAAATGAAATATGAAAACAGTGTAACATTTGGCCACCTACTTATCTGAATGTTCATACAGATTTTATATAAAGTTGAACATATTCCGCACTCATGTGGTCCTCAGAATTTGAGCAGAGCGAGCAGAAAGTGACCTTCCCCTTGGAAGGCAGGAGATAAAACAACTGAACACTAAGGCATAGTAAAACCTTGGCCAAAATAACAAAGAAAGCATAGGTAAGTGTAGTGCAGAATTCCATAAGGTCTACCAGAGTAGAGCATTCTATAATGTTTACTCACATAGGCAATGAAGATTTGCAGTTACCAGTTGCGTTAAATGCACCATTCAAAACAAGCTTCTAAAATGTGATACTATAAGGCGCCACCTTAAGTTCTCCAGGCTGCAACTGTGCATAATTTTAAAATGGTTTCATAAATTTATTTTAAACATAACATGAAAAGGTGTTAAAACTGATGTAATAGCTTCTTAGAATTTGGAAGGGATGAATTCAGTACCCTTCACCAGCCCCCATCACTCAGTCGTACTTCAGGTATGGGTTTTGTGAATCAGTCTATAACACCAGCCTGGCGAATCTTTCTCTCTGCACCAAATCCCTGCAAGTAAAGAGGGGAAAAAAAAGATGATTTTCAGGTCCAGGATCATGCTTTTAAGCAAACTTTCTTTTGTTCCAACCAAGCGCAGCATGAGCACATTTTTAATTAGCTACATTTGTTTCCAGAAACAAATTCAGTAACAAGAAGGCAACCCTGAAGATGCTGTGTTTACCCTTTACTGTCCTAGACACAATCACTGCTTCCAGACATAGTAATCTTTCTGCACTTGAAGTGATGACAGGATTTCATGTGAAAGGCAGGTTTACATACAGACATTTCACTTATGAATGTGAAAAAGGGTTATAGAAGAAAAAGGGTTATAGAAGAAAAAAAATACACCAGGATACGGGTTATGGGCACAAGGCAACTAACACCTGGATTAGTTCACTAAGAATTGAACACGAGATTTCAAACAGCTTAAGACTTCCAACAGAGGAAGCAAGGCTATGTCATCTAAGCCAAAACAACCTGCAGTTCTGCAAGCTAGACTTATCTCACATACCTTTGAGTTATCCGGCCCCTTGGGCTGACGAAGAACTGTTAGACGAGGAGCATTGGCATCATCCAGGTTAATGCTCTTTAAACGATTGACAAGTCTGTCAGGACGTGGAGCAGCAACAGCCTTGGCGCCTTCACTGTAAGACAGGCAACCATACAGAGCAGAAATGACTTCCCAGAGATAGTGTAAGCTGTACCTAATTCATGGTCATATTCCCTACCAAGACATTAGCATAGTTTGGCTTGTTTGAAATCAGAACTTCTGTAAAATGCCAGACGGCCACCTTACCATCATAACTAAGAGATGGATTTTGATATATAGTAACTCAAAACAATATTCTCCAGTTAATACTAATGTGTCTACAACACCTGCTACATTTGTTCCCTTGGACTGAACCAGCAAAAGATTCAGGTTGTGCAATTATGTTTTGGCAACTCACATCTCTGGAAAGAAACCGCTTGTCATACCAAACACATGGTAGGTCAAATAAAGTGCCTAACAAATTTTCTGTTTAAAATGAAAGATAGAGGCTTTTCAGAAAACAGGTGGCATTACGTATAATGCAGAAATTGCCATAGGCCACTAACTACCTACAGTACTTCATTGAGTTTTCCTATCATTTCTTCTTTTCCAAGCAAAAAACTGCCCAAGTCCCTACTATTTAGAACTTAATAGATGAAAAATGAACAGACAAAACAACAACACTATGGAATTAAGAAAAGCTGAGAGTCTTGCTGCTGTGCTGGCCATACTCTCCTGCGAGAGGTTCTCACTGAAGCCAGTTGAAATTTAGAATCCCACTTCCAGGAAGAGCTAGTTTAGGAGCCACATGCATGCTAGCACTAACGGAGAAGTCAGTGTACCAGATGGATAAACAGTTTAATTCCAAGTCCTCACCAGACACGCCACACGTTACAGGCACTGCATTTCCCTGTGCGCTGGTTCAGGATTACTGAGAACTCCACTTCATCCCCAGCCTGTAGTTCCACACCATCCTGAACTTCTTTGACATGGAAGAAGAGCTTTTTGCTGTCACCCACTTCATAGTTAATGAAGCCAAACTGAAAACAATACAACACATGGTTATTTCTTTCACTTCTATCCAAGAAGATGTAACGACATAATTGCACTTACAAAGAAATACCCCACCCACAACGCTTTGAAAAGTGCATGCAGGCTCTGTACCAAAGACGACATTTTGGCTGGAAACGATACTTTTCAGTGCTCAGCCACCTATCTGACTTCTAAAGCCAAGTCTACAGACAAGTTCTGAATCCCAACAAACACCAGCAGCAGTATTGAACTGAGAAAGCTGCAGGTCTTTTTTTTCTTCCCCTCCTCTTCCCCCCCTCCCCTTGTCCCCCACCACTATCTCTAAAGTTGGAGGAAACAACTCTGCTGTTTTGCCTGTATTACTGATATGAAAGTCCAGCTACAAGCAAAATAGTAGACGGAAGTACATAAGGCAATAGCCAGCAAAATCCACCTACCCCTTCCCTAAGCGACTATGGCTTAGGGCTCCAAAATTATTATAAAAATAGAACACATTCACAGAAATTAATTCCAATCATTTTACACTGCAAGTGGCTAGGACAGTGATCACCTTTCATATCCCTTCATATTTTAGATTGACTGCAGTCACTGACTACTTAATGCTGTGAAGAAGCCTCTTCTAGTAGCACAGCATACAAGCTTTTTTTTTTTTTTTTTAGCCCCTCCTCTTAAGGACATTTTTATTTATTTTATTTCATACGCAGGAATAACTAGCTAGATCAATTCTTACAAAAGCACAGAACAGGACAGAGCAGCTCCTCAGAATCAATCACAAAAGGAACTGCTGCTCAGAAGTGATTTATCAGCACCAAAGCTCTAGCTCACCTTGGCTGAAACCACATTATGAGGATTTACAAAAATCAGTATGGGGGCTACACAAACATCTTTCTCTAGAACAAGAGTGTGAAATGGCCATAGTTTGTGCACAAGTGAAGCTTCATAGACGGGGTGCTGGGTTCTCATGTGCTCCATGCCAGCTCAGTTAACACAGATCTTGTCTTCAGAGGGGTATTCACTCACCTGATCTTTCACACACTCCACTGTGGCTCTGCGGAAAGGTGTGATGTTAACAGCCATTGTCTGCCCGTTTTGACCCAGGACACAGAGCTGAAATTTTACTGTTTCTCCCTTTTGCAGACAGTCACCTTTGTTTGCCATTCCAACAATTCCAAATGGATAAACCTCTCCTTTCATCTCACCTGGAGGGCAGGAGGTGGAAAAACAAAATAGAGTTTTATTTTTAAACCAAGAACATATAAAGTGTATTCCCAACACTAGATACGATAGTTCTACTGTTAACAATACAGTGTGAACATAACCCTTAGCATTTCTATTCACAGTTCATTAAATTACTAATCTTATTCTGCATCTGAAAAGGGAATATGTAGATTTACCTTGAGCTTACAACTGTATTTACTACCATCATTAAAGCAAGTATCAATTATAGGTGAGAAATCTTACCATCTTCCATTACTTCAATCATGCCTTGGTATTCAGTCTGGGTGGGATCTACACTCCGCAAAGGACGAATGACTTTACCAGAGTAAACAGTTGGATCAGCTTCTTCGGTGATCCCGTTCACTGAAAAGACAGAAACAGAGGAACAGAATGTTCCAGTCATGTTAAAACAGAGTAGCAAATCAGTCTTAGCCAGAACCCTTTCCAGTTTACACTACAAGACTGCTGGTATAGTGCACTATCAGCCAGTAAAACTAGAACAGCTCTAATTGAGTAATATTTTGTGAGCTTTTCTAGCCAACAAAACACAATTAGGGGGCTGCAGGCAGGAAACAGTAACTTCCAACAGAACTAAAAGCCTTGGAACATGAAAGAAAAATCAAAGGATTTTCATTCACTACCACTGCATCCCCAGTTCCTGGATCGTTTTAATGATCCAGTAATCATTTGCTATCCTTTAAGCTTATAAATTCTTTCTTAAGCCCCAATAACCACAACTTGCAATTCCTCGTGAAGCCTTCCTTCTCTGAAGGGCAGCAAAACAACTAGAATTACTAAATTAGGTAGTTTTATCACAACATCTCTCCCTTCAATTAAAGGCGAAAAAGTATGATGAGGGCCCAGAGGTTGCTACTGTCTACAACACTGTTGTTCTGCACAGATTTTCTCTTCAATAACACAGGAAACAGTTTTCAGGAAACCTGTTACTCAGATTAATGCTTAGTGGCCTTAACTAGTGACCATATTAGGAAGCCTCCTTTTGCACTGGACTCCAACTGTAAAGAGATCATTAGTAGACTTTACCATAAGGACCTTCAAAGACCCTTTTAAGGAGAAATTGCCAGATACAGTCTTACCTGCATGTGTTTTGTTCACCTTTTCCGCACTAACTTTGTTTCCTTTGCCTTTTGACAAGCTGTATTCAACTGTATCTCCAAGTTCCAGGCTATCAATATCACCACAGTATTCACTATAACAAACGAACAAGCAAACAAAAATTATAAGCAACTTTCCTTTAGTTCTATCACACTAGTAATGTTTTAACAATTAAATAGGGTGATTGGAACCCACCTAACTGGCCCCCTACATTTTCAATACGTTCTTACCCAAGAAAGTGAAACCTTTCAAATACACAATTTTTGAACTGTGTTTTTTTAGACTAGAACAAAGCCTTCATCCAGAGGCCCAGAACACACTAACAGAAAAATATGAGCCAGTCCAAAAGAGATAAAAATGGACTTGAGACACTTGATCCTTTAAATGTGTGAATCCTGAAGTGGTTAACAGGCCTCTACCTACAGAAAAATAAAAAGGGAGGAGAAAAAAAAAGACACCCACACATTCCCAAAGCAAAACAAACACCCCCAAAACACACAAGACAGCAAGAAAGAGTGAGAGACAGATTCACCTGTAATGAAAAAAGATCTCCTTATCATGATTGGCTGTTTCAATAAATCCAAAGTTATCTTTCAGGGCTGCCACATATCCCAAAAGCCTCTTAGAGCTGTAGTTGCGTCCAAGCATTCTGACAGAAACAGCCGTTTGCAGACCGGTTCTCTTCACTTCGCAAACGCTGAACTCGACCTGTTAGATATGAGGATCAGCATCAAGGGGGAGAGAAAGAGGAAATAAAAAGGCCACCCCCTACACACTGGAACAACTCTCATCAATACCCACACCTCCAGGAAAGTCTTATTCTAGCCACTCGTCTCTCAGAAACACGTCAGTCTTGACTTTCACTGACTCACTACACAGAGCCTATATGCTATTAGGCTCTTTGCACACATTTCTTCACCACTATTAGCCCACAGTGAGCATGCCCCTAAGTTCAGCTCACCTCTGTTTTATTTTTGTAACAGTAACCAGTGTTTCGACAGCGTGGTTCCCAAACACTAACTGTTCTCGGGTTGCCCTTCCAGATTCTCTTACCACCTTTGCCTACATTTGTGTGTCAGGCTATTTTGCTCACAAGGATATGTTCTCCATCTTCAAAAGCTACCCCAAGGCACTACTTCCATATACATCAATAGGTTTTAGGATATTTTTTGTAAAAATAAAGCCACTAAACCTCAGGACAGAGGCATAAGGTTGCATTATGCAGATACCTTGTCCTTCATTTCTTCTGAAGGAAGAAAAAAAAAAAAAGGCAACAACAAAGCAAAGAAAAGCTCACATCTGGCAACACACAGAAAAAAAATCCCAAAGGTATACTTAGTTCTATTTGCCTTATCTCCTATCTGGGGATTAGTAGATCCTTCCACATCCTTGGCCTGGTAAGGAATGGTCAATTTTACTCCACAGTCATCATAAACGATTACTCCATCCTCAGCTTCCTAAAGACAAAGCAACAGAATTTAACAATTGGCACCTTATTTGTCAGTAAATTTACTGCACACAATCCAAGCACAGCTCATCTCAGTCACAGAGGTTTTTCAATAACTGCTCCTCAACTGGTTTAAAAAAGTAACAAAGAAATCAACTCAAAGCAAGCAGAGTAACAAATGCAAAGCTTGAAGTGACATATATAAAAATTTACCTTTTTCCTAAACAGTACTTTTAAAGTTAAAAAGTTTGACTACTTCAAGCATTTACTGAAAGTTTAAATATTTGTCATAGTTTAAAAGAGCACAAAACTTCCTCTAGCCCTAGAAATATCATTTCAGCCAATTAAAGCATATTCTGCAGCAAGGCAAGGAAAGGAGTTTTCCATTAAGGTCCTGGAAAATATCCTCAAGAGCAGCACCATTGCAAAGCAGCAGCCATGCTTTTAATACCCTGTTTTGCACAAGTTAGTTTTAGCCAATCCTGTCATTAGCTATTCAGTCTATTCCACATTCATAATAATAAGCAGTACTTCAAAAATACAATTAGAGATTTTGAAGAAGCAGCCTCAGTTTCCAAAGTAAGAAATACACAATATCTACTTCACAAGAGCAGCAATGTTACCTTCTCTTTGCCTTTATTGGGGCTACTAGCTTTGGCTGGAATGGCTTCTTTGTCTATAGTACCCACAAAACGGTGATCTGATTGAGTGTGGAAAGAAACCGTGCCCTTTGGAAGTTTTTTAATCCTTATAGCATGATTTCTTTGTGCAGACAGCATATCCTGAAAAACAAGATTGACCAAGTTTTAAGGCAGATGGCAAGTGTTTGCTTGTTTTTTGGTTTTGGGGCTTTTTTTAAAATTTTTTGTTTTGTATTTAAATTAAAGTTTAGTTTGCAAATAGATTATTTCACTTACAGGAACCACAGTAAACTCTACTTCATCAGAAATATGGAGTTGGTTTCCATCCATAATTTCACTGAAGTGAAAGAACATGCGAGCATCCCGATCAACACATTTAATGAAGCCAAAGCCATCTCTCATTGCTGCAATCACACCCTGGAAACAGGCAGATGGAAACTTCATCAGAATTCAGGATTTGCTACTACTGAAGCACATTGCTCGAAGAAGACATCTGAGGACTTCATTGCATAAAAAGTGAAAGATGCTACCATGTTATTTACATTAAATTACTGTTAAAGACAGTCCCAGTTCCCCACGTACCACTCACCTTCCGTTCACTTCAGAAATAACAACAGTAATAATAGTAGCAAATAGTTTAATAGTAATAATAGTAATAAAATAATAGAATTGCTTTTAATCTAAAAAGAGATACTTGCCATTTCTCTAGTTTCATTTGTAAATTGGAAAGTATTGGGAAGAACCTCAATATTTGTGGCTCGCTCCAATTTGTCACGTCTATCTGTCGAAATATTGAATCGAACGTGGTCACTTTCCAGCAAGGTCACCTTGGATTTTGTATCTTTGTCTCCAAATGGAAGTTCTTTAGGAATCACGAAGTCAACTTTGATGCGGCCAGGTAATGGGTCATTCTAGTAGCCAGGCAGAAATATGTAAAAAACAAAACAACAACAAAAAAAACACACACAAATGCATTCCTGTTAGTTCACTTACAAAGCTCAGCGTTCAAAGCTTTAAATCAGCCCTTAAAAAAAGCCCTTGCTGAGCTGCATGCCCCCATGTATATACTTGGGAAAGGAAGGCACCGAGCTGTACAGACACTCCTACACTACGATATGTCACAGTCATAATTTAATCTGGTTTCTGTCTATGTATCAAACTCAGAAGTTCCCGAGACATCAGTTTCAACATCATCACAGCAAAACACTTGGAAATACTAAGGCTGGCCAAAGTAAATACTGAACAACACCCAGTGTCTGCTGGACTCAAACCACTGTTTTATTTTTGGTTTTGGTTTTCTTCTTCCCTCTCTTATCACTACTGATTTGTTAGTTACAACAAGTTAATTACTGTTCAAGGCCAAATCTGAAGTGTTTTAGCACCAAATGTGTATTACCCCAAAAAATAAAGAAATAAAGATCAGTTTCAAGGACTAACCTAAAACTGCAACACTTCTAAAGGTAGAGTCTCTTTTGTGGTTAAAAGAAAACAAACAAACAAAAAAAACCCACTTTCAAGTACTTTCTCTCCTTTCCACTGTACTTTTGTCTTAAAAAAAGCTCTAACCACCCCCCCAAAAAACCACCTCCCTTCAGAAGTATCTGAAAGATTAAAAACAGAACCAACGTACCATTACCCTTCGTTACCCTAATTCCTGCCTCTTTAACCTTTAGAAGAATTACATAATGTGACTGCTACCAATGGCTGTTACAATTAAATTCAACTTTCTCCTTTGCTGTGAAGTGATGCTTATGCACAGACCGTTAAAGGGGACCACGTTTCAACTATTTCACTGGAATTCCTGTCAGCAAGCAACACATTTCGAATCTCAGAAAATACTGAAATTCACCTGGTTTTTGAGGGGTACTTTTGGAATTACTTTGGTTACAGTTCCTTCAAAATGTTCAATGCTGATGTCTTCAAAAATGACTGTTCCTTGAGGCAGCAGTCTTACATCTGTTGCAACTTCTTTACCCTAGAAGTATAAAGCCAGTCAAATACCCCAAAACAAGAGGTAAGTTAACATACACATTCCAAAGAACCTCCTCCCCCCTTTCTCACAAGTGACTTTGAAGAAAAAAATATATTAATAAAATAAAAATAGCTGTCCAGGTGTGTTCTAGAACCTTGTCTTCAGTTTTTACTGGATTTCGTCTTACATTTCTGTCTTTGATTGTAAACTCCACATCATCACCAGGCTGTAAGGCTTCTAGGTCACCTTTAAATTCACTATAGTGAAAGAATATCTCCTTCACGACATCACCCCTCTCAATAAATCCAAAGGCTTCCTATGAACAGAACAAAGTGTTTAATATATTGCCAGAGAAGTTTACATATTATACCAAATTATACAGTTATAAGTAAGCACAATAGATACGTCAGAGCACACGCAGCTACCATACAAAGACATTATGGAAATACTAAAATTCTGCTTAAGAAAGGCAGTATTACACATCAAAGATGAAGTCATGTAAACTTCTGAGTTGCTGAGTTTACACCCTCAGCATCAAACTCTTAATGGATTTTAATAAGCCAAATTTACTGCTTGGAATAGCAGCTCTCTAGAAAGCATTTCATCCTAAGAATCACTTACTTTCATGGCACAGACTACTCCTTGACAGCGGGCTTGTTTCTTTTTTAACAGCATAATGTTACGAGCACTTACAGCACCAGTACTAGAGGGGAAAACAGAAGGAGAGAAAAACTGATAAGCAGCTGCAAACTGGAGTCAAAAAATAAAATTGTTTCATATTTCATTTCAAAAGAGTTTCTGTTCTTGGAACAGCCTCAAACCACTGCCCAATCCCAGACTGATCAAGTATCTAAGTATATACAGAGTTAAGAAAGACAATAACTTACTGTTTGTTTGTATCGATTACAAAGTTAATTTTATCTCCAGTTTCCAGCTGTACATTTCCTTCAACATCCTCCGGTGTGTAAGTCAGGTAAAATACTTCCTGTAAATTAATGTTGACTCATATTACTCTACTTGCAAAATAAACTCTTTTCAAAGATTAACAACATTTTGCTTAATAACAGTATCTGCTATTAAAAAAATGATTTTAGTCAGAAAATGGAAACTGATAGAACAGTGCATGCAAAAAACATTCTTTCATTCTGCAGTTTTGATGAGTCCCTAATAAGCACCTTAAATTGAAAGTTTTGTACATGGCCATCTTTAAATATCAATTTCTAAAGGAAACATTTTGAACTTTTCGTATAATCTAGCTTCATTATCCTTTACAGCAGAACAACTGTTTATCTCTGCATTAATTTCTCAATAGATATGGGCAAGCAAGTTGTCAAAGTAACATTTGTTTGTAGTAACTACTGCAGTTGGCATTTTTACATAAGAACTGTAACTTCTTTAACTTCTTAGTCAAATTGTAATGTCATTTGTCTATATTAAATTGTGCTTTTTTGTTTGGTTTTTTTTTTTGTTTATAGACCACACTGATGGATCAGTCAAGAGTTGAAGTAAAATGCATGAGCTTTACCCCATTACGTTCGTAGCATACACTCCCTGTTGGACTCTGACCCGGGGCAGCTGGAGATTTACTCTCTAAATTGTGAGGAACAGCGCACACAACCTACCAGTCACAAAAAAAAAAAAGAAAAAAAAAAGAAAAAAAAATCCATTGCTAGTCATTTCAGGAGCAGCATTGTGCCATACAAAAATTTCAGTATGCCCTACTATAGACTCAGGGATGCACTTTGCACTTCAAATGTAACAAAATGGGATGGGATGCCATGCTGCAAAGTTTTTAACAGAGACTATCTGTTGACTCTGAGAACTGCTTAGAGTCAAATAAAAGCTTGAACTGAACCTCTGCATTTTTGCTAGTATGAGAAAGATATATCTCAGTATGACTGAACAGTCTATGTATTGAATAGGCATGCTAAATGAATCTGCCTTTTTGTACTGAATATAGAAGTTTCATATAGAAATTAGACATCACAGCCACTAACTTGTCCATTTATCCGTTCTTCAGGTAGTATTTCTGGCTTTATCTTCACCAATTTAACAGCAATGGGCTTTCCAGTTCGGCGATCAGAAGACACTTCAAACTCAACATCGTCTACAAGACAATCAAACATGATGACATCAGCATAAGCTGTTTTAAAAATAAGTAATAATTAAAACAAACAAAACAATCCAACAACAACCCTAAAAATCCTAAAAAAAACAACACCCACCCACCACCACACACAGTTATCTTCACAGTAATTCTAAAAAATTAAGAGAAAATGCTGAGTTTGTGAGGTATGTTATGCTTCTCTACAGGTTGAAGAGATGGGTCTTGACTCAGCCAAGATGTCCATGTTGCCCAATTACCTCCTACTTTGAGCTCCTGTAAGTTGCCATTATACTGTGAACAGTGGAAGAACAGTCTAGCTTGCCGTTCCGAACACTGGATAAATCCATAAGAGGTCAGCAGTTTTTCTATAACCCCAGTCTCACGCAGCGCTGCCGAAGTACCATTGGGGTACCCGTTGTGTCCATTGTTGTGGAGAAGGTTTGGATCAAAGCTCATCTGTTAAAAAAGCAACAACAGTAAGTTCAATAAGTTTGCTTTATTGAAATCTTTCAGTTATTTTCTTCATCTGCCACATAGCAGGATGAAAGTAACAAATAAAAAGACCTGAGGATGTTATTGTAGTGAATAAACTCTAATGACTTTTGTAATAAAATAAGAACTTTGAAGCAGCCAGGCTTTTATAAAATTGTTATCCTTTACATTTAGACAGGCAACATATTTATAAAATAGCTCATCCCCCTCCCCACCAAGAAAACCCACAAAGACTGAAATAAAGCTTGCTTTGAGCAAGAAAATATTCTGACTTATGATCCAACAGTTATGAAATAACAATACTAGACCTGCAAAGCTTGTCTCCTAGTTCAACTCTTTAGTCTTTCAAACATAGGTTTTTCTCATTTTTGCACACTTATGGAAATAACAACCAAAATGAAAACCTCAAACTAATATTTCAGCAGTAGAAGGTTCTGTGAGCCTTATACTACTACTCTAACCCTAAGCAGTGTAAGGTTGCTAGAGCAATGTTAGGGTAGCCTTACACTACTGGACAGACTATGAAAACCTGATTGGAAAATAGCACTGAACTTAAAGTTAAAGCTGAAATCAACTGTAAAGTAACTTCTATGTATAAAATCTGTCTTCCTTTTCAAGGTGCAGAAACAACACGAAGACTTTCAGAATTTCTTTTCAAGCACATTAGCTTTTTGATATGCAAAAATGTCCTTTTTAAAAGCACCTATTTCCATTTACAGGTTAGCAACTAAAACAGTTGAAATTCATTATTCCACACCAAACAGTGTAATGCAAGAAAGACTATTCCAAACAATACACGGACACAGCCAACATGCATCTTGGAATACAGTGGCAAAGGGTTTTACTTGCTACAGTGTCCAGTGTATTACTGTGGAAGCCACATGAGACCATGTTTGCTCTGTTTTGCTGTCACGTCAAACAGAAGAGATTCAAAACCAGTGAACAAGAGATAAAATGCTCCTGAACAACTTGTAAAAGCAGTATGCTTTGTAATGCAACACAGGCACCTAGTTCCTCAAATTATTGAAATGTATAGTTCAAGCATGCCCTGTTACTGATGCCCTGTTTGGCGATAAGTTCAATAATGATGTCAAAGAACAGAGCTAAACATATATTGCCAATTTCTTTTAAAAACAAAAAATTACAAGTTTCCCACTAACGGAAACAGAAAACACTCATAATATGTATGTTTTTTTTTTTTTTAAAAAAGAAAGAGAAGCAAGATAAACAGAGTTCTGAGCTCCATGAGAAACAAATGAGAAAACATAAAGCATCAGTCCTCACACCACTGTCCACAGTTTCAGTTAGCCTGCAATCATTAATCTTAAGTGGAATGGAGTG
>NW_010586120.1:101254-116835 GCF_000705375.1 Tinamus guttatus
TACCGGAGAGCTACGGCTCCGGCAGCCTTCTCGGTGAGGCCGGCCCCGCTGCGGGAATAACGTTAAAAAGCGAATCTGAATCACATGGATGTCTTAGCCTTTCTTTTGTGTTTGTTCACAGAAGGCTAATGCCGGCTGTTTCCCCTCCCCGGATCTCCAACACGCCTGCAGATCCCCAGGTGCTCCTGACCAAACAGGGAGAGTCCAAATATTCCACAAAAGAGGGACTCGAGATGAAGAGGTGCCAGCTGAGGTGCTGTGCAAACGCAGTGCTGCTCTGTGCACAGGAGGGCACACGTCCTTGACCCAGGGGAGTCCTGGTTATCTATTTAAATACTCCATTAAACAGTCTGTGATAAATTCCGGGCTCAGATCTGTGGAGCTGTCATCTTATCTAATACTCTTGTTTGTCTCTTTTAACAGTAAACATCCTCTACTCAAGTTAAAATAACAGAAGCTCAGTAGTGCTGACTTGCTTCTTTGTTATTTATTTGCTAACTGAGCTACTGTTGGTGATCTGCGATGTCCTTGATGGTCAGCTCGACTTTGTGCCACAGTGCTTTCTTATTATTACCAAATTATTAATAGTTTCAAAAATAGTGTTTTAACTTGAGTCTGCACCAGTACAGCACCAGAAATTTCAGTTCGTATCCGTAGGAAACCGACTACAGGAACATGTCTTGTTTAGTATGAAGCATCATTACACCTCAGCGCCTCGAGAGCATGTCTGAATTTCTGTTTTTGGCCCATTCTGTTCCTTATATTTATACTTTCCTTCAGGCATTTGGTCTGTTTGGTTGTTTTGTTTTCCTTTAGCGATGGATGATAACCAAAGTTTTCATGCCAAGAGGTGACAAGCAAAGAGGGACACAAAAGGGACGTGACTGCTCTATGAGACTTCCATGGCAGAGTGAGGTCAATCCCTCTGGACACTGTGACTGCTTGAACCAAAATGAGAATGAGAAGACGACAGAGTTTACTGTGCTAAATTCACAGAGCGGTTAGTCTGTGTTGTCACTCAGGAGATGACAGAGTTTACTGTGCTAAATCCACACAGCGGTTAGTCTGTGTTGTCACTCAGGAACTGGGCTCATTCCCTCTCCAGAAAATCTTTTGACATAAAATCATTTGTTAAATTTGAAAGGGTAGTAGAATGAGCTAGAGTGGCACCAGGGCCACAGATCAGATCCCAGGAGGACAAAGATCCTTGATTTAAACGCTGGGAATGCTTGTTACCAAACTTGTAGCATCTAGCAACAGAGCTTAAAGAAATCAACAGATGCATTTTCTGTGTATTGGTGTATTTTAATTCTTTTGCTTCTTATCATATCAGCTCTGTATAAACTGAAGAGAATGTATAAATTTGGCCTCTCAAACTTTTTAGTGTTTAACTTCAATTCGATTAAACACTTATGTATGTGTACAAAGTAAAAAATGAGGTTACAAGAGGTTAATGCTTTAATGCTTTTAATAACTCTTAACCACATGGCTGTATTTTGTCAGACAGAGCATGGATTTGGTCTAGCAGGAAATGCTCATGCTAGATAGCAGCATATTGGTGCTCTCCAAAACAGTAGAGCTGCTAAAGAACAAAAAAACTTTTCTAGGCCACCTCCGAAAATTCATAAGCAGTATTTCTCTTATGGATTTTCTGAGCAGGATTTCTGAGTATAAGCTCACTAGGTGAATCTAGCACAGAGGAGGAAAATCTAAAAGGAAAGGATTCCTGGCAAACCAGAAGTATAGGAGGAGCGACAAAAAGGACTGGTAGTAGTTTCTCCGTGTGGGTCAAAACGGAGCGGGTGGCAGTTGTGCAATTTGTGAGGCACAAGGTATTACATGGAGATTTGAGAAGAGTTCGGGGACTGCTGCTCTGGATGTTCAGACTATGTGTGCCGTGTAATGCTCTACACTAACCCAAAAATTGACAGTGGAGCAAATAATGGTTAAAAATGGATGGAAGTGACCTGTAGAAATATCTGTGACAGAGATTGGAGGGCGTTTATCTCTCTCTCCTGCCCGCCTTGCAAAACTGTTGGATTGTTTGCTTTTACAGTTAAAGGATGGGTTTAACGTAATTATCAGTTTCTGTGATGATTTCACAGGTACTGCGTTTTACAAGATCTGGAGTACACACCTTGTAGACTAGAAGACTACAGGAATCTTCTTCTACATCCAACCCTGTGCTTCAAGGTAAAAAACTGCTGCATAAAACAGAGAAATTCTGTCACAAACATTCTTACCAAGAAATTCAGTCTCATTGTTCATCTTAACTATCCTGCTTTCACAAATCTGGACGAGTCATCCATTGCAACACAGCATTTACATTAATGAGCCTAATATTCTTTTTACTATCAAAACAAATGTCCGTAAGATGGAATACAGGATGCAAGAAAAACATTATCATTGATAAATTGATATATCCAGTTATTTTAGTCTCCCAGTAGCAACACTCAACTGCTGACAAAATGCTGACTGAGAGATTCCACAATAATTATTTTATAATTCTTAATGCAGAATGTCAAGACATTTTGCTTTGTGAAAATTAGGCCCACAATTTGGCTTTTCTTCAATGTACTTTTGCTGATTTAAGAATCTCAGTGCTTGAAGACACATTGCAAGTGTTCCCTACTAACTATCAATTTTAACGTGATTGAAGCAAAGTGTAATCAAGCTTTGGTTATACCTTCATTGTGTATATCCACATTGTGTCTTGCTGAATACTGCTGTATTTAAAAATACCTTTAGGGATGATAAGGGCTTTTGCAAAGCAGAGGTCAAATGAAATGACATACAAACCTTGTTGCCCAAAAGAGCACACGCTTAAAATCTATAGAAGCAGCACAGCATATGGTGAATCATTTGTATTACCAATAAAATCTCACATTCATGCTTTGTTTTATCATTTGTATTATGTTGGACCTAAAGCACTTCAGTAAGGCTGAGGCTGACCTACTACACTGATATTCTTAAGTCACAAGTGAAACCAGCAAAGATGAACACTCTGTTGCAGGAGAGAGAGGCAAATATTGACAATAAAACAAGCGTGTGTTTATCAAACATCTAGATTAATCACTTTTTGGATTCATAATAATATTAAACAAGTCACCTTTGACAGACAGTCCTGCAATTCTTCCCTTCCTTGCAATCCTCTTCAGAGCTGATGCCTGTATAGAGGTTGATGCTATTCCAGAAAGAGCTTTCTCTGACTCTCAAAGTTTTGCATGCAAAATGCCTAGAAGGCAGCAAAGGACAATTTCCTACTACAGTAGCTCCTAGCCCTGATATTACCTTTGAACACATGCTCCAACAGCTAAAACTACTGCACATGCAACAAATGAACATCCTATTCAAACTAAATCTTTCTCTCTGTTGAGAGCCAGAAGTACAAGATAACATCAACATCCAAAAAATGTCAGTCATGAGGTTTTGTGCTGATTGAGCAAAATATCCTAACAGTGCCAGACCCACTGCACCATTTAAGATTAGTAAATAAACCAGGAGAAAGGGTGAAGAGAAATCCTGCATGTTTTTCATGGGTTTCTCAAGAAACTGTCAACTTTAGTTCTCAGAACACACATTTGCTATGAATTACTCCTTCACTCTACTTCTATGACTATTTCTCTAATACTAAAAATAGGTAAAGACAAAGCCTAAACATCTATATAAGCTGTTAGTACTCAACCTTCTTTAATGTTGTTCAGAGCAGTTTACTAACAGGAGAGCCGTAATCCCTTATTGAAGTAATCTATATTTGAATATAATCTTAAACTCATATATAACAACCATTACCATAATTAGCAATTGTTTTCCATGGTTTCCCAACTGCTTAGTATTTGACTCTTGCTTTAATCATTTAATGATTTACAGTAATGAGCAGGAACATGAGTATTTTGCACTAAAATGGCTAAAATAGTTGGCCAGGCATCATTGCCCTTATGTGACAGATCTCAGATGCTTTCGTAGAGAGTTAGCCAAAAGCAATAGACAATGTCATCAGTTGTCCTTTATTTTTACTGAAAAAACAACAACAAAGTGACCAAAGTGACCGGAATGACTTGTAGTCAGAGTCCCAGTAGCTTTTGAAGGACTGTTACTGTGCTGGGATTCTGCCCTTTGCTTAATTTCTGTTTGACAAGTGCTTTATAAATGACCAGAAGAGGTGGTTTATGTTTCATTAATGAGGCTGATAGTGGTTAATTACTAAAGTTGCGTAAACAATCCAATACCAGATCAAGCAGAATGGGTCAGTTATGTGGAGAAGACCCAGCTGGAGAAGATAGGATTTCCTTTAACTATTCAAATACCAACCGAGTTACAGGGATCTGGAAAAGACAGTTCAGATGAACAGAGAATTCTGCTAAAAATAATTTCTGCTTGAAAATAATTTCTCTTGACACAGATTGATCTGTAGAAAGCTCTGTTCTGATCTGCAGTTTTGAACTCTCTAGACAAAGGCATGAAGGTAGCCATCCCATGCAGCTGAGACTAGAGATGCTACAGGTTAATGATGGAAATGAGGCTGCTAAAGTAGGATGACATGAGGTGCTCAGGCAACACTCATGTCATCATCAGAAGTGATTATTCTGCAGGAAGAACATGCATCCTTTATTCTGCGCCAAGATTCAGGCTCACAACACGCACATATCTGCTCTTATTTTCAGCCCATGTCAGAGTCACAGGTTTCTGTTGTTCTTTTTTTAAAGGCACCTCTAGCAAAGCTTGCTTGAAGCATGCGGTGATTTACTTTTCATATTAAAATGCAATTAGGCATGTTGCTGTATCATGTTGTTGTATCATGTTGTTGTATCAGACGGCTTAGCAGCATTTTACAAGAATGACCTATGCAAGAAAAAGTACAGAAAATAGAGCTAGAAGCTACCTCAGAAGTCTCTTCTCCTTTCACATTAACTCTGAAAGAACAATTCATAAATTCTCTAAATTAGTCCAATCTAATCTACAAAAGCTCCAGTGATGATGAATACACAGTCAATTTATTATTGTTTATAAATATTTTGTAAAAATAACTGTTACTTTTACCATTATAGGTATGTCCTCTATTACCTCATTTAAATGCTCCTTGTTCCTAAATAAACTTTTTATTGCTTGCATTTTTACAAGCATGAAAAACAGTTTATTTTCCTCCTCTTTTCAGCAGTTCTTTATGTGTTTGAAGAAGACTCCAAGGGCTCACATTTTTATTGCCAGCCTAAGCTTCAAGAAGGGAACTGATCTGTAAAAATAATGTTAATACATATGTTTAACACAGAAGAAAGGTGATCCTTTTTCTGGGATTAAGATATCTGCCATCTTCTATGTAACATATTAGACAGCAAGTCTCATGACATGATGCTTAACCAGAAAATGCCTTTGTCCGAAGGATCACATCTCATATCTAGGAAGTGATGAAAGCCCCAAGTTGCAATGATTAATTTGTAAGAAAATGTTCACAAAGAACAAACTTCTTTGCTTTTGTAAGAATTAAATTTTACAAAATTAATAGCAACAAAAGTTGCTAAGAAGTCATTGCCTCTTCTGAAGGTACAGATTAATCCCAATATGTTGCACAGGTATTTCTGAGTTAAAATATAGAAAACAAGGTAAGTGTTCTGTGTTTGGAGATACTGCCCTAGGCAAATGCTCCCAAATTCCATTATCAGGTACCGTAGCGATATCCAAGTAATACTACTGTGCTATTTTCTCTGACCAAGCAGTGAGCATTATCTGTTAACACTCAGATATGCTGATGTTAAGCAATCTAAATGGGACAGTTTCAGATTCTACCAAGAAAGCAAAATATTTAGTAATCGAACTGGGAGAACTCTGGGAAACAGTGACGTGAGGGTCCTCATGGCCTCTGTCCCTGATGACCCAGTTATTATTTGATTTATGTGGACTTGCAGCTGCCCTTGCTTCGACCCCAGGAAAGGCTGTGTGGGAAGTTCGTGTCTCAGAGCCTGCAGCTTTACTCTGCAGAGTGTCTGGAGCCTCGTGTATGCAAAGGAACTGATAAATAGGGAAAAGGCCCGGCTTGCTACAGCGGGAAGCGGAGCTGGAATCACTGCTACATCCCAACAGATTTGCTCTGGAAAGAAGAGACTCTCTCTGGAGCTAGTGTAAGTATTTCATTCACTGCTCTGAATGCTTTGGAATTGCAAAGTATTTTTCTAGCCATAAACCAATTTGTCATGTGAAAATATCTGAGGCTTTTGTTTGTTTTCTTGCTTTTAAAACAGCTGATTAGAATAGAAAACATACGCTTTAAAATTAGGTATCCTAGCTGCCAAGAATTTTTTACAGCAGTACTGTAATTACATATGCTGCTCTGAGGTGCACGATTATTTTGGAGGATGAGGGGATGTAATTTTCTTTACAGATAGTAGAGTGAAACACCAAATCTCAACACTAAATAGTATGATTTCATTCATATTTTGTGAAAGACTGTGGGCCTGAAGAGCTCTCATCACAATCACGATGGGACTTATTGCTAAGAATTACCTGTGTCTGACATACAGAGTAAAGTAATTTAGTTACTTGCCTTCTTCCCCAAGCTTTCAGTTACGAAAACCATAAACTACAAAAAAATCTCTAATCTCATTATATATATATAAAAATCATACCTTTGGAAAAAAGTATTAAAAATGCTTCCCATTAAAAAAAAAGCACCACGTTTATCACTGTTATAAAAACATACTGCCTAGCATCACTGCTTGTTCAGTATGCTTCCTACAAGGTATGCTAGATATATGCTGAAGGCTCCAGCTTGAGCTACTAACATTCCCTTTAAACAAAAAAAATCCCTGTGACACAGCTGTCGAAGTATTTATGATAACAATATAGACATCTTGAAGAGCTGCCTGGAGAATCTTCTGTAAGAAATATACTTTGCCTCATAATAAATTTGATGATAATACAAGTTGATGATATTTTATGATAAAATATTTTATGGCAATAAAAATTATAAAAACAGCTTATGCCATAAATAACAATAAACAGATTTACCATATGTATTTTAGTCCAAGCATGTATGTTCTGTTAAATTATTAACTGTTCTGTGGTCACATCTTACTTTCATTAATTAACTGCTTTGGAAAAAGAAGTTTCCTTTTTTGATGAATTTAAAAGTCTCTCCATTAGAACCAATAACTGAATTGCTGAATTTCTATATTAGATGGGTAACCAAATTCCTGAATCAACACATATTCACTGTATATTGAAGGTTATTTGTTGAGAAGACTGATCACTGACAAAAATAAATCTATAAAAGAACAACTTGGTCAAAACTGCTTAAGCAGTTCAGACTCTAAGTTGTATCTTCCTCTGGGTAAAAATGAAGTCCCAAGTCAATTTGCTCTACAAAGAACTAAGAATTTCATCCTAACTGCATTAATGATTGTGTTCTGCAAAACAGGTTACTGAAGGTTTCTTCTTATTTAGTTTTAAATGATTGCAACTTTTTACAATTACATTATTACAACTTTTTATTATCCTACAAATTTTTATCATCTCTTGGAAGATATTTCTTTTTTCTTTCTAAGGCACACACACATACACACACAAGTACAACTGTATTTTGAGTACTCAGGAGAAAAATGGATATAAAGGACTATGTTTTGGGAATAGCATGGCTGTCACTGACAGTCTAGTCTGATTTCAAATTTGTCCAAATTATTGTTTTGAAAAATTAAATATTGGACATGTGTGCTATGTTCTATCAAGGATTCCACCAACCTCAGAGTCCATAGCTAAGCTTTGTGCATAGGCAAAATTTACTTTGTTGTATGGCAAAGGGTTAAAGTATATGTGTGTGGGCTGGAGAAGTCCTTGAAGTCCTTGTTCCCTTCTAGTGAGGTGCGAGAGATTAGGGATGGTTGCTGAACTCTTCGGAGATCAGCGTATATAGCATCATAAAAGTTCAATGACTCCCAAAATTCAGAGAAGGCTTCTGTCCTACTGACGGATTCACATAAAAAAAAGAATAGAATATTTCAAAGGGGCAAAGGTTGTAAGGCATGATTACTACAGTCAATCTTACGTATCACAAAACTTTTCTTAGAGAATTAAGTTTCATTTGCTATAATTTTGTTTTAAAAAAGACCAGTGGAATTTTATTTCAGAACAGTTCTCAAACGTTAGGAAATACTGCTATTAACATCTTATGCAAAGATATTCTGATAATTAAGTTTCATTTCAAGATGATATAACATTCCTCAAATAAACATGGGATTTAATGTTCTAATAATTTTCTAGTATTATTACTATTTAAAGAAACTACTGGAATCCAGAAACATATTTCTTTAGCAAAGACACTTTTTTTTTGATGGAAAAAAATGCAGACTTTGCCCAGGCCAAATTGATCTTGCTGATAAGGACCTCCTGATTCACTGAGTCATTTCTGTTTCAACCAAATATTTACTAGTAGAGATAATATAAAAGCAGCATTCCAGTCTTACTGCATCTTTTCACCTTCTGCTGGCAACACAGGGAAAGTGTTCAGTTCCAAAGATAAGTCAGTTTGGGGGGAAGAACACGTATATTTCAGGAAATGACTTCAGATTCTCTGAAATGAGTTTCTCAGCTGTAACAGGAATCACACCAAGGCACAGGAATCACACCAAGCCTAACATGTGAGGCTTTCAGAGATATTTAAACCCAACTAGTTAATTCTGCATATAATATATAGTCCTGTGGTACACCTACCACTTACTTCTTCCAAATATTTATTTGCCTTTTTCATCCTTCTTGTCCTTCCCATTTGCTCAAGGAAAACCTATGAAAGGTTCACAAAGAGTCTTGCAGAGTGTTTTTCTTCTATAGGCATCGGACACAACATACTTGTAACCTGTGAGGTTTTTGCCAACATTCAACAATGCAGAGAAAAAAGAAGGGCCAAAGAAAACATTTCCTACTTAACACTGCAGCGGCTTCCCCAGGATCACCCAACTGCTGAAGTAATACTAGAGCTTGCCTGTATTTAAATATACTCAAAACCAGCTGCCACTGATCTCCATGTAGATATTCTTTTTTTTTTTTTTTCTTTTCTTAAGCTCTCTTTTAAGAATTTTCAGAACACTTCTTTAGAACCTCCCTACAAAGTAAAGTAACTGAGTCAGTTTTAGTAAGACGGGTATTCTGCACTGACTGGGTCACTGAAAGCTTAGTGCACTACGTTACAGCAAATATAAGGCTAATATAGACAGTCAAAGCACCCAGATGGGAAGCCCGGATTCCTTCAATTATGAAGGGACAGAGAAAGACAACTCCAGATGGCAGTACATCCTACGTAGGTCCTTTGATTTTTGGCCCTTCAGATGAGGCCGTCAACTCTTGAAGGAAGACAAACTTTTAAATGTGTAACCTAATCTAAATTATATCGTGGTTAAGTGAGGCAAAGAAAAAAAAAGTACATGAAGTGAAGTTACTAAAAGCCAATCTTTGTGAAGAATCAGGAAGTCCACAAATTTCACACTTTGCTCATGTCCTAACTCATTCTGCAAACATTCTTTTTTTTCTACCAAGAAAGCTCCTTTTAATTTCTTCCTGTTGAAGATTCTCCAAAGGTTAGGTGTAAATTGTTTCCCCAAATTGTTCTCTGTAAAATCACTAGCTGAAGAGTTCTAAATACAGTACTAAATTCAGTCTAAATTCAGGTCTAAATACACCTTGAAGATGCATAAATGGACTCTATACCCAATCCCTATTAGTACAAGCCTTATTAGTACAGGCCAACATTTTGTAAACTCACTGCAAATATTGTGTGAATTTCCACCTCTCTCTGATTTTCTTATGATGTTTCATACATTGAAATAGTCAAATAGTTTCATACACTGAAATTTCCTGTTTTCAGCTCCCTAGCTAATCATACCCATCCATTTTTCCTCAAGTGATATTTCCCTTACATTTCCATTTTTCTAGGTTTCCTTCTCAAAAGTCTACTGTACACCAAAGTGGATGAAACAGTGCAATTTTGAGGAAAATATGGCAAATACATTTGTCACAGTACCTGATGGGTACTGTCTTGCTGAGCCCATTCAGTACTACGGTGAGTAAAGCAGAATTTTAAAACTAAGAAAAAGCAGCATAGAAAAATGAAGATCTGTGGAAATTATCATTCCTTTCCTCTTTTTAGTTTATCTTTACAAAGCTATTAGAAAGCCACATATTTCACTACCAAGTCCATATTATGTTCAAATATACTAGACTGTGCTTAAACTGATTTTTGTACAAAACTTAAATAGCTGACAGATGAATTCATATAAAGATTACAGTACCCCCTTTTGACTTGCACAAAATATAAACTATAAAAAAATATAACTATAATTGCAATCAGTAATCTAATTTTGGATGAGTGAAAGCAAGACCTAATGTCTACTAGAAACAGAAAGACCTTCAATCTTCTTCAAAAAAAGAAAAAAACAACACTTCAATTTAAAAATAAATCTCTAAAAATAGAGAGATTTGAACAAGCACAAAATTGAACATGATATATATGCTGCATGAGCTTTCTTAACACACATTTCACTATCCCATTTAATTACTTACAGGAAGAATATTATTCTGTAGTGAGGAAAATAAAATAAAAACAGTATGAAAATATAAATCTGAGTGCAACTACATACTCAGTTGATACATTATATTCAATCGATTACTAACAAGAATTGAGTGGCATCCACAATTCCCAAACTGTTACCAAGCCACTATTACTACCCCCGAGATTTTACTTAAGAACGTTACAGGCAGCACAATTAAAAAGAATGAGTCATTTAAAATGTATACTTCTAATATTTATGCTTAAATATTTAATCTATAAGATTTTTTTTAAAAAATCCATGAAGTAGCTAACATCAAGATATTCTCCATTATTTTTTATTTAATCTCAATTTCTTTATCCAGATGTTTTACCAGATCACTTCAATTATCAGCTGCAAGACACAGATTTTCAGACTGCTCCTTACTGCCAATATTCCACAGTTCAGTATCCTCCTCAAGTGCTGCAGCCACAACCTTCACAATCTCAGTACAGCACATACGGCCTGGACTCTCAATACGGTGACGGGCAGTATATAATCAGCAACTGTGAATTAAACAAGCCCCACTTCATGGCTTCCCGCATTGATGACAGTGGGTATCAAGGACTCAAAAGGCCACGATTAAACCACTCTTCCTTGCGAATGAAGGGACAGGAGGAGCTCTGTGTTGTGTGTGGTGACAAGGCCTCAGGCTATCATTACAATGCACTTACCTGTGAAGGCTGTAAAGGTAAGAGGTAAATACGTTTAACTTAACCAGGAATGTTGCCCCACAGTGCTCAACATAATATGGTAAGACTTCACACCTGTGATTTTAAGAAACAGATTTCGTTAATTTTTAAGTTGTCATTTCTACAGAGGTTTGTAATTTGTATTAGAAAACCTTTCTCTAAGAACCTGACTCCTGATTCACTTTATTATAACTTCGAAAATATTTTAATATATTTAATTTTAAGAAGTATTTTCATAGTATATATTTAACACAAGAATTTCATGCAACTGATTTTGATATCAGTTATTCACTAGAATTGTGCCTGTTTAATCAGGTTTGGATATTCTCATAAAAGTTTTTAGTTACCTCAATATTATTAATTTTAACTTGTCACAAAATTTAAATAAAATACTACATTATTTATTAGCTATACTTTTTGTTTACTATATGGGAGTTTTCTTGATCAGGTAGGAAAAATAGCAATTAATATTGCTTAGAAAATATCAACAAGTCATTATTATTGTGCTGCTAAAGAGCAAATTTAAAAATCAAGGTGATGCTTTAATTGTCAAAAAAAACAAAACCAAAAGCAAATAAACAAAAAACCCAATAAACATTATTTTTTTAAGTCTTTATGAGATAAAGGTCCTTCCATTTTTCTCAGTCATAACCCAATTCTTGTCTGCAGGCTTCTTTCGGCGCAGCATCACTAAAAACGCAGTGTATCGATGCAAGAACGGTGGTCACTGTGAAATGGACATGTACATGCGAAGAAAGTGCCAGGAATGTCGCTTGAAGAAGTGTAAGGCTGTGGGAATGCTAGCGGAATGTAAGTACTCCTCTGCTGGCTACTTTTAGAAATTGTGAGACTTGATTATTTCTCAAAAACTACCCCTTCTCCTCATCAGAACTAAGAGGTATCGGTCTGAATATAATTTTTGCTGCAGGAAAATTTAACTATGGAGCCTGCAGGATCTGCAACATTGCTATCCATAGAAACCATCAGTATTGGGAAAGAATCTCCTGAAGTTAGGAAGATTGATGTTCAAAGCATTTACACACGCACACACAAAATTACTACCAAAAGGCAGCTAAATATCGTGAATCTTGACAAGACAGCCACAAGTCTAACAACTGCAATTTCATTTTTGCAGAAAGAAAAAAAAAAGCATAGTATTTTTCCCATTCTCATGCTTACATGTTACAGAGTCACACCTAAAGTAACAGGAAAAGATAGCAAACACTCAGGCCTTTGATGGATAATGAACGCAAATTCACCTAATGAATAGTGTTTTGCCATATTCTCTAGGAAACAGTGTTCCTTTAAGGTGCATTCCTACACACTTCTATGCCTCATAGGTTTGCTGACTGAAGTACAGTGCAAGTCAAAGCGACTCAGAAAAAATTTCAAACAGAAGAGCAGTTTTCTTTGCAACATAAAACTAGAAGATGAAGGACTGAATAGTAAGCATGTATCATCTACAACAAGACCTGGAAAAGTGAGATATTTTTCTATTTGAAGTATCTATAATTTATTTTTGCCTTAACAAATTGTCATTGGATTGATTTACTTTTTTAACAGATCACAGAGAAGATGGAACTCACTCCAGGGGAGCATCAACTTCTTGACCACATTGTAGCAGCACATCAAAAATACACAATTCCCCTTGAGGAAACAAAGAAGTTTGTATGTATACAGAACAATCACCCTGCATTACTGAGTTATTATTATCCTAAACACTATATTTGCTTATATCAAAAGTCTCTTTCATGCAGCTACAAGAAACTGCAAGTCCAGAGGAAAGTTTTCTGCGTCTCTCCGAGACAGCAGTTGTTCATGTACAAGTATTAGTTGATTTCACAAAAAGACTCCCAGGTAAGTTCCCTCTTTTGGAAAATGTTACACTGTATGTCTGACGTATTATTTTAAGAGGCAGATACCATACTGGTGGCATTCGTCTGAAAGAAATATATACGCTTTCAGAAAATTCTTATTCAACTGATTATCTTGTCTTCAAACACTGATGACCTGGATAACCATTTGACAGTACTTGCTAGTAGTTTCCTACATCTTCTTTCATAAGGACAAATCTGGACTGTCTCCAAATTTTTACTAAAATTAGATTTCATTTCCATGTGTGACACAGAAAAAAACATTCTCTGAAAAGTATATCTACTTCAAAACACGTAACACTTGCAAACTTAATTGGATTTCAGAGTATGTGTTAAAATAATAACTTGCTCAAGATAAAGTTTGCAATTCATTGCAGTCATCAAAGACAAGAAACGTACCTTCAAAGAAAAGGCAGCACAGGAGGGACGTGCTGGGTGATCCTGCTCATATTTTCCTGTAATACAAGAACAAGGGAGCATGTGATTACATACACTGCAATTCAGTTTAATATTGACAAAATAACATTTGATGGGGATGTTGATAATTTATTACTCTAAATTGTAAATTTCTCTGACAAAAGTTAACAGACATGTCTAAAACAGACATTTGATGTAATTTGTGTGTTTTTTTTTTCTTGAAGTTGTGTTTCACACTCTGCTTTGATCAGTATTAACAACATAATTTGCTCCAGAATTATAAGTATAGATAATGAGTTAGTGAACAGATGAATACAATTTTTAAAAATATCAGATTTCAATGGATAAGAATATTCACATTCACTTAGCAATAGAACAAATTTATAAGGCATTTGGTTATGTGACATGTATCAGGTAATAGCAAGGTATGAGCAAATTTTTGATAAAGTCTTGCTTATTCCCATTTTGCCTTTTTAAATCTTCCTCTGAATCTTCTAAGCACAAAATCTTTTTTGTTTGGTCTGCAAAGTAGCAAGAAAAAAAGTAAGAGTCTAGCCTTTGGTACATAGGTCTTTTAAATAGTGCTCCTGCTTTCCATTAAAGATATTTATTAAAATGTCATTTTATCAACCTGTATTAGGAGCTTAGAGGCAGCCACAACTTCAAGTCTTAACAATATCTTTCTCTGCAGGATTTGCAAGTTTAGCTAGTGAAGATCAAGTTGCACTACTAAAAGGGTCAACAGTTGAAGCAATGTTTTTGCGTTCAGCCCAGATATACAACCAAAAAATTAGTGAATGCCCATCAACAAGTGACAGTAAGTTTCACCTATAAGCTTTGTATTAACACCAGTAGTTCAGCCATAACTGCCATTTGTTTTTATTCATTGAATCTCAAGTAATCGTCCACTCAAATATAGCACCGTTTATTCTGCAAACAGCAACATTTGTGAGTGTCTGCAGAACAAACTATGAGGTGAATGAATAACATTAGCTATAACAATGACATAAATTTGACACAACAGATTATTTTGACTAGCAATAACGCAACAAATAAACCTGCTGGTGTATGCCAAAAAAACAAAAAATCCAATTTATCTGCTCCCTCTTCATGGGATTGAGAACAATATACACAATTTCAGGTACATACCTGCAAAGCAGATGCAGCCAAATGTTCAAAGCAGCATTATGTTTAGCTGTGAACTGTCACACTTGCTGCAGGTCACGGAAGATTTGCTGAGCATGGGACATGTTGCCACATTCAAAACCTTGACAAGAATGCCATTTATTCCATGGAAATGTCTCACAGCGAAGACAGCCCAACTTCCACTACGACCACAGGTAATGGAGACCTCTGGAAAAAGACATGTGGAAGTGTGTAACTCGCTGAGCACCCCGAGTGGTGCTGTGGCCTGTATCCCACTTCTCCCTTCTGCTCTGAGCTGATCTGATGCCATCCTGGCACTATTCCTTCATGGGAGGAGGAGGAGGAGGCTTTTGCCTCTGCTTATTTCCAAGGATAAGGAACCCTTGAGCTATACTAAGCTTATTAACAGTTTCATGAGGTGAACAGCCTGGAACTTTGAAAGAATAGGCAAAGATGACTCACAATGCCTATTTCTTTACTAACATTCTGATTTTATTTCATTTCCAAGGTATAACCGAGGAGTTTATTACTGCGCTGTTTTACTTCTACAGAAGCATGGGAGAACTTAAAGTGACAGAGACAGAATATGCCCTGCTCCTCGCAGCGACCGTCTTTTTTTCAGGTAAAACCACGAGACGAGCCGCTGTAACTCACTGGCGTTGCTTTTAACCCGCTTTAACCCCCCGGTAACGCCACCTCCCGCAGACCGCCCGCTCCTGAGGGACAAGCGGCACGTGGAGGAGCTGCAGGAGCCGCTCCTGGACATCCTCTACAAGTACTCCAAGATCCACCACCCCGAGGACCCGCAGCACTTCGCCCGCCTCATCGGGCGCCTCACGGAGCTGCGCACGCTCAACCACAGCCACGCGGAGGTGCTGGTGACA
>NW_010586120.1:116900-140352 GCF_000705375.1 Tinamus guttatus
CGTTCCCCCGGGTCGCGCGGCCCTGCCTCCCCTGAGGCGCTGCCTTTGCGGCTCTCCATTTTGCGTCCCCCGCGCGCCGCCGCTTCCCGCCTCCTCGCTCTCCCTCAGCGTGGCGAGCCACGGCGTGGCCATACCTGAGGCACTGTCCTTTCCTCCAAGGCCATGGAGAAGGAAAAGCCGTTTAAGCTGTTTGTGCCACCGCGGCTGAGCGGCGGCCAGGTGTCTGCAGTTAAGCCCCAGGCCAGCGCTCGGGCTACAGGGCTTGGCCAGGTCAGGCTGCTGAGGCAGTGGCGGGGGGGCGGGGGGGGGGGGAGATGGGCCCTGGCAAAGCCCGGGGCTTCCATCCTGGGAAGGATGTTCACGACATTGTTTTACTGTAAACCATTAGGGCTGGCAGGAAGACGAGCATTTTCAATTTTGGTTGCCATGAGTCCTGGATATAATTAGAATGGAAGAATTCTGAATTGGCAAATCTATGAGACCTTGGGAACTGGACCTACATTTTCTGCTTTTATGTTTTCACAACCCCAAAGACTCATTTTCTCAGCTGTTTGCTATGTATTTTAACCTTTAACTGCCAGTGACAAATAGTGGATGCTTGATGTGGATAATTCAGAGCAGTAAGTTGGGAAGGATACAAAGTCTAGTTTGGGCTCGCTTGGATTTATTGCTCCCACCACAATCAAATGCAGAGTGAAAGTGTGCTGTCACTAGGCTCTAAATGCTCTGAATTCCACAAGTTTTTTCATGCTGAGATTTCTTTTTGAATATACTTAGATTCAAATATGACAGAAAGTGATTAATTATGCTGTGTACCAGACAAAATTTTAGCATGAAAAATTGATTTGCCAAGGTGTGCTAAAAGGCACAGAAGTTTATCAGGTCCATTTCAGAAAATATTATTGGTGAAGAAAAAAAAAAAACATAAATATTGGACTTAAGGAAAAAAATCACTTGGCTTAATGTGTTTTTTACCATGCAACTGTGAACAAGCATGTAATAGCAAATTACTTTATAACTAATGAAAAACATCCACTTCTAGGGTCACAGATAGTCTAGTTTATAAAGCCAACTACAAAGGACAGACAGTTCTAAAAACCACAGTGAGTTAGAAAGCAATCAGGAGAGATCAAAAGGATTTTCATTATCTTGTGCTTTTAAAATACTCTGCAGTTGATTTATTAATGGAAAGTTCTGTTTTCACTTTAGTTGTTTTTTTTTGTTTGTTTGTTTTTCTGGGATTTGTAATCCTGCTTTTCAAACTTAACTATAAGAAGCTAATTTTTAACTTTATCCAGGGTTTTAGCAAATGCCCGGGTGATGATTTTAATTTGCCCTTTGTAATGACAAGTGCACCCAACCATGATGAAATCACTGATTCAGGTAAGCCTAAAATGAACATTAATCTTGCACAATATATATATTTTGATTATTTGACTATCATCTTGAATGTTTTTCATGACTAACTTCACAATGTCATACCTGTTACTCTGTTATTGTTGCTTTTTTAATAGATTTATCAAAATCTGTCCATGTTCCAGATGCAATTTCAAAGCAAGTAAAACCTTGGTCTGATATAGATGAAGAGGTCAGTTAAGTACATACTTTGGAAATTTGTTTTCTTAGGGCTTCCTAATATTTAATTTGTTCTTGAAACAGTTTCATAAGCACCATCCCGTGGATAGGTTAGACAGAGAGGAAGAATTATTTTCCGTATCACCTGTTTAATTCTATATTATTTAGAGAAAGTACTTAAGATGTAGTAAACATGCCTAGGGGTAAACTTGTAGATATGAAGGCAGTTTTCTTTTTTTCTTTTATTTTTTTAAGTGCCTGGGGATTTTAGGAGTTTTAAGATTAATTAGAATACGATTTTGGTAATAAAGATGTTTAAATATCTTTGTGAACCTGGTTCTAAAAAATCCGTTGAAAGACAAAAGCATTCAAGTTAGAGAAGTCTTAGAAAAATTATTCCAGTTGGTTTTTTTGACTTTATTATTTTAGTGGAATGGCTTCCTCAAGCATTCGTTTGTTTTTCTTGGCCTTTTTACTGAAATTGTTCTGCCTTATTGCAACTTTGAATAAGCTAATTATTAGTAGGAGCTGACTGTGCTTCCCGGATATGGAATGCTGTTTGCTGCAATAAAATTGAACTTATTTCTAACTGTCTGTGTAATCATTTTCATCTCCCAAGGACCAAACTTCTTTTATCCCTAGTAGCTATTAAAATACAGTCATGATTGTAATGATACATCGATGCAGCCAGAATAAAAGGATAACCTTAAATGATATCATAGCTAAAATTTCAGACTGTCCGTGGGGTGTTTTGTGCTCATTTGCATTCTATTTGTGTTCCTTACTTCTGTGATGTGTGTTGATACATGCACAATGAATGCATTAAATTTTTTCTTGGTTGTATAGATGCTTGTACCACTATCTGTGACAAAAAATATTCCTTTGATGTTTCTGAGATAAGTGTGTATCTAAAATGTTGATTAAATAGTATTTGAGATTAAATTCTGAATTTTCAATAGAGTAGAGAAACAATGAATGAATTATATTCAAAACTCTACAAAGAGGCTGAGAAGATCAAGAGATGGAAAGTAACTGTAGAATCAGAACTGAAGCAGAAAGAGAGAAAATTGCAAGAAAATAGAAAGATTATTGAAGCACAGCGTAAAGCCATTCAAGAATTGCAGGCCAGTATTGTACTATTGAATGCCTAAATTAAATAGACAGATCTTAATTAACTAGTTTGAACATCTTTGATAGCCCTTTGTCTTTGAGCTTAATTTTTGTCCTGTGAAAATGTGTATTCACAAAGTTGCGTGAGTGTACCTATGGATACACACCTTAAGTATTTCAATTGCTGGTAAATTACTGGGTTTTTATTATCTTTGAACAAACTGTAACAAAAGATTGCTCAGCATGTCATTTCAGATAAAATGGATTTCTATTTTCTGATGCAGAAAAAACATTTTAATGTGAGACTTGAAAAGTGAAAGTTCCAGTTCTGGAATGTTTTTCAATAACTGTATCTTTCTGTACTTGTCCCTTAAAATCAGTTTGAAAATGAAAAACTAAGTTTAAAACTTGAAGATGAAATATGTGAAAATAAGGATCTTTTAAAAGAGTAAGTAATACATTTAAATATGTTTTTGTAAAAATGAAGTTTTCTTGCTAAGAACTATTAATATGGGCAGTTAAAAATAGGTATTAAATTGTTAAGCTCATCAAGCTTTTACATTGTCATTATTTTATGTATGCAAAGTACCATCATCCCTGAAAAAAACATATTAAGGTATTTTTTCCTTCTTCCAGAAACAGTGCTTCAAAGCATATGTGTAATCTGCTCAAGGAAACCTGTGCTCGTTTCACGGAGAAGTCCACCAAATGTAAATGCTATTTAAATCTTTATTTATCAAAGTACTAGCTTTCTATAAATTTGTATGCTTTTTTTTTTTAAGGAAAAGGCTGTCATTTTGTTCCGAGTTATTTTCCAGGTGGGATAAAATGTGTGTGGCTCAGTGGATCAGAATGAAATTTAGATGTGAAATTTAGTGTCTGTGTTTTTGTGGTGCTAAATTCAAAGCTTTTCTAACATTAGTTTGATTTTTGTTTAAAGATTATATGACTGGGGAAATTCAGTTGCTGAAACTTTGAAACAAATTTTCAGCTACCATGAATAATATCGATTAACCAGAAGAATGCCGATCTTTTCAAGCCCTGTCACATTTGTCAGTCCCATCCAGGTACCTTGGATATTTTAGGTCATGTCAGATGGCACTTCATGCCTGTGTTTAGGCAGCTGAATCTACTCCACTTATCTTTTCTATTTCCTCTAGCAGACTAGAGGAAATAGCATTATTATGGCTGGATGAGTTAGGCCTGCACTAAATTGACCAACACCAGAAGGCTGATTGAGTAAATGAAACTTTTTTTTTTTAAGTATTAAAATATATTATTGACTTGAGATTTTAATCTATATCAAATCCAGAATTGTTATTTTAATATCTAAATAATCTTCTGCTGACTTTATCTTAGATATATCCGAAGGGACTGCCTCTTTTTTTGTTTTGCCTCTGCAAACACCTGTGTATAGATTTACTGTATTTCTTGGTTAACTGTTTCTTACTCTTACATTCTGATTTATCCTGAATTGTTTTCTTGAGGAATAAAAATAGCATCAGTATTACGATATAGCATCAATAGCATTATGAAACCGGAATTGTTCAAATAAAAAGATGGAGATAGAACATAGTTGTATGGATGTCTGCTGAAAGTAAATACAGAACCTTTATAACCACTTTTCAAATACATGACATTTTAGCGCAGTATTATTTAATAGCATTAATACTATTAATATTTATATAAATTGATAAAGAATTACATTCCTCCTGCAAAAAAAAAAAAAAGTAAAAGCTGAGCTTGCTTAATATCTCAATGGAAAATATGTTTTCTTTGGATTGTATAACCTTTGGCACACACTGACTTGCTAAAATAAGAAAAGAATACATAATTCTTCGGAATTTAGCATTGCTGTTGAGCAGGACGGCTTGGACAGCTAAAGTTCTTTTTCAAAGTAAAACTTTTTAGTACATTGTTATTTTGATAGATGAACATGAAAGAGAAGAAACAAGACAACTGTATGTGGAACTTAATAACAACGTTGAAGTAAGTGATGTAGCTTACCGAGTTTGCTCGGCATATGATCTGAGTTACATATGTATGTTCATATGTTTGTTATTCAAGTCAAACAGCGGATAAAACTTTGGACACCCTTTCCCACCCCTCCCAGTTCGGGACGCTGGAACTCTGATTTTTCAGTCTCTCTTGAAGTATTGCTGTTGTATTGCATGCAACAGATTTACTGGATAAAATGCATTAACAATCGCTTGGAGTATGTAGATCTTAGTGTTAGGTGACTTCCCTAGCTTCTGTCTTTGTTTTGTACTCCTTTTCACTCATCTACTGATTTCACAGAATAGTACAGGGTAGCAGGGACTTCTGCAGTTCATGTAGTCCAGTCCCTTGCACGGTCAGGTGTGCAGGTTGCTCAGTCCTGTGTCAGGTCATGCTTTGAATATCTCCCAAGGATGGAATAGTATCCTCTCTGAGTCCGCCTTTACTGTGTTCAATCACTTTTACACTAAAGAAGTCTTTTTTAAATGGTATTTCAGTGACATTTCTTGTATTTCAGTATGTGCTCATTTCTCTTGTCCTTACAGTCCTTTCTGCACATTGTGTCAGCTTCAGCAAAAAGTTGAGGGGGGATTCACTGAGGCATTTTCCTGGAGGTGGGAACCGAGTATTGGCACAGTTAGGTAGAGGGGAAAACCGAGTGTAGGATGTAGGTCTCTCATTGTAGTGAAATAATGTACTTGGCTATCATCTCTGAGCAAAAATCAAGTCAATCCCACTTTTTTTTTTCCTCTAGAGACACCTTTTTGTATAATTTAAATATGTAATAAATACACATGTAGATACTTATACACACGTGGGTATGTACATATGTGTATATGTATAATAGAGATGACTCAGCAGGATTGAAACATTCTTGGTATTTGCAGAAATAGAACTTTAATGGGAAATTAAATTTCTGTGGTGAAAAATATAGTACACTTGCATAAAAACTTTCAGTTTTGAATAAGCTACAGCAATAACAAGATGATAAAAACTGATGATTATGTGTGGAATAAGAAAAATAAGGTGTGAATATTAAATCTTTCGTTAATTTGCTTCCTTGGCTTGAGGAAGATTTGTTTTTTTTCTTGCAATGTTGCAAATTGCTTTAAGCCGTTATATTTTTATTATTAACTTTTCCACTATGAAAAATGAGAGCATTTTATATTTATACTTAAGAAACGTGAGGCATTTTTTTGTGAGTGTGATGAATCCAATACTAAGGGGAATCAAAGAGCATGCAGGGCAACAGTTAAATGTTAATTATACCTAGTTTAGTAGCTAGGCAGCTAGGAAATGCACAACAGTTTGTCTGTTGTGCTAGGGACCTACAAACATGGACAAGTGAAAATATCCCTGAACTAGTTTGTCTTGAGCACATAGCTGTTTATGCTTCTATCTTCTAATAATTATGTGTTTTAATTCAAAATTGTTTACTCTGAATTTAGTTTTTAAAAAGCATATACATACGAATAGGAGCTTGTAGTAGTTTGTTATGGAAAGTACTTAGTTCTAGGTGAATATACATATTGAATGTTGTTTTTAGAGGATGATAATGGCATTTGAAGAACTTCGTGTGCAAGCAGAGAACACCAGACTGGAGATGTGTTTCAAATGTGAGAGTCCCGCTTACTTACAATGGAAATTAAGTTTAACTTAAAGTATATTTTAATTAGTAAATTAACTATTGATACTCCTGTATCTCAAAAGTAAAAGAAGAAGCAGAAAAGCTGGACAAGTGTGAAAAAGAATACGAACTGGAAGTCAGTGTGAAAGAAAAACAGGTTTGTTTTTGTAGAACCTACAGATTCTTAAACTAATATTCGAACTCTTTTGCTTTCATGACTTACTGATGCATGAAAAGAAAATAATTATTTTAAAAGTGATTTGATTATAAAATAGGCTTTTGGAAGGATGAAAGTTAACATTGCAAATGTCGTTTTAAATGTGTGATCCTTATATTATTTGGGATAAAATATGAATTAGACTGCTGTATCCTAATGAGAGATATCTTTGTAACAGGATTTAAAAGCACCATGTAAACGCTGAATCTTTGTCCTATGCTTTATACATAAACTTGCTTGTATAAAAATGCCTTGTGCAGAAGCACAAAATTAGCAAAGCATTCATCAGCCCTTGTAGCCCCCTTTATTTGCTGCATGAGCTGATAAGAGAGGTTTTAAGCCTGAGGTCGGAATAGATTTTTGGCATTGATTGTGAGATAGCTATGAAGGAAGACGGAGTTGGCAGAAGAAATTAAATATGATAAGAATTGATGATTTGTGTAAGCAGTTGACTGAAAAGCAGGGCCTGAGTCTGTGGCTGAAAAGGTCAAGAATTTTTGGTTCATCTGAAGATGGATGCCTCATCAGAAAGAGGCAAGGAGTGTTTCAGAGCATCACTAAATATAAAAGAAGTAACAGCTAGAGCTGTGTTCCATAGTTTGGGACTTCTGACTTTAGTTATGCGCCAGCATCCTTAATCTGTTGGAACTCATGTTCTGATTTTGAACTGACTTTTTTTATCTAAAGAATGACATGACCAATATTTGGGTAAAGTCACCTTATTTAAATAGAATGATACCAGCTTGAATACTAATTATATTTAACAAACAAATGAAGATACAAATCTGTCATCTTTTCTAGACTTGATTATAATATAACTTTACTTTTGTTAGATATCAGTCTTGACCGTACAGAACGGTGAAAAAGATGAAATCATAAGAAATATCAGAACTCAGTTGCAGGAATCAAAAAGTAAGATTGATGACTTAGAAGAAACAGCAAGTAAGAATGAACTCAATTATATTAAAATATTGTTGGTGATAAGAAAAACTGGAAACAGCATCATGATAATGTTAACTTGTTACTATTCATAAGCACATCTTTGGGGCCTTGCAGATCAGTCTTGTGTGGATCAGAAGTTGGGGATTTAAGATCTGAATTATTAGTATAATCTGCTTAGGTATAAAATATAGGCCCTTATTTCCGATCAGTGATTTTTCTCTTAGGTCTTATGCTACAGTCTGTTTTCCTACTGACATGGCAGTTTCATGGTGAGGGATTTTTTTCTTCTCATTTTGCTTGTCAATAAACCTGGTGTGAATATAGTTATGCCACTATTAAACTGCTATATACCCCATCATTCCTTTTCCATAACAAATAACTTTTATCAGCACATTGTGTAACAATGCCTATATTATGGGAATTGTTCCATTTCAGTTGTATGAGTACAATAAAAATTATAAGAGATACAATATTGTTTTCTAGTTACTGGATTGAATCCTTTCATGTAAAATTAGTGAAGGGACTTAATATCTAATAGCTATTCACTAGTCCATAAATGGTTGCATTGTTCTTTGTTCACCTAGACATACATTCGTATCTTCACCAAATAACCCTTCCCCACTGGCACTCCCAAACACTGCAGCTTTTCTATTTAAATAGAATCCTATTAAGAAAAAGGCAAAGGAATGACTGGGACAGGAAGAGCAATTATTTTTGAAGCATTTTTTGTTGTTGTTATTGGGCAAATAATGAAAGTTTTTGAAAATTGCAAAGAGATAATTCCTTCAGTTTTGCAAACTTATAATCATATATCATTGAGGAAACTTACTTGAATAAGCATCTTTTTCTTCAACAGTTTAGATAAGCATATTATGTAGCTTTAATAAGTTGTAGGAATGTATTTATTTCTAAAACAGAAATGCAAGTACTTTTATTAAACAAGTTATTAAATGTAAGCATGTATATTTCTGCATAGGACATGAAGGGAAGATGTTAAAAGAATCCCAGATTATTCAGGATCATTTGAGGGCAGAACTAGAAGAAGCTAAAGTTTCATTGCAAAAGACAGAGGTAGAGATTGTTTATAATTTTCTAGTATAAGTAGATTGCATAAATAATTGAAAAATAACTACTGATACTTCACATATAGAACTTTAATTGTAGGTAGTTGTGAAAGCACATATATAGAATTTTTAAATATTTTTTAAAGGATGTTCAGAAGAGCTTAGAAACTGAATTGCAGACTGCAGTGAAAACATTAATTCAAGTCACTGGAGAAAAAGAAGCTCAGATGGAAGAATGTAAAGAAACTAAGGCGCTGCATGCATCCATGGTAGATGAATTTGAAACTTCAATTTCTAATTTGAAAAGTGTACTGGAAAAAGAACAAAACAGGTAAACCAAGCAGTTTACATTCATAGAGTGACCTTAAGGATAAAGTGCTAGATTATGTGCTGTGTGAATAAAATTAAATTATGTGTATGATCTGGTGTACATTTTTAATAGTAATAACTGTAGAACTACAGTACCTAGGTTTAACACATAAAGATGGTTATGGTTTCTGACTATGTAGGTGCAACTCTTAGCTAACTGATCTCATTCAGTACTTGAAAATCCTTCTTAAAAAGTAAAACATTTAGTGAGAATGATATTCTTCCTTATCTAATAATAGTACTGTTTAATACCAAGCACTATTATTATTCCAGGTTGTCCAAAATTTTAAAAATTATGTATTTGTCAAAGAACTTGATAGCAACTAAAATCAACCCTTCTAAGTATAAGAAAAGAACAGTATTTTTAGTAATTTATCAAACCAAGTATTTTAAGAATCGGTGTTTTGAGGTACTTTGCATTAATGTGTCTTCTAGGTAGATGAGTTTATGGTCTAAATATACATGCGTGTATATATATGTATTTGGTAGTTATCCTGGTTGATGAGAAAGTAAATTTTTGATCTCTGATTTTCATAATCCTATGTGTATGTATTAGTTTATTTTTATGTCTGATGTTCAGGAATTGTTATAGTGTATTTTGATACTTGTTGCAGATAGTTATATCATCTGCTTGTTGAAAGGCAGATGTATTTAAAATGCTTGCAGTAGGACTTCGTCTTATTATCATTAAACTTTCAAATCTAGTCCTGTGTACTATACGGATGAAAAAAGCCATATGATTTTCCTAGATTGAAGAAGTATGAAGATGAGTCCAAACTGCTTACACTGGAGCTCAGAAAGAAATGTGGTGAACTAGGTAAGTCTGTAGGGGAAAAAAAAAGCAAATAAACTAAGCTAAAGTAAATGCTACTGAAAATATACCATCCCTGTGCAGTATCCATTTTAGAATCTTGTGTTGTAGCTTGTGGTCCTCTGATGCTGAATATCATACTATATAACTCCTGAGTGATTTTTTCCCCCTTTTTTTCTCCTTTTTAACGGAGCATCTCCAAAGTGTTATTTACGATATTTGTGTCACTTATTCCAGGAAATACAGGGACTCTTTAGGATCTGCCCTCAGTTCTTGCATGGCTTTAAATATTGTTTTGCTATCCTATGATTCCTAGATAGGCACTCCTTAGCCCCAGACCTACCTTTAGCACTGTTACCCCAGTGCAGCAGGTGTTTCTAAATATCTCTAGTCTATAAATGATAGATGAGAAATATGATTTCATGATTTCCGATGCATTGAGGGCATTTTAAGGTAAAACTGTTCAAACTGCGGTTGGTTTTCTGGACCAAGATGAGATAAGACTGTGATACTTCCCAGAGCAAAAATGAGTCTGATGTCCTGTAGTTGTGAAAACACCATTAGTGTGAAGGTGCACGTAGAAAACACATTTCAAATTAATTTGCTAGTATATAGGTTTCTTTTTCAGCATATCCATATGAATATCTGAATATAGTACAACTTTTTTTTTTTGTAGAAGTGCATGTGCACGAATACTGAGACTAGTTTGTCATAGACATTTTTACAATCCATGTTTACTTGAAACCAGGATTGTAGAAAATATAATAGAGTCTGAATCTTTTTTAAATGAACAGTTAGCTTCTCTTCAGATAAGTGTTCTCTAATGTCTTTTTGAATAATTCTTTCAGTTCTGCCATTCAGTAAAGTCATAAGATAGGTTTAGGTTTAGCTTTAAGATTTCTGAACTTAATGAAGTGAGTCTTGCAAACTGGGTACTGTTAAGGGACCAATGCTTTGTACTGTCTGACAATTATATAAAATTATTTCTGCCTAATAAATTTTACATTGCATTTGCTGTAGAAGAGATGACTAAAATAAAGTGTGACAAAGAAAGGCAACTAGAAGAGCTATCAGAAACACTGGTAAATATTCTTTCTTTTACTAGTCTCATGGCATTTACTTTTCATATGAAGTCTCTCTTGCATTTTAAGTAGCTTAAATGCCCTGTGAAAGACTTTCTGATCTGTCATATTGTTGCTTACCCTATCAAGTGTCTCACTTGTCTTTTTAAGTATTTCATCTGTTTTTGAAGGACTTTATTTTTCCCACTGTTTTGCTTGTTTTGTTTTGTTTCTCTTTGTCTTGAGCTTTGTGGTCCTTTGCTGCTTCTGTAACGCTTATTCAAATACTGCTCCCTCTGGATAGAAAGATTACCTTTTTTGCTTTTTTTCCTTTTTTTTTTATATAAGTTGCTTATTGTACATATACTGAACATGCAATTTCGTAAACTGAGTTTTATTAATGTTCTTAAATAGGAAAAAGTTCAAGGACTTCTAACGGAGAAACAATATCTTGAGACTACTGTTGAACAATTGGAGGAGAGAGAAAAAGAAATGAAAAATATTCTCCAAGTTAGAGAGGTCTGAAAAAAGGGCGATTATAATTTGTTTTAATAAATTATTAGATTACACATCAGTACTTGAATATAAGAATATAGGAAATGTCTTCATGAGTGTGGCCAGTGCAACAGTACTGCACTCCTTACAATGTGGTAGTAGATGCTATATAGAATAATATATACTTATATATTACATTCCTACAGTCAGTGTATTAAGGATGTTAGAAGAAACATCCCTTTCCTCTTCCTTTTATTGAGAGTTTACGGTCTTGTTCATGTTCACGTGTGTCATCTGTTTGTGTCATCAACAAACTCTAGAAGTTTGTTATCTGCTGTGTTTGAAAATTAAACATACCCACTGCATTCATACATGTGTGCACACATGCATGCACAGATACACAAACATACATACTTTGTGTGTTTTAAATCAACTGCCTATGTGTAGTACCACTGTATCACTAGAGATTCAGAGGAAATAGTATTCAAAGCATTTACATATTATAAAATAAGTTATATTACATTCCCCATTTCTAAGGGAAGAGTTTTTCATCATAGTTCAGCATGCATCCAAGATGTGTGCTTATACTAACTTACAGTACTAGAATGCTGGGTTTTTTTGTTGGTTTGTTTTAATTTTAAGTAACAAAAACATGATGTATAAGGCAACAGTGTCTTTGTATGTTGTTATTTAAATGCTTGGAGAAAGGTAACTTCAGCAGAGTATTTAGTTGGAGTATATAATAGGAAGACACAGTACACGTGAGAATTAGGTACCTCACACATGCATTTACCCTACAGAGATGTAGGGATACAGACTGGTTAATTTATGGCATGTCTGCAGTTTCATTTTAACTTGAAGCTTTATGTTGTCTGTTAATTTCTGGCAGCTTTAATCAATTGTGATTTTCATATGTACACTCAACACTTTCTTCTGCAGAAGGAAATACTTGATTTGAAAGTACAGCTGACTGACACAGTGGAAAACAAAGAAGCCTGTTTAAAACAGATTATGACACTGAATGCAGATCTTGAACAGAAGATGTACGATCTTTTCTGAAAATTTTGCATTTCTTTGATATATTTCTGCTACACAGAAGTCACTGTAATATACTATGAGATAATTTTTTCTAAAATGTTTGAACTTAAGCGCACAGTATGACAGCCTTTATATATTTACATTAATAAAATATATTTTTATATTTTATGCATGTAATTGTTCAGTATCTCTGTGACTTGTATGAATTAACATGAAGCGAAAGTACTTCGGAATGTTGACCCTGCTTTGAGCTGGATGTTGGACTAGGTCTTTTCCAGCAACCATTATTTGAAAGTTGTTTCTCACTTTCTTTCCTCCTCTTCCTTTGAGAACCTCTTCACATCACTATTGCTCTATACTAATTTTGTTAAAAAGCTTGAATTTGCAGACGCAGGCCTGAACTTTTTGTGACAGTTTTTATAATATGTTTGTAACATTTAAATTGGACTTAAAATGAAATTTGAAAATACGTGTTCATTTTTCTCTGACCCTGTATTTTAAATTAGGCTAAAGAATGAGCAACTAACAGTGGATTTCAGTAAGCTTTTATTAGAAAAGGAGCAGATAGCACAGGAGAAAAGTCATATAGCTGCAGAACTCAAGAAGCTGCAAGAAAGTTGTGAGGCAAGTTATAAACTCTTTATCTGTTTTTGAAGGAGAACATATAAATCATAGGATATATTTGAAACTGCATTTGTATTTAAAAATAAAAGTAAGTGTAATTACCCTTGTAATAAGGTAGACTGAGATACTATCAGAGTTCTCACTTTGCATTTTACTCATTTTACTTGCATATGCCTTTTCCTAGGATAACAGAAAAAAAGAAGAAAATACAAAGAAGTTATTAGAAAACCTGGAAGAAGAAAACAGCCAGTTGAGGCAAGTAGAAATCATATTAAAGGATAATATTGTTTAAAGAAATAATCTTGATTCCATCAGTACTTAATGTTAGTAGTGTGCTCATATGCTGTGCTACGTGATTTCTAGTAGTATTTCTGGATTATGCTATTTGTGAAGAAAATAAAAAGCAAATAGAAATTATGGGTGAAATGTGGTAAAAAATAAATGACTAAACATTAACCTTTCACCCAGCCTTTGTCTCACCCAAGCTGCATTAATGAGCAGCCTTCCATATTTCATATGTAGTTTACAGTCTTAAAGATTAGAATATGTTTCACTGAAGATACAAGATTTTTTTCGCATACTTAATATCTAGTAGGTATTTTTTTAACCTACCACTCACTTTTGCATATTTTCGGTGAACAGCTTATCAAACTCTCATGAATATTAGTTGTTTTAACAAAGCAAATTCTTTTAGAAACTAAAATATCTCTTTTTTTCAATAGCAGTGAAAGAACTCTGAAGTTATAAAATTTTTACTAATACTCATTCATTTGGCCTTAGAAATGAACTGGAGTCCTGGAAGGAAAAGATGGCAAAGAAGGGGGAAGAGATTAAAAGTAAACTGGATGAAAGTGAAGAAAATGTATGACCGTCATGTGCTTTAACATATAAAAGTATAACATTACCTATAGGGGACAATATAAATGTAAAACTTCTATTTTTTTTCCCTGCAGATGCTTTTTTGAGATACAGCCTTTTGGAGAGATTTTTGTCTCTCTAACACTGTTACTAAGTAAATCAACATAAGTACAAATGCTTAACCTTTTATTCTTAAAAGACGGGGACTTCCACTAGTAAATTTAATCTTTACATGGAGGCTTATGAGACCAGATTTGTTTTATTTCAGGGATGCAAACAAGCCATTTCTTTTTCTCTTCCTTTTCTATTTCTTTCTTTTTCCTTTTTTCTTTTCTCCCCCCCTTTTTTTTTTTCTCCCTTTTTTTTCGTCTTTTCATCTGTACCATTTAGTGATGTATGGGGTAGGGTTTAGCTTTTAGTATGCAGTAGAACTTATAGCTGTATGCAAATATTTTTATTTTCTTACTCTGTTTTCACACAGACTCTCACGCTGGCTTTCAATACTTAAATAAAAATAAATTAGAAGATAATCACGGCATGGAATAGTTATCTTAGCCATCTTCTACAAATAAATATAAAGTAGTAATTTATTTGTCATTTTTGACCAGATTTAAAAACTATTATAATTTCAGACTAGAAGTATTGAAAATGAAATTTCAAGAAAGGAAAAGCAGTTGAAGATTCTAGAAAATAAGGTATAACCATTCATTTTTTTTCAGAAATAGTAGAGAATTTTGGTATTTCAAATAAGATTGCATGTATTTAAATATATTTTATTTTTTGTGGTGAAGCTCCAAAGCCGCTAACAAACCATTTCATTAGTATTAGTCTTACGTTGGGCTAGCAAAATTCTAACAGTATTTCATATTTGTAAGTCTGTAAACTTAAAAATGAATTTTAAAAACTTTGGAAATTAGGTTGTAAATTTGTGCAAGCCCCATTACTTCTAATGGGACCAAAACACATGCTAAGATTTTACATTATTAGAGTTTTAAAGTTCAGTTTTAAGTTTACAGACTTACAAATTTACAAATTAATCTAGCCTGTGCGTTGTACATGTTTAAGCACTTTGACAAAAATTTCTCATGTTGTTTGTTAGAAAACTGCTATAAATGCTATTTCAATGTTTCAAATGTTTGAAATATCTCTTTTAGTTGAATAATTTAAAGAAGCAGATGGAAAATAAAACCAAGTATATAGAAGGCCTGCAACAGGAGGTAGGCCCAGTTTAAAGTCACAAATCCATAAAACATGCAGACGTTTTGTGATTACTGCTACTATTCAACAATTACAGTCTGATGTAATTAATTTGATATAGTTAGGTAATTTATAGCATTTTCTTTTTTGTTTCGTTTTCTTTTTGTAATGTTACCTCTGAGCAAATTAAAGAATAACCTTTGGAGTTAACTTGATTTGTAAATTATCTGGTGTTTTATTTACTTTTAAAGTTTTTGTTCGCCTTTTTTAATGCGGGTATAGAAATATTGTTTTGGACTTTTATTATTTTAAGTTAGCACACGGTATCATCCATATATTTTACCAACTGTAAATAATTATAGAAATATGTCAAAATCTGTCTCTGGATTTTTTTTTTTTGTAATGACATATTTCCTGTCAGCAGTATTTTCTCCCTGATTTTGGAATGAGTATGTCTATATCATCGATTCTTCCTTTATAGCACAGCACAGGAGTAAATTGATGTTCTATATAAGCCACATACCACAGGAGGCAGAAGTGCCATGCATCCTGGGGTTTCTTCCTCGTCTTATGAAAGGGAAGCCTTTCATAAGGTCACAAAGCATAAAAGACAGAGTTAGTAAAGAAGCTGAGCAGTTTTTTGCCTGGAGAATTGATCTGGAACCTGAACTGCAGAAATAGATAACAAAGAGAGAGTTCTCAGCTTACTGAGAACTGGAATTTTGAGGATTCCAGACTGCTTTATGCCATTATTACATGATTCTGTTAATTTATTAAACATTAGCATGTATTTTATTTTAACAGAATAAAGTGATGAAAAAGAAAATTACAGCAGAAATCAAGAAAACAAGTATTTATGAAGGGAAGGTAGGTTTATATAGCTTCATGTAGAAGACAACAGTCAAATGCAAAGACAATGTATTTCTTAAGTCTCAGTTATTAATGGTAAGCATGTGCTTAATTTTTTTATGGAGCTAGGACACAGCATTCAACATTTGACAACAATGGACTCAATTTCTGGAAGATATTACATGTTTTATCATTGGAAAATGGAGTATCAGACATTTGTAAGAGATAGACATCACATTTCAAGGAATTCTCTTCCCCCAAATACCTATTTTTTTAGTCCCTGTTATACTGAACATTTATCAGTAATGCCTTCCTACTGGAAAAATAAAAGGAGCAAATAAAATATAGGTATGTTATTCATTTTAGGCAGTTTCTGCTCTGCACTGGTGAGTCTCTCATTACAATAGTGTTCAGTTTTGTCTACCACACTTCAAGATAGATGTAGACTGCTCTGAGGGCAATCAAATGGTCTTCAGGATAAAGTTCAGCTCTTTATGAGAAAACCTGAATGATAAATAAGAAAGGGTATAGTCATATATCTGAAAAGTACAGCATCATTCTGTTCTGAAGTATTTTTTAAGGGCTTAGTTGTTCAAGAATAAATAACAGGAGTAATTCTGCATTCTCAAAAGGTGACTAAATTAGAGTTAGAGATAGAAAATATCAACAAGCAACATAAGGACAGAGTTGACATCTATCAAAAAGAAATTGAAGCAAAAAAACTAACTGAAGATAAACTTCTTGAAGAGGTGAGAGTTGTTAAATGTTACTGCAACTTTAATTCTTAAGTGATATAACTTATCAAAGATACATTTTATGAAGCTATATAGGCCAGACTTCTCACACATATGTAACAGTTTAATAGACATGAATGGAACTGCATGCCTGTGAACAAATGTTACAACACAACAGTGTTGAAAGTTGAAATATTCTTGCATACCTTCTTAAATTGAAATATTTTTGTATGTCTTCAAAAATAAGTACCTAACCAAAAAACCTTTTTGTCAGGATATTGTCCACAGAAATTATATTGGTGCAAAGATACTTTAAGCAAATAAGATGATAACGTTCCTTATATTTATATTTTCATGCCTACAATTTTGAGGATAATGTCAAAAAATGTTAGGGCAAAGTGCTTGAGTTGCTACTCGGTTATTCCTCAGGGTTCTACTTTGTGCTTATTTGCCCCAGGTAAAAGGTTTTACATGAGACCTAGATTTTACTTGGGCATCTTAAAAAAAAAAAAAAAAAAAGTGTAAAAGGTGAAGGATTTGAGAAGGATCTTTAAAGAAAATAAAGACTACGTGAGAAAACTACACCTTGCACCCAGGGGGAGGGAAGAAATTAAACTGAGATTTTTGTTAGCATGGTGTTCTTAATTATTCATTATTAGAAGAAACTTACTACTAACAGGTAGAAAAGATGAGGTTACTGGCCGATGAAGCAACAGTAATACAGAAGGAAACTGATGTCCGATGTCAACACAAGATTGCTGAGATGGTAGCACTTATGGAAAAGCACAAGGTGGGAATTTTTAACGATTTCTGTGATGTGTAGTGTGTGATACTGTGTTAAATAAAAACGTTTCAATGCCAGAGTATTACAAATGATAATAAAGATCTGATGCTTGGAAATGAGTTTGAGCATGTGCTTGACTTTCAATAACTAAAAATAAACTCATTTTCAGAGTAAAAAAAAGCCTACTGGCAGATAAAACCTAAATTTTTAGGAATCATGGAGTGATGTGAACTAGTCACATCATAGGTCCCTAAATGCTTTACATAACGTGTGGTTATGGCAGCAGTCCTTTGAAGTTGTGTTTTTCAAGATGTTATATCTGGGCTGAATAAAGGAATATATATTTTTGTGTTTGTCAGGATTTCTTTGTATTCAGGCTTCATTCGATATTATCCTCATGCAATATGCGTCAATGTCAAAATATCTGTCTGTCAGTTTTATGAGAACTTCTTAGTGCCTTTAGTTTAGCAAAATGTATTTTAATTGACCTATTTTGTAGTATATTTAGCATTATGAGAAAAATAATATGGCTAACTTTTTGTTTCTTTGCTTAAACACATCGCTGCCTAGAGATAAGTCATTGTCTGTCACCTACAAAATAACACTGCTTGTACATTTTCTGTTGTGCTGCAGAGGTCTGCAGAGGTCTAAATGTTTGTTCGTAGTGCTTTCTCCAGCTCCAAAGTAGTTTTATCTGGAAAAAGAAAAAAAGTGAGGTTTTAAGGTTAGATATATCTATAATTATAACAATTAGTCAAATAATTAGGCTTTGGATATTTGTTTTTTTAATGCAGCACCAATATGATAAAATGGTCGAAGAGAAAGATACAGAATTAAACCTTTTTAAGATAAAGGAGCATGAGCTGTCATCAGAAAAAAGATCCTTGGTAAGATAGACACTTCAGCAGTGAGTAATTTAATAGAGAGGCTGCTATGCTGCTCCAGTATAAATATTATAATAGAATTCTTCCTCTTAAATGCTTTTTTTCTTTAATTACACTGAAAAGTAGTGAAGATAACTGACCAATTTCCATGTACTGCATTTACTTACTGACTCTAATGTGTGTTCAAACATTAGCTCTTTTTAAAAATAAATAGGGGAAGCTGTGCTTTCGTGCCCACCTTTCCTGATAGTGCACATAGTCTAACCATACCACCCGGTTAAGTTATTTTTTTATTAGTTTTCTTTTTTCCCCCTTCTCCCAAGTATTAAAAATTCTTTTTGTTGAAAAAGTTGCCTTTTTTCCCTCCATTTTTTCTTTCTAGGAAGCTTAGCTTGGAGAAAAGTTTTAAGAGTCAATATCTCAAGACTCTGTAAAAGTGTAGTGCTATAATGTCTACCCAAAAGTTGGTATCTTTCTGACATTTCTCTTCACAGAAGTTGAATTATTCAGAAAATGAATTCTAGGTACCTCTTAGCAAGTTAGCTGTATTGAACAGATGATATTTTGCTTATGTTTATAATGAATATCTTAGGAATTTAGTGCTTTATTAGGTCTGTTTTGAGTTTTTTCTTTCCAGGTTAAGAGTAGTTAACGTTTGTATTATCTAATTGCCTTCAGGAAAATGAGTTACTGCATTTGAAAAGTGAACTGTCATCCCTTGAGGAACAGCTTAAAGCAGAAATAGAAGAAAAGGTACGTTTTTTGTTAATATAACACTATGTGACATGCTTTTGAACTATAATAATGACAGCCATGACATGCATCTTGGGGATGAAGAGTGTGCTTAATTATGCTGAGCGTGTGTACAACAACTAAAGTAAGATTTATTACTTCCTATGACAAAACATCTTTTTCCTTTTTTTCTTTTTAGAAGAGTCTTGCAAAAGAACCTCCCAAAAATACAGTTCCTGAAATAGAAAAGAAGCACAAGGTAGTTTTAGTTTTATTATTAATTAATGATAGAATTTGATGACATTTGTATGTATGCATACTGGTTGAAGTTTCATGTTAAATGTTACTGGACAGAAGACATCAATTTGCTCTTAATTTAAGCCTTTTTACATTTTAGAAAATACAGACTCACTTTTTTGAGACTCCTAAACCTCATCTAAATCTGGATTTTGCATCTATTGATTCAAAAAGATCATCTGCAAATTATATTCCTATAAAAGTCAATGTAGTGGAAAATAAAGAAACTTCTTCAGGACCTGCAAGAAGTACCTTGTGCAGTCCAATGTTCAAGGTTTGTAACTTACAGTTCTTACGGTGTACTTTGAGTGTATTTTTTAATGCTCTAGAAACACTATTTTTCTTTGTGATAAACAGGGATTTAAAAGGTAGATGGCCACAAGAATATATGAATTCTTCAGTGATAACTAGAAAACAGTTTGTGAAAGGGTTCCAATTGTGTTCCATTTTTCTTACTCTGTTACCTCATTTGTCTTCCCTTCTTGGTAAATGGGACTAAAACTACTTGTTTTAAGAGGGCCTGTGAATTCAATAACATGACTGATTTTTGTTGTTATTGTTTTTTTTTACTTACTATTAAAAGAAAGTATTGTCTGTTTGTAAAGGGCAGGTTTTTCACTTATGAAACAGAAAAAAGCTTGTCTAGCTGTAAGAATTATCAGTAGCTGTAAGATTTATCAGTATGTTCCTGACTGCTTTGTTATAACCATAAAGCCTTATGGTTCTACCTTGTCAAAAGCTCACATGAAATGTTTATATTGGAACAAAAGAATGATGGTAATTTTTGTTTTAACCTTCCTAAGATTCAATATTGCAAACAAACAGAAGTTTATCTTCTAAGAGTGTGTGTGTGTGTGTGTGTGTGTTTAATTCTTGGTATCTCTGTCAGTGGCTTTCTGAAAACTTCTTCCTGTAGGTTTGCTTGTGTTCTTTGTGTAATTCAGAGTATGAACTGAATATATGCCCATGAGATAGAGGGTGGATATGGTGAAAGTCTTTGGGACTTTCTGTTCTTTTTCCTGTTTGGCAATACAAAACAATATATTATATTTTTTGCTTTTGTTTGGATCTTTGATGCAACCTGGCTTATAGGTTTAGTTTTACATTCTAGAAGAACCACTGAAAATGGAGTTTTAGATACGATTTTTTTTTTCCTAGACATATGTTGTAAAGACTCCCCCAGTACATAAGCTGCAAAGTGAAAGCACAGATCTGCCTTCAGAAGGATATATGAGGAAAAAGCAAAAAGTGCTTCTGCAGTTGGATACTCAGTCAGATAGCTCTGAACATAGTGACCTCCTGGTAAAATTCTAAAACTAATAGTGTGCTATAATGATTTGTTATGTACACTGCCACATCTAAGAATGAATGTAGGATGTGAGGTTCTATAAACAGGACAAAATGTATCTGTATCTTTTTATTTCATTGTCTTTTCTGGAGACAATTTAAGTATACCAAATGGGCAACCCTATCGCAAATAAAGTACTACTCTATAAAATAAAAAATAATTTTAATAATTTTTACATGCTTCATGTTGAAGCTTGTAGATGCTGTAGATGCTTTATAATAATAATTTAACTTTTTCTCACAATCTAGTATTTTCAAGGTAAAAGAAAAGCAATTTCTGAATTAATTAACTTTTTTTTTTTAAGAGCATAGTTTCAGATGAAGAAATCTGTAGGAAATTATACAAAGATTATCCTCCTGCTTTGCAGTTATGTGCTATGACACCAAAAAAGGTATCTTAGTTTCTCTTTAAATTAAAATACACAACTAATCAAATTTAGTGCAGAAATTAATGGATGGCTTTATTTGTCTTCTTAGAAACCAACAACATCAAACTTAAAAACTACAGGCTCTGCACTGAAAATGACAAGTATGAGAAAAATGCGAGAAGCTGGATGGACTGAAGTTTCTAAAATGGACAGGAAAAGAAAAATGAAAGAAGCTGAAAAACTCTTTGCTTGAAATTAACATTCTTTAATTAGTACAACACAATTATTATTCTTTCAGAGTTGGTACATTGTTGCATTTTTTATCTTATTCAGTAGATATTCAGTATTCAGGATTTCCATTTATGTCCTTCATATGAATAATCTTGATAGATACATAACTTCATCTACCTGTACAGCGTTTCCTGTATTTCATTCCCTAAGCTGTGAGAAGCCTTGAGACAAAAAATAGCTTATGTGTTAATTTGGAAACTAGTATAACTAAGTGCTTGAAAAAGGAAAAGCGTTTTTAAAGTTAACAGTCTGCCATTGAAAATACTGTTTTTGAAGAAATTCAGTTGTTTTAAATTTCCTCTTTTTAATAATAATTTAAAAAAGAATATTATCCAGTTAGTTAAGTGCTGAATGTTTTAAGTGAGCTGTTAGTGGAAGTTGTATTGTTTTGGGTTCATTTTACAGGTTCCTACCTTTTATGACTGCTTTGTTTTCAATAGCCACTACTTCAGTATGCTAAAACAGTTCTGAAATGTTTAAAATAGTATTTTCAGTAATAGTTACTTAGATTTAAAAACAGTTCATATTCATAGGGAATAGGATATGCACACTTATATTTTCAGGTTGTAAACTCAATTTTGAGATTACATTAAATGAATTGTCTGAAATGTGAAATGTGGAACTAAATGTTGTCACTTTATGTATTAGAACACAGATCTAAATGACCAGACATTCCTTCCTAAGGACTAACAGCTTTTTCCGTACAAGCATAGAAATAACTTAGAACAAAATAGATTCTGGTGTTAATCCTGGCTTAATATTGGTTCCACAACAAGAAAAAAAAATACTTCAATCCCTAAAGATAAAAAGAAGACTACAGGTACATCTATCTAAAAATCAGAATTTTGGCTTCTTCGGAAGTGGGCGGCAAAACTTAAGTGTTTCATTGTTTCCAATTAGCAATTGTGTGTTCGGGTTAATTGTTTGGATTCCTTATGCTTTATGTGTTGAGCATTGATACTGCTGCTGTTGTATGTAACTATAAATATTTTCCGAAGGTCTTAAAGAATTTGGTGTTTTTCTTCTCCATATTTTCTAAATGAAATGTGTTGTGTAAGTAAACTTTCTGAGAAGTTACAATGCCTTTCTTCCTGGAGAGGTGTTTGATATTTTAAGCAGATCTATTATAACAACTTAACATTCCCTATATGTATCAACATTATCTTAGATCTCGCTTAAAATATTGTAAAGTCAGTTTAGTATAGTTTGTCCCTCATGGATTTAAAAGCATAGGAAACTACTTTGTGTTATTCCATTACTATAGAGTATTGAGGAGTTTACTCAAATGTTGACTTTTTTAGTGAATATTACAGACACTGTTATTACCTAGTCCTGTTTAGTATTTGTAGTGGATAACACTGAGAGATATAACAAAGGAGACTCCTTGTACACCATGTAGAGAGGACAGCTCTAGCAGGTGATCCAAAGAAAATACTTCCTTAGTCTGTTTGTTGTAGAGCAGTGTTTTTAATTAGATACTGTGTCATGAAAGAGTTAGCTAGAATAGTAATAAAACCTGACACAGCATTACAGGTATTTTAAATCGAACAAAGCGATTATGCTGACAAGTACAGAAGTCTCACATTTTCTATCTTACTTGAGAAGAATGTAAACCAGTTTGGATTGGCCAAACCCAAGCACGTCTGGGTACATTGTGTCTGAGGAAGGTGCTTCCAAGAGGTATTTAAAAATTATTTTGTCAATTATTTGCCATGACTATGCAATTACAGATCCAGTGTCTTAGTGTGTTCCTGTTTATTCAGGCTCTGGAATCCGCTCCTTGGAGGGCTGGGTGAACCCAAATGTTGCCATGGTAACCGGTGAATTTGCGATGGAGTTGGGGATTAGGCTGGATAACCACGCTAGGACTGAGCTCACCCATTTGAATCTAGCTATATAATCTTACCAAAGGTGAGCACTACATGTCAGTAGATGCTGATTTTATTTTACAGTGGGCTTAAAAAGTTTGTTTGTTTGTTGTTGTCTTCTTTCATAATAAGACACTGTACTGGAAGAATCCCTATAAACAATTTTGCTCAAAAATATGGAGGGAATGTATTACAGGCTCCTTGGTTAAAAATACATGTTAAAAAAAAACCCTTAGATGCAGTAATTATTAAAAAAGACAACTCTCCTCAAAGCACAAACATTATTCCATTAAATTTCTAAGTGCAAAGGAT
>NW_010586121.1:0-25946 GCF_000705375.1 Tinamus guttatus
AAAAAAAAAAGCCATACTGAAATAATTTCACTTAGAAGGCTAATTAATAGCAAGTTAAGCTCCACTTGTCATTAACAAAAGAACAAGTGCTTGAAACCAAAACAGCTTACCCAAGCATTAAAAAAAAAAAAAAGAACATCAGAAGGCATTCAGACATCTGAGGGTCGTAGGCTTTGATTTCTGCTGTTGATGGCTCCTTGCAAATAGCAAAATGTAACTGATACACTCATTTCTTCTATTTCTGCTGTGTTCTCTAGGTTCGTGTCCAATACGAATACCTACATTTAATAGTAGTGCAGGAAATCACTGGTGGTTTTAGTAGTTTTCTCCTTTATTCTAGGGACTGGTAAATTGTGTGTGAAGTGTTTTAAACATTACCAAGTGCTGCTTTTCAGTGCTTAGTGACTCTTGTAGTTACCACCTTCAGTTACTCGCATCTCCCCCTGCAGTTCTAAATCAAAAGAAAATCCGAGGAAATGAATTGGATGAAAGAGGAATGATACTACGCACACGCACGCCGACTCTTACAGGAAAGAAATAAATCACTGACTAGTGCCATTTTCATTAGGCAGATTCTGCTGTTTGTTTATAAGACAATGCTGTGAATTATTTATTGCAGTTCAAAGTTATAAAATTCCTTTAAAATAAGTTTTTAGTTCTTTAATTTTGAGCAGTGCTTGTTAAGGGGGCTAAGTCTTGTAAGCACTTTGGAAAAACTAAATCGCAACAGAATTGAAGAAAAAGCTGTATGGCAATTGCAGCTCTGGGTTTTATTTTGGAGATGTGGTTTAATGTAAAAACTCCATACAAGATCCCCAAGCTGGGTGGTCCATAATGACAAGCATTGGCTTAGGTTTGTTTGAGTTGGGGTTAGTTGTTTCCGGCTTTCTTTAATCAAAGGATTGAAGGAGAGTGTAAGAGTGATAGAGGAAATTGGAGTGACTTAGATTTGGAGTTAAGGATGACAATCTCCTCTTCTTCAAACTGGCCTTTTTAACTTACTCGTCCCAGTGCTCGTGCTAATGACTTACAAACTCAACTTCTAAAATAATATTGATTTACTCTAGAATTAGAAAGGGACGTCTCTGAGAGACCCTTGCTGGTCCTGTACAAAGGAAAAGCATCGCCTGGTTTCTGTGCTTCTCCATCACCACAGAGATGTAGCAAGCTAGGTAGCCTACTCGTGAATTCCCTGAGTTAGAGCGTTTAGTTCACGTACCTCTCTTCTTGCAGAAGCTCAAGGGGCCGTTCTGCCTGCCCGTTGCGCTGGAGGTTGGCCCCGCTGGCTGCTGCTCTCTGCCTGAGGCCCACGTTCAGCTCTTCCCCCCGGTGCAGTTTTCTGCACCATATCAGCTTCTGTTAGATGAGAAACTCTTGGCTCACCTCTGCCCGGTGTGCTAGTAAAGTGCTGAGGCTTCAGTGCAAGATTGGTGACGTGCTCGAGTCTTTCAGGGTTAGCAGTCTTGGGACCAATGCCCCAGCAAGCAAGCAGGGTACACAAGTTGCAGTACTAGTGGGCAACCAAATTAAAATAGCATAAAAATAAGATATTGGCTGCATTTAGTACCAGAAATATCCACTGCTTTGTTACCCTCGGATGAACATTGGATTGCCAGTGTTCCAAGACCTCTAGGGGGTGTTTCTAGTAAGAAGCATCTGCTGTGGTGGTGCTGGCACATGGTGATTCTCCTGCAGCTTCAGAAACAAGGCTTTTGTATGTCTGTATGATGAAAGCCCATGTCAGCAGCCCTCTGGTAATGTCTTCTGCTTTATCTCTGACCAGAGAAATTGTCAACCCTGGATGTTGGGGGGGGAGGCTGAAAGAGCTTCTCTTGCCATGATGAAGATGGCAAGAGGGGAGTGGTCTGACGTGTGGAAGAGTGTGGAGGGATTTAAAGACAGGACAAGGGAAAGAAATAAAAGCTTCCGTGTAATAGGGAAGGTGGCCACAGAAATTAAAGCTGGAAAGGAAAAGATTTCAAACTAATCCCCTTTCTAAAGGGATAAAGAAGGAGTGTAAAGAGTGGAAGGGTGGGTGACATACACAGCGTTTTTCTCTTTTTCTGTAGCATGAGATGTACTGTGCAGTGTAGAGGGAGCCTGCGGCAGTTCCAGAGGTTCCTGCCGGCGTGTTGTGCTCTGCCCCACTAGGGAACCTACAGTGTTTTGGCCACTGACCAGCTCAGGCCATGACACCTGCATTGGGTCTTGGCACGTTTGCATGTCCCCAGAAGCTTCCATGGTCACTTCTGCTGAAAAGATCCAGATTTGTAGTGCTGCAACACTCCACAAATGTAATCAAAACATGCTGAGTGGGGATTATTTGGGAGATCCCTTTCAAAACCTTACCACTGGTTTCAGTTTGGAAATTGAAATGCTCATGTAAATGCAGTCACTAAATGCCAAGAGATCTACCTGTATTTGAGGAATAAATAAGACTCCTTCATAGAAGTCAGGCAGTATTTGCTGTGTAGATTGCTTTTCTATTCAAAATTTAATAAGTGTTGCCAATTTTCCTTTATAACATATAGAAACAAATTGAAGCTGGCAAATATTTATTTGACTACAAAAGAAGGTTATAACCCTGGAGACTTTGGATTTCTTGTTTGATATATTACAGCCTAGGGAAACTAGTCAAACCTGACAGTGTCGAATGTCTTGATGGTGTCAAGTTTGTGTTTTTTCCATTCCTGACTTTACTTGCAAGAAGAGGTCATTCCATGAAATTCCCTTTTTTTTGGCTGCCCAAAAAAAGTCAACAGTCTGTTCTGTCTTTGAGACAAATATGGATTGCATGACTTGAATTCTTTCCTTAAATTCGTTTTGTTGACAGGGTCTTGGGTAAGAAAGAGTTGTTTATAGAAGGAGTGAAGTGCAGGAGGCAGTGAAAACTTGCTGCTGAGAGTCATGAGTTCACTAGAGGCTCTTAAAGAGGAGTGGTTGTCCCTCAGTGGCGGCAGCAAGATCCGGTACAGCAGTGAGTCGTAAGTGAATTCCTTCAGCATTAGGTTGCCTGGTTTGGCAAGGAATCAGAATCGTCTTCTGCAATGTTTGCTGCTGCAGAGCCAAACTGAGGCCTCGAGGTGCTGGAGCAACCCCTGTCATCTGCCACTTTCCTGACTTTCCTTCTGGAGTTCCCTTGTGGGAAACTCCTTAACACTGTGCTTCAGCTGTCACGCATTTGGCCTCTTCTATCCTCTACCCTTGGTTGACGTGACTGACCTTGATTCAGGAGGAGGATGTGGAAGAAAATTCACCTTTTGAAAACAAGGAGTGAGAATGCTCATGCCAAAAAACTTACTTTGAGTGTTCAGTCTCGTGGATGAAGGAGCTGAGTTCAGAGAGTGAAGCAGCCTTTTATTTCCCTCAGAATTATCAAAGAGGGGCAGCATGCAAGGATCCATTCTCATTTGCAAAGCCAGCTGCCAGATTGGTTCTGCCTCTCCATCTTCCCCACTGTGTCTACTGCCCCTCTATAGTTAAATTGTGTGTATTTCTGAAGTCCCATCATGCTTCTTTCTATTGAATAAATCTCTGTGCAGTTTCGCTTTGTTATCTTTCAAATAGCTAAATGTTGCGCTTTGCAGGAACAGGGACGTGTGGTGTATAGTGGGCTTTGCCTTCACGAAGTCACTGCCTCTTCCCTGAAGTGACCTCAAGGAAATTTCTTGAGTTTGTGGAAGGCTGATGTAACTCTGAATGTTGCTAGTCTTCTAGCTTTGCAATATGCAGTACTAGAAACATCAGCTACCTCTCAAAGTTGTGGCTGAAAGCAATCTTTTAAGCCTTTCTGTAGACCTTAGCAACAGTTGCAGCAGGACCAAGGCAGACGGACAGAAGCTAATGTTACTCTGCTGATCCTGTTGAAAACTTCGATCTCCTCAAAAAAAAATCTAAGGGTTTTTCTCTAACCTAGAGAAACCTCATCTCCATTGGAGTCATTCTGAACTGTTTCAGAAGCCTTACACAATTTCTGTAGACAAACTTCCTTTTCCTAGTACTGTTCTAACACTTAGCCCCACTGCACTTTTTGTCCTCTGTGTACAGGCCCTTGCAGCTCTCCAGTTGCTTGTATGTAAGTGGATTTTCGAGGAGAGCCTCTGCTCTGGCAGGAGAATTGGGGTGATGTCTTTCCAGGTACATCTGTACTGCTAAACATGCTGCCTCAGGGACTGGTACTTGGTTTATGGACCAAGTGGTGACATTTCTAGTGCCACCTCCAGGGCAATCTGGCCATGTTCATGTGAAGCGGCGGTTTGTCCTAGGTTTCCTTTGGGTCCTGCTTTGTAACCCTGTGGCTCTGAGCCTCGGTCACTGTTTTCCATGTGCAGAATATGTAAACTAAAGGGAATTGGGTTGCCTTAGAGCAGTGTTTTCACAAGAGTGAAGCTAGTGTGATGTGCCTTGGGTACAGGACCATGTGAGGAGGTATAGGGCTGTCTTAAGGTAGACGGTTTCTTGAGATACTGTTGTAGGATCTTCTTGATATCACCTTGTCCATGCTACCTTTTGGGGCTTTCTCTAGAGTGTGCTTGCTTCAGAACCCTCCCTGGGCATCTTTAGAAAAAAAGCTAGAGCGCTGCCTGCAGAATGTAGGAGCAAGCTATCGTGTATCAAGTGGATGTGTATCAAGGATGATGACTAGGATGACTAGTTGAGATCCAGGGATGAACTAAATTATCTGAAACTGCAGACCTAGCTGAAGAGGAGGAATGGCATCTGGTAACAACAGACTGATTTGAATAGTGTTTTGAGAAGTGTGTGGACCCTGGAGTTCTGTATACTGTTTTTTAACTCTATATAATATTATTGTAGTTGCTTTCTTTCCCTTTGTTGCAGTGTCCTGTCTCATTTTAGCCTTTGCAGGCAACTGTGTAGTGTTTGGTAAAGTTGTAATCTTAATGTTTGGAGAGAGAGAGAGAGAGAGAGAGGGAAAAAAAAAAGTAATTTAAGTATCTTAATTTTAACTCTTTCTGCATCATCTTTTTTCAGGTACATGCAGAGCTTCCTTGAGCTTTTAGAATACGAAAATAAAAGTCCTGAGGATCCTCATGTTTTGGATGAGTGAGTAATTTGTTTTCCTGTGACAGTTTATTTTCAAATAATAATCTGTCTCAAAAAATTAAGCAGTGATTTTACTTGCAAGGTAGAATTAATGCAGTAAAGACCAAAATTGTAAGCTAGTTGTGTGTGGAAAATGCAAATATATTTAAACAGTATATGTTGTATATATACAGTCTACTAAATTAAGAAATGTCATGAAATATTTCCTCTGAGGCTATATTAAAAAGGCAATGTGCATGCAAGAATATATTCATGAATTCATATATTCAAACTTACATCTAAATGTCATTACTTACATCTAAATTGTCACGCCAGTCAAACTTACATCTAAATTGTCACGCCAGTCTTCAAAAAAGGCAAGAAGGAGGACCCAGGCAACTACAGGCCAGTCAGCCTCACCTCCGTTTTATTAAGCTCAGTATCCTGCTTTATGTAATGTATATTAGCATATTACTGCTGTGAAATTTTAAATTGAAAGCACTGAATATGTCAGTATTTTTTTAATCTAAAAACAACAGTAACTTCTTACAAAATTGCATTAGAATTTTCCTTTGAAATTTGTGGGGATAAAACAGGTTCAGAAGAATGTGCAAGTGCAGACAGATGCACCACTGTGTGTGTGTGTGTGTGTATTTGTATGTGTGCATATGCATGCACACACACGTATCTATAGGTATTAGAGTAATAGCGAAATAAAGATGATCTATACTTACCTTCTACTGTACAGCACTCAACTTTATTTCAGGTGATTAGTTCTTGCAAATTTTTTGCTTTTAAACTTGAATTCTCTTTTAGGCTCTAGATACTATCTGACAGAACATGGGGTGCTTGATAGTGATGTTGAGAAAATGTTTGCAGCCCAATACAGTAAATGCTTTGTGCGAGACTTGACCTGTGTTGTGCAAAAGTAATATTTTTGTCTTTATCCAGTCTTAATGTAACTGAAAAACAGTGCAAGCCTAAGATTCGTTAACTGTTACATTAGCTTTGGCAGGGGTTTTGCTAGGTAATGCATTTGATGAGTTTTGCTAGGTAATGCATATATTCTTTGCGTTGTGGGGATATTTTCTGAGTTCACTTTCTTTTTTAAGGGCAAAGTTCATGCAGGAGAAAATAAAGTGCAGAAAAAACAGATTAGCTGAGTTGCAGGAAGAGACACAAGGATTTAGGCTGAGTGAGTCAACTGTAGCATTATTGAGCAAGCAGAAAGTAACTGTGTTCTCCATGTAAATTCTGAGCCAGGGCTCAGTTCTGGGTGTAACCTGTTAAAGAATTAAAATGTAAATGGACAGTAGCAAAGGAAGAAGTTCAAGAATTAAAGGCTTGGAAAGCTCTACCTCAGAAAAGTTCAAGGGATTTGTTTAGACTAGCAAAAAGATTGAAGAGACTCTGGAAGTCTGTGAGTAGAAAATATGCTGTAAATAAAGCAAGATCAGTTGTTCTACACGAGGAAAGGAGAGAATTATAAAATAGCCAATCTTTTGAGACTCTGAACAGGGCAAAAAGTCTGAATTCTGAGATTAGTGGAACAGGTTGAAACAGATTGTCAGAAGGCTGTAGAGAGTTCTGTATTGAAAGGTTTTTAAGAACAGGTTAGACATTTTTGGTAATGATTAAGTGACAAGCTTATTCTGTAATGGATGAATTGGATGATCTCTTTCACCACATCTAGTTGTTACTTTCTGTGATTCTGTATTCACAGGTTGTTTGCAGATGGGTGAGAATTTTTGCTTTTGGCTAGCTTGCTATAAGGTTTCCTACTATTTGGCTTAAAAGAACATTTTGAGTGGGATTAAGTTACTGAATGTTACATGTTTGCCCTTTGAGATGTCATGTGTTGTCTTAGATATCTAAGTGAGCCTGGCAAATTTAACATAGATTTTAAGAAACCTGTAGTGTTCTGAATGTGCAGCTTGAGGCACAGTTGTTATGAAACTTCTAGTATCATTTATGTTCTGTATTTAGATAACTTAATTTCAGTTTTTTGTGGACTTCAGAAGTTTAAGAAAGATCAAAATAGTCAAATGTTTTTAAAATGCTTGATTTTTTGGAAAGTTTCCATGGGAACATGTTTTTGGAGCCTGTTCAAGATGCCAGGCATGTTATCTAGCTTTATCACAACAGACATTCCTGCCACAGTTTTATTGTAATGAAAAGTTTTGTTTGAGATCTTCTAAATTAGGATGTACCAAATAATTGCTCATTCACAATAATTGTTGAAATCTTTAAAATCTTGCATTTATAAAGATGTTGGGAACTTATTGCTACCTACTGAGATAAAGTCCAGCTAGGGATTCTGACAGTGAAAAGAGATAAAACACAAATTATCCGATTAAGGATAAAATTTATTCTTATTGACAGCACTGGATAGCTACTTAATATGAGAAACTCAGATTGAACTTTCTGCTCTTTGCATGTCAACTCTTCCTAGCATTCTGAAGGCTATGGCAGTTAATTAAGTCTTGACCTGTAATGAGCAATTAATTCAATATTTGTGGCCAACTGAGTCTTTTTAAAATGTCTCTTGAGAAAGGTGTCCACATTTCAGTTGCAGTAGCCCAGCAGAATAAAGCTAAAAAAATTACTCAACTGCCATGCCAGTGTGCTGTATTGAGAGGTCTGGCCCTGTCCTACTTTTTCATATCTTTGTGCTCAGAGCAGAAGTGGGAGCACTGGGGGACTCTACTAGTTAATGAGGTACTTACCACTGGGGAAAAAATGAATTCAGAGAGATCAGTTATGTTTACATAATACTTTTCTGTTCTCTGTAATTCCATGCATCATTAAATTCAGAGTTTGACCCATTATCTGCAACTTTGTGGGGAGTGTTTTTAATGATGCATGAATAGCAGTGGTAATTTTCCTCACCTGAGCAGTTTGTTTAGAGAAGGGCACATGGAAGTTCACACTGTGAAGTGTCCCCAGTCCTTAGAACCAGTGCCTTTCTTATCCTAACAGTGTGTGGTAAACATCTCCTAGGCATATGCTGATGTATACAGAGGGGTTGGAGCCTAATCCATCTGCTGATGCCTCTCAGCTGGAGTCTGGCTCCTGCACTGAGCTGTAGCTGCTAGCTTCAGATTGCAGAAAAGCTGCTAAACCCAGACCTGCCTCCCTGGGGCTCTGGACATCACGTTGCCCATCTCTGTTATGTGATACCTCATGGGGCACTGACTGGTGCACTTCATGGTGGGCCCATCTCTTCTTCCTTTAACTTAGTATTTGAAAACTCGAGTCTGCCCAGGAGGAAAATTCTTCAGCCCCAAGAGCTTTTGGTTGGAGTGGAATGTGGTGTCCACTTCTGACTCTAAAAATCATGAACATTTCTAAAGTTGATTTTATTTTTTGTAATGGAATGAGCATCCTGCTGGTCTTATGGTCAGCTGAAGTGGACCTTGCCATCTTTTAGAGGTAGTCAAGTTAACAATATCTAAAGTGATAACCACTTTGTGAGAGGTTTGATATCCACAGGTCGCCCAGTTCTGTCATTGCTCTGGACTACTAAGAACCAAAAGAAATACTCTGGTGTCACCAGTACCACTGTATTTGAGAGAGATGTCGAGTAGTCCTGTTGCGTCCCAGTTTTTGATGTCAGTCATGTGATGGCTTGAGAGTTGTTGTTGGTCTCAAGTACCTGCCAACAGTCCCCAAAGCTTCCTTTTCATCAAGGTGGAGTTGTGGCGTTTGTTTGCTTTTTAGTACCTCTCTTCCTCGGTAAATTCTAACCTCTCTTAAAGAGCTCTGAGATTTTCCTAGTCCTCTTTTTAGGACAGAGGCTACGTGTTGTCTCTTTGGCTGACCGCTCAGCCTGGACTGAGGCCAGGTTGGGTGCTCAGGGCTCAGCTGTGACCTCTCAGTAGCTGGAGCATTTTGTTCCTGCACTCTCCTCTGCTCACATTGCTCGATTCTTTTTTAGAGATGCTCTTTACACCCTTGTTGTGGTACACATAAAAATGTCCTCTGCCTGTTTGTGCCACATCATATGTCTGCTTGCCCAGGGAGCCCATTCGGCTATGCTGAGAATCCAGGGTGGTTTTCTCAAGGAGACATGTCAGAGCCCTGGGATTAGGAGTGTTGTCCATGCGCTGGCATAGCTGTCTGTGGAGCCATACCACAATGTGAGTTTGGGCTTGGTTTGACTGAAAAATACCCATATTGGTCCCTGATCATTGCCCCACACGGCTTACACACAAGCAGCAGTGCAGGCGCCTGAAGGGCGTGAGCAGGTATCGTCAGGGACAAAAATAAATGCTTGTGTTGAGAAACTGCTCGTCAGACTGGCCCAGTGTGTCTGCTCTCACTGCGTGGATTTGGGGATGTCCATTCTAAAATACGTCGCCTTCTCATGTACCTTGGATAAAGCCTTTAAAAGGGGCTGCGCGGCGCAGCAGTTCCGAGGCGCTTGGCTTGCTGGGGCTCCCCGCTGCTTTGCGGCCTGCCCCCTTGCCAGGGCAGCGTGGCCCCCGCTCGTACGGGCACGTGGCAAACCCTCCAAAACCCCTGCGCGTCTGTCGGCAGGAATCTCCTCCCTGGAGCTGCGGAGGGGCCGGCTGGAAGGCGCCCGTCCCGCTCGCGGCAGGCCGGGCGGCTGCACGCGTGGGTGCACGCTGGGCAGTGCGTGAGAGCCGCCGGCGTCGTCGCGGCAGCGCCTCCCCTGCATCCGCGTGTGTGCAGACAGACACACGGAGAAGGGCTGTTCTCCTGAGCCTGAAGGGTTTGCAGCGTGTGCTGCATGCATTCAAACACTGAAGCAGATTGGATTGGGAAGATACTGTTTTATTGCTTCGAAGTGAGGGAAATACTACCTTTTAGTGCTTCTATAATGCTTTTTATTGCTACTCTTAAAGTAATTACACTTTCTAGTAGAGAAATCTTTTCAGAGCGTGAACCTGTCTTGTGATTCTCAACTAGCAGAAAGCACCTCTTAAAAATGAAACAAGAAACAAACAAAAACGCAAAGCAAACCTCATGTACAAAACCCCCAAGCAAAAAATCCCATGGCTTGTGTCTTGCACTTAAAATGTGGATTTTTTTGATTGCCTACTTTGTTTTTCTCTATTTCTTCAGATAATACTGTCCATAAATGGACCTAGAAAAAATCCACCTGCCTTCATATTGATAAATGTTTTTGTCTCCTTTTCATATACTGTGATGGATCAAAACAGAATAATACGTAGTTATTAGAAAGTTAAATAGTAACTCGTGGCATCTGTTAATTGCCTTTGCAGAAATCTATGGGCTTTATTTAATAACTGTGCTGATGTCTCCAGCATTCTTTCGTTGATGCGTAGGCCACTGAAGCTCAATCAGCTGAAATAGCTTCATTTTGGTAACTTCTCATCTGTCAAGCTGCATTATTTATTCAATGTGGTTTTGTAAAGATAACACACAAGATTTTGAAAAATTAAAGTTAATAAGTCAAACAATTTTCAGAAATATCACACAGTTGCATTTTCTCAGCCAATCCAATGAGATCATTTAAAAAAGATTCTTTAATGCCTTTTTGCGAAGTAGGGGTACAATGAAAGCTTCAGATGCCCTTTTTGGGTGCAGAGGAGAAGAGGAATGTCAGGATTAAGGGGATATGCTTAGATCTGACTCCAGCCTCACCACCTTTAACGTGCGTATTTGCTTCCATGTGTTTGGTCTTTCAAAAGCACCTAGTTCATGGAAACACTTGAGGGGAATGGGTCTCTTTGAAGGACCAAACAGGAGGCCGTGCTACCGCGGTAATGCCGAGGAGCTCCTTTGCTGCGTGTTGGCACTGCTTTGAGCGTGGGCTGTAATGATTTGCTACCCAGGGACAGGTGACAGGGGAGCCCCTTGGGCAGCTGCAGGTGGCAGGGCCAGCGAGCCCTGTTGGGACGTGCGGGCAGGGATGTGGGCACTGCGGTAGGGGAGCAAAGCTGCCAGTGAACGAGCAGCCAGTGCTGTTAGTTGCTGGGGTTTAGGCGCTGTGGTTGTCGGCGTCGCTTCTCATCTCTGTTTCAAGCTGGTGTCTCGCTCCTGCCCGGAGAGCCGGCACCGCCGTCCCCGCGGGAGCAGTGCCGTGGTGCCCAGCGCCGCGGTGCCCAGCGAGGTGTCCCGGGCTGAACGCGCCGCGGCGCGTCGTCACCTCCGCGCTGTCCGGGAAAAGGTCTGCTTTGGAGAACTTATTTCCAAGGCAGCACGGTCATCAGTATGAAACGTCCCAAAAAACAGTAGCAGGAAAACCACATTTTACACCATTGTGCTCTTCTGCAACCAAAACTGTTCTGCCATTCGCAGCCGTGAAGCACAGAAATGAAAACTGTAGAAACCTTTGTTCCTATTCAACTCTCAGGTCTATGTGACTACAGATTGCATAGAATCAAGATTTAATAAATATAAAAGTAGTCTACAAACCTTTTAAGCATTAAAATGGTTTAAGATGTTCTGTCAGCAAGATTGATAAGTAGGTAAAAACAGTGTTCTTTACTGTGTAAGTCTTTGGATTGGGGAATTAGGCAGTTAAGACTTCCCCTTTTGTATGCAAGGAAGTATGTTTTGGAAGACTAATGAATTGTTTAATACATTTGCAAAAGCTGATGATTAGAGAGAGGATGATGAAAAAGCTGTTCAGAAAGAATCCTACATTCCTTTGCAGCTGGCAGTGTAAAGTGAGAGAAATCACTTTAAAAGCTCTCCTACTTGTTAAGAATGGTATGTTTTACTTTCTATCTTCTTGGGCAACTGGTTGTGAAAAGGAAAGAAGCATCTGATTTAAATCTAGTGGCAGATTGGTGGCTGCTTTTTCTTTTCGGACAAAACACACCAATTATCACATTTTCTGGGTTTGCTATATATTTACTGAAAAATTTTTGCAGGCTTTTTTTAAAAAAAGGGATCTGTAATATTGCAAATGTAAGCACAACCTAACAAGTTCTGTTTTCTTGGAAAGTTCGCATTTTATCCTGTGTCTTATTTTTAAGATGAACATATAATCATTATGGTGTTTATAATCGGTTACTATTAGAGAATGTGAATATTAGAGTTGAGTAGTGCTGACTTTTCACGTGCAGGCTTTAGAAGGCTATTAATATCCTGTTTAAAGCGTGTACGAGTTTGCATTCCAAAAGAAAGGATGAGCACTTTGAAGCTCGTAAGTGTTAAGCTGCCTTGACAGGAAAAACGGGAATTCTCCAAGCTGTTGCACATTAGGTACTGGTAAAAGCCATAGAAGTCATAGCCTAAACCTTCTGGACCTGCTGCAGGGAAGGAGCCTTAGGAGGAAAAGAAAGAAAGAAAGCGGGATTGTATGTGTTGTGCCATCCAGCGGTCTAAAAGGAAACTGAACACGAGGCGCACAGGTAATTGCCTGTCCTGGTGTGCAGGCTGGTCAGAGTAGATGCTGGGTAAAGGAAATAAGTTCTTGGAAGGAGGTATAAAGTGTGAAACCTCTCAGGAAATTGTGAAAGGTTGTCAGGTCGTTGGCTTCTGCCTGGGGAGAACAAGAACCTCTTGTTCTGAGTTATTAGTGAGAAGAGATTTTATTTAAATAAAGTTTTGTGGGGAGGAAGAATTGAATTTGAGGCCCTAACTACATCACCCTCGTGAGAGGTTGATGTTGTATTTCCCTTTCAGTAGACTTTTTAAGCTTGATTTTTGACTTTTCCCTTTTGATCATTCTATATTGACTGCGAGGGATAATAAATAACGGATAAACTGATAATGCTGTGAGGAGTTGAAAAAAGCAGCTGGGGTTAATTATACTCTTAACATTTTGTTTCCAATTTTGTTTCCTTTAGCTTTTTAGACGTTTTAATTAAAGTCAGGAACAGACACAATGATGTGGTTCCGACCATGGCGCAAGGGGTGATTGAATACAAGGAAAAATATGGCTTTGATCCATTTGTTAGCAGTAACATCCAGTACTTTCTAGATAGATTCTACACCAACCGCATCTCTTTCCGTATGCTTATTAACCAACACAGTAAGTAATTGCTTTTTTCATCTTCGAGATCTCATTAGTTGTTGCCTGTAAACCTGACATAGCTTTGGTTTTGGTATTTTTCGTACTCATGACTAACTCTTACTATTCTGCACTAATTATGGTAAATGGTATAGTGACAACTAGTTATTTTTGTACTTTGTTTCAGTTCCAGAAAAAAAACGAACCCAAATGCACCAGCACTCTTTCTTCCAGGGTTGTCTGGCTTTCAGTGTGGCTGTCACTTTTCAATCTCTTTGGCAGGGACACCCTGTGTAGCGACACGTCAGCTATTTTTAGGTAGTGATGGAGCAGCCATATCTTTCTGCTCACAAATCTATCAGCATAGTTTGTCAAGTTGACATTTATTTCATCATCAAACGCAAGGTTGCCAAAAATTTTGAAGGGATTGTACACTATATGTACTTTCATTGTTAATTTTTAATCAATTTATCTGGATTTTTTTCTTCCTGTCTAAAGGAGTTTAGTGAGTTGAGTTTGTCTAACTAAAGTTTTAAATTATCACCTTTATCTGACTGTGCTTTGCACTCCCTATTTATGAATAAATAGGAAAATTAGTCCTTCTTTGTCATTAGGTTCTGTTTGTTTAGTAATGTTGCTAATAAGCTTTTAAAAATGTGTTCATGTTACGGACTAAAAGGAGTTGCTCGCGCAGCTCCTGATGACTGGTATGTGCCGCTATGTAAAAGCTGGCCCGAACGCTGTGCCGATCCCCTCTGGGATCCTTGTGGGGCTCCTTTGCCTTTAGCTCTGCGGCTTCATTGAGGCCCAGCGTTCTGCTCCCACGAGCCCTTAGAATACAGCCCCCACGGCAGATAGTGGGGAACGAAACATGAGCAGCGTAAGGCGTCTTCCTCCAAGCTTTATGCTTTCCTAATAACTTTTATGTGATCAGCAAATGCCTTATTATGGGCAAATAATGTCAGTGTGGCACAGCATATGAGTTAAGATACATATGCAACTTTCTTTACTTATGGGCAGACAAATGTCAGAAGCAAAACAATCCACAGGCCTTCCTCAGGAGAGTGCTAACAATAAGTCAAAGATTCACCCTAACAGAAGTTCTAGACCAAGTAGGAACATAGTTTGCATTAGTTCTAAAATACTAAGTTTATTTCACCAAACTGAAGTTGCTTTTCCCATCAGCATTCTCATTTAACCTGCACCATTTTAAAGGTGCTTAAAGTTCCCCGTGCTAACAAACCGTAGTGATCTAGCCCTGATAGCAAAAACCAATCTCAAAACCTGGAAAAGAAAGAAAGCATTCGGAAAGCAGAATGTGGAAGGAGGTTTTGTGAGCCGGTTCCTCCCGGCCCGGCCGTGGGTTGCGCTGCGGGTGCCCAGGGTGCCGGGCCTGCGCGTTAGGCTGCCCTCGCTGCGGCCGGGGAGGCCTCAGCCGGGCCGCTCGCATCCCGCCTGCTGCCTCTGCTGCTCTCCGGGCTGACGAGCAGCCAAGCAGGTGAAAACTGCCCCTGCAGGAAAGTATGAAGTACTGCTGCCTTTTTAGGAGCTGAACCGGGCGGCCGGAGGCTCTGGCGAGTGGCAGACCTTGTGCAATGGAGGGAGCGGGGAATGCCCTGCTGAAAGGCAGGGAGGAAGCGGACAGAGAGACCTCCCTGCCCACCGTGCAGCTGCAGCGTAGGTGACTGCAAAAGGCTTTAACGCCGTCGTTTTAGGGTTCCCCAGGCCTTTTTATTGGCATTTTCATGTCACCTGCTCCTGTACTGGCATAATGGTATGAATGAAGCATTTTACAATTGTATCCAGTTTGATAGTCCAGTTTGAAATGGAGATTTTCTTCTTAACCCTCCCACACCTTTATTTCTATATTAATGATTTTTAGTGATTGGGAGGGCGAGGGAGGAATGGGGTAGTTTTCTTAAACAAGGATTTTGACAGTTGGAAAGAGCATCTTTTTACAAAATGATATGCAACCCAGTAAGCTTCAGATGTTGCCTGATTTAAGTTGCTCATGCTGCTTCAAGTGTATTAGAAAATTGACTGCCATTTCCTTTTCCTTTTAGCACTTCTTTTTGGAGGCGATATTAATCCTGCTCATCCCAAACATATTGGAAGTATTGATCCTAACTGTAACGTGGCTGAGGTGGTTAAAGGTAAGGGGATCAAGCCAATACTTGTGTTGACCAACCATTTCCACTCCTCAAACTTAAAATACGCATACATTTATTATTCAGATATGAAAAACTGAATATTTGTCTACTTGATAAACTGAAAAAAAAATCTTCAGTCACTTTCTAAAACTCATGGGTTTAGTGTTTCTAAAGTTTTCATGAGTAGACAAATGTTTCTTATAACTTGAATCTGTCATTTAGTATCAGACTAGATATCTTATTTTTTTGTTAAACCTTAAGTGGTTTTGATTCCAGAATATTTAGGGGTAGATTCTCAGGTACTGCTGTTTTATTTAATACTAGTACTGAAGAAAATTAATGACAAATGCAATTTTCTTTTTTTCCTTAAGCAGAGATTTAATAAATGTCCTCAGGTGAATGGATATTTCAGTGAAACACCATGTTTCCTCATGTAGCCCGTTTGCATCTGAGTGTATAACAGTCTGTTCTCAGCACAGAAAACCTGTGTGTCATGAGTATCAGAAAAACCTGGTGCTTTCTCATATGAAATCATCCTTAATGTTATGAATGTTTGTATGCACATTTGCTTGAGGCAGTGTTGCCCCCTTCAAGAACTTGCTTGAAGATTCACACTCTGGGTGTATATTTTTATAAATAGCTTTTTCTGTAGTAGCTAGTCCTGCCCTTCAGCCTTGGCTGCTGTGTATGTGTTTGCAAGTGGAGAGGGAAAAATGTGTTTCTCCCTCAGGCTTTCTCAACTTTTGGTAAAGCAAGCAAGAAAACAATCTACGGCAGAATTTGACCTGCTTGATAGCCTCTTTTGGTAGTGTAGATACTTTTTGCTGTTATCAGGGCTTCTTGGTTTCCAGCCCTTTGGCTTTAAAGCAGACTCTTTTTCAAACCTTTCTTTTTTTATCTTACTCTGCTGTATAGCATAGCTTTTTTTGCAGGTTTGTTTATCTTAATACTCCTTCCAGTAGCAGTGTTTGAATCCATTTTAACATAAAATTCCTAGTTGCCATCTGCCTTAGACAGGTGCTCAGTCCAGCTCTTAAGCTAAGAACTGAGATCTGCATGTGAAGAACCTGCCCACAAACGAGGAGTCGTGACCCAGTGTTGTCTTTCAAACAGTGATGGTGGTTTTCTTTTAGACCTGGTGGGAGGGTTCATTTGTATTCCAAAAATGTTCTGGTGCACAGGTGGCATTTGGAGTAATTTGTCAGAGTTTAGATGTCAATCTTGGCACTGCATGTAGTAACAAGTAGCTCTGTGTGCACCTTTAAACCACTTCTTTCAGCTTTGAGGAGCTTCCCTTCAAGGCAGCTCTGCTGAGGATTCTGTGTAACTGCCCAGGGTGGGTCTCTAGGGCTCCTATTGACTGGCCAGCAGTAAGCTTATTTTTGTCCTGGGAGCAGCTCCAGGCTTGTTCCTGGAACTGGGCTTTAGATGTACTGACAGCTCTTGCAGTCTGCTGCTGTTTACCTCTGGCCACAGCACGAGGAATGCTTTGAACGTTATTACGACACTGTCTCTGCTGCAGGCTTAGGCCGCAGACAGAGCTGGGTTTTAGAGGCGAGTAGGCTCCAAGATTTCACTTTTTTTTTTTTTTTTTTTTCCTCCTCTTCTGGGCAAAAGGTGGATCATAGGAGGCCTCCGTGTTCATCTCCAGAGGTAGAGTTTCAGGGTGGCCGCTTGAAAGAGGTGGATGTTCAGCTTGGGGAGGCTACGTGTGTTGATTCACAGAAGCTTTGTCCCCTCAGCATTCCTGTAGTGGCTGAGTGTTTTTGCAAAGGAGTTAGTGAGCATTAAGAATCATTTAGGCAAGAGTACAACTTGAACTTCCTTGTTTCCTGGATGTACCTTGGAAAAACTGAATTTATGATTATTCATATCGTCCTTTCTCGTCCTCTTATATTTGAGTTTAGAGGACATACCAAACAAGCAGATATTATGGTTAACCTATTATTAGACCCTTCCTTTAGGTTTTCAAACCCTGAGCAAAGAAGAAAAAAATAGCTGGTCTCCACTAACCTTCTTTTGCTTATAGAACTCTAAATGGAATATGCCCTTGCTTGACTATGGGCTATGAGTATGCAGACAAAATTGATCAAGCTTTGCATTTGTAAACCTGTGCCTAAAGTGAGTGTTCTCCTTGTAGCCTTTCCGAGGCAGGCTGAACGGTGCTGGTGTCTCAGACAGTTTTCATAAATTGGTGCTCTCTTCTTTTTTAGATGCTTATGAAACAGCTAAGATGTTATGTGAGCAGTACTATATGGTTGCACCGGATCTGGAAGTTGAAGAATTCAATGGTAATTGTGAAATTCATTTAATTCTTAGATGACATATTTCAGAAAGAACATCTCGCCTACCTCTGATGTCCACCTTTATTTTATTAACTTTAAGTTATAATTGAAACCCTGCAGTGCCATGTGCAGAGTGCCTTCTTTCTCTCAATTCATCTGCATGGGCAGCTGAATCTTGGTTTCTTGTGATGAGGTGCTGCTTAACTCTTGGTGCTGCATGCAGAGCCCCAGCTGCTGCAGGGGTGTCCCTCGGAGGCGGGTGGGAATCCTCCTTGCTCAGGAGGCAGCCTGCCTGCCGCAGACCTTTCCGTGAAGCTGGACTAAGACTCGTTTCCGTGTGCGCTTGTACATCCCCGCTCAGCCGGTGGGCTGGGATGGCCGACCCCTCCGTGCGAGGTGGCAAGATACAAAATACGGGGGCACATAACAATATTGTCAGTACTGATCACTGCTTAATGCAGTTTCATATCTAAACAAAGCCTGCTGACATGGTTGACTCAAAATCAGGAGATTAGTGTCTTTTAAGGTGATGCCTGTAACTGAAATGTTGTGTTTTCAGTTCATGCAGCGTGAGGCACTGAGGGACGTGGTTTAGCAGGGAGGGTGGTGATGGACTTAAGGGTTGCACTTGATGATCTTGACGGTGTTTTCCAACCAGAGTGATTCCATGGTTCTATGTTTGCCCTTGGAAAATTGGGCATAATTGTTTAAAGCTTCGTATTGTCACTCTAAATAGAAATGCTGCAAAGGGTTGTTTGATATCTCTTTCCTTTTTTATAGCTAAAGCTCCAAACAAGCCTATTCAAGTAGTTTATGTACCATCTCATCTGTTTCACATGCTATTTGAATTATTCAAGGTAGGTTGTGCTTTTTAATATTTGGAAGTGTTAAAGTTGGTGAACTTACAGCACAGATATAATGAAGATTCTTTTCAGTTACTCTTAAATGTTATTTTGGCTTTCCTTTCTTAAGCTTAGTCTTAGCCAGTGAAGATTATTTGAAATTGTGATGAAGGCTTGACATGGAACCCTCTGGCACCAATCCATAGTAAAGGATTTTTTCCATGGTTTTCCCATTTTTCCTTTTGCTGCCGATCAGTTTAAAGCAAGTATAATCAATCTAGCTTTGCACTGATGATGCATGATAAGGCCTTACAATTTTCAAAAACTTGCTGCTTTGTTGTGGACTTGAGGACTGGGTAGGATGCATGTCCTGTGAGCACTGGGAGGGTAGTCAGTTTAGACAGTTTAGATGGCAACTGCTGGTCTTTTCTTTGCTCCCCTGGTTGTTTGGGCAAGGGTGCAAAACCCTTGGACAAGTGGAACATGGGAGAGCTGAGGGCCAGTGTTTGGCCTCGGATGGGGGGCGCCTGCGTGGTGCAGCCGAACATACGAGTAACTCGTGAAGAGCAACGCGTTCAGTCAAAGGGCATCTCCTCCGAAATAACGCGCTTTGGTTTTCGTTTCCACCATCTGTCAAGCAAGTATGGTAACACTAGAAGCTACGTGTATCGGAATCCAAGACACTGTTTTATTCTTTTAACTTCAGAACTCAATGAGAGCTACAGTAGAGTCGCATGAAGGTAAGAAAGAAGGCTATCCATCAATCAAAACCTTAGTCACTTTGGGGAAAGAAGATCTATCTATTAAGGTAAATGTCTAACAATATGTTCTTAAACAACTTATGAACCTCTTAAGTTTAGAATAAACTTCTAATTTGTAAAGGAATTAAGTTCTCTATGATTTCTGCCATTTATTTCATATGCACGAATATTTCTTAAATCATTTAGCTTCTTGGGTTTTGCACTTTATTTTTTTTCTTTTCAGAACATGATGTTTAAAAGTTCTAACTTTTCATTCCCTAGATAAGTGACCAAGGAGGAGGTGTACCTTTAAGAAAAATAGACAGATTGTTTAACTACATGTACTCAACAGCACCCAGGCCTAGTTTGGAGCCATCAAGAGCTGTGCCTCTGGTAAGCAATTGTAACACTTATTTAACTCTGCCTCGGTATGGCTCTAGTCGTGCCTTTCTCTTCACTGCAACCGACTGGATCAGTTTTTCCATTGAAGAAATTGTCTGTCATTAGTAATTTTGTGCAGATTTTCATACCAGGAGAAAATGCAGTCTATATTTGGAGCACAGAATTGCATTTCTTTGTCTTGGCCATTATATTCTTGGAAAGAAGCTATTCTTTGTTAGCACAATGTTCTGGCAGATTAATGGACAGGATTTCCTAATACTTTGTTACTAAAAAGGTAGATAACTTAGAGCTGCTGCTTTGTGTGCGGATTCCTGGAGTAAATATTTGTAACTTTACTAGCATCATCCTTCTCACTGCCTCCCTTGAGGTACTTATAGACACTGATCAGGTCTCCTTTCAGCCTTCTCTTCTCCAGGCTGAACAGGCCCAGCTCCCTCAGCCTCTCCTCATAGGGCAGATGTTCCAGGCTCCTGATCATCTTTTTCTTTTTTCCTTTTTTCCTTTTCCTTTTTTCCTTTTCCTTTTTTCCTTTTCCTTTTTTCCTTTTCCTTTTTTCCTTTTCCTTTTTTCCTTTTCCTTTTTTCCTTTTCCTTTTTTCCTTTTCCTTTTTTCCTTTTCCTTTTTTCCTTTTCCTTTTTTCCTTTTCCTTTTTTCCTTTTCCTTTTTTCCTTTTCCTTTTTTCCTTTTCCTTTTTTCCTTTTCCTTTTTTCCTTTTCCTTTTTTCCTTTTCCTTTTTTCCTTTTCCTTTTTTCCTTTTCCTTTTTTCCTTTTCCTTTTTTCCTTTTCCTTTTTTCCTTTTCCTTTTTTCCTTTTCCTTTTTTCCTTTTCCTTTTTTCCTTTTCCTTTTTTCCTTTTCCTTTTTTCCTTTTCCTTTTTTCCTTTTCCTTTTTTCCTTTTCCTTTTTTCCTTTTCCTTTTTTCCTTTTCCTTTTTTCCTTTTCCTTTTTTCCTTTTCCTTTTTTCCTTTTCCTTTTTTCCTTTTCCTTTTTTCCTTTTCCTTTTTTCCTTTTCCTTTTTTCCTTTTCCTTTTTTCCTTTTCCTTTTTTCCTTTTCCTTTTTTCCTTTTCCTTTTTTCCTTTTCCTTTTTTCCTTTTCCTTTTTTCCTTTTCCTTTTTTCCTTTTCCTTTTTTCCTTTTCCTTTTTTCCTTTTCCTTTTTTCCTTTTCCTTTTTTCCTTTTCCTTTTTTCCTTTTCCTTTTTTCCTTTTCCTTTTTTCCTTTTCCTTTTTTCCTTTTCCTTTTTTCCTTTTCCTTTTTTCCTTTTCCTTTTTTCCTTTTCCTTTTTTCCTTTTCCTTTTTTCCTTTTCCTTTTTTCCTTTTCCTTTTTTCCTTTTCCTTTTTTCCTTTTCCTTTTTTCCTTTTCCTTTTTTCCTTTTCCTTTTTTCCTTTTCCTTTTTTCCTTTTCCTTTTTTCCTTTTCCTTTTTTCCTCATTCCATTAGGGCCCATGGATTTGTGGGTATCGAGTTTCCTTAGGTGCTCTCTGACCCAATCTTCCTCTACCCAGGGCAAGTCTTCCTCTCTCCAGGCTTCTTCTCTTGTCCCTAGGGCCTGGGGCTCTAAAGGGCTGCCCTTGGTAAACACCGAAGCAAAGAAGGCATTGAGCAACTCTGCTTTTTCTGTGTTATTTGTAACCACGGCACCTACCCCGTTCACCAGTGGACCCACATTTTGCGTAATCTTCCTTTTGTCATTGATATATTGGAAGAAGTTTTTCTTGTTATTTTTAACACCTCTTGCCAGATTTAATTCCAGTTGTGCCTTGGATTTCCTCGTCACATCCCTGCATTCCCTGACAACATTCTTGTCCTGTCCTTTTTTCCACTTTCTGTATAGTGCCTTTTTCTGTTTGAATTTTGCCAGCAGCTCCTTGCTCATCCACACAGGCCTTCTGCCCTCGCTGCCTGACTCCTTACTCAAAGGGGTGCAGCACTCCTGAGCATGGAGGAAGTGCTACTTTAATACTGACCAGCTCTCGTGGGCCCCCCTTCCTTCTAGAGCCCTAGCTCATGGGATTCTTCACTCCGATGTGTTTGTTTACTGAACTGTAGTGTAGTGTGAGAAGATGTAAATGTTTCTGCCCTAGCACTGCCTTCAGCCCTGCTCCGTGTTACTACAGGTTCCCCTGTCTAGTTTATGAAATGTTCATTGACTTGGAGGTGTGGAAGAGAGGGATCTCTGGTGTTGGAAAATAATTTCAGTGTTATTGCAAATGTGGTTTTGAATCACCTAAGAAATGTTGTTGCCATGGCAGCGTTCAGATTTTAGCAGGTTTGGGGTTTGTGTGTAGCATTACAGGCACAGTGGAATCAGTAGAAGTGCATGGTAGTGTCTAATGCTGATTGGGTTGGGGGGCTTCAACCATTCTCTTTGGTTTTCTGAACGTCTGAAGTGCCTCGTTCTTTCTGTGGTCTCCTTTGCCCTGTGCGTGGTCCCTTTCAGAGGCCTGTGCTTTGGGGGGCCCGGCCGTGCTGCTCTGGCCAGCCCCAGCAGCCCGGGGGGATTCGAGTGGGCAGCCCAGCACGCAGCCCGGTGCATGGCCTGAGGAGCAGAGCTGTGGGGGAAGGTCTGGGCGCGCTGCCTGCCATGGGGCACGCTTGTGTGCCGGGTGCGATGACCCCTCCTCAAGAGGAAGGGCTAGGAAGGGGGTGAGGCTTTTGCCTTGCTTGCAGCCACCGTCTGAAAACAGAGGTTTAAAAATGTAAAGTTTGTAGCTGTCAAGTCTGTTGTGCTGTGAGACACAGCCTGGTCTGTGCGGGCTTTTGATCTTCGGCAGTTGGTCCGCAGCCCTGTGCGCTGCCCAGCCCCGGGCGGCAGCAGCCGGAGCGGTTGCTGGTGTCGCTGCTCACGTGGCCAGCGAGGGAGTCAGTCCCCTGCGGAGCCCGCGCAGCGCGGCCCGGCCGGCCACGCACACAGCAGCGCCTGCAGGGAAGGGAACACTTGTCCCGTGTTTACCCGCGCGCCCTCCTGAGCGCAGAGCGCCTGGAGAATGATAATCCCGGAGCTGCAGGGGGAATGTGCTGCCAGGAACCCGACATGAGCAAAGAGGGAATGAAATGCTACAGCGGTGGGGGTCATGGTGAGGAGGCCAGGGAGGGTATGGGCTTGCGTTGGTTGGAGGCTGCGTGTGCTCTGGGTGGCGCCTGCCTGCCTGCCTCCTTGGGGAGAATGAAAGATGACCCAGGGAGTCCTAACAAAGATTTATTTCTTTCTTTATGGTGATATTTTTTTATCTCTTATGTACTTAAACCAAAAAAAAATCATCTAAGACGTAATGAGATAGTTAAATAACACTTTATAGTGCAGGCTGAGGAATAAAGGAAAGTTTGGGGGATAATGTGAGGTAAATCTAATAACTAGGTATCTTAATTTTCAGTTTTAATTTTTCAGTTCTTTCAATTGTAGTGATGTGTTGCATGCTTTTCTCTTAAACTTTCCATCATATTTTTCCCTCTGTTTTCATGTTTTCATAGGCTGGATTTGGCTATGGCTTGCCAATTTCTCGTCTCTATGCCAGGTATTTTCAAGGTGACCTTAAACTCTACTCAATGGAAGGAGTTGGTTCAGATGCTGTAATTTATTTGAAGGTACGAATTTGATCATCCCATAAGCTAAAAATTTTGTGCAATTTGGTAGTTTATAGCAAGCAATCGTTCTGCTGACTAGGTGATTTTTTCATCTCTTCACTCTTTTCAAATTTGTAATTGCAGGTTTAATTAGATTTTATTCAAATTAGATATGTATAATTTAAAAACTGGTTATAAATCTGAACCTCGGCAGTAATACTGGTTTAGTATGCAGTGTCTTTTAGTTTCCCCATGTTGGATCTTTGCATTTTGTTGAATCACTGCAAGTGCTGAAATTTTAAAGGATAGTTGTGTGATAGGAGATGGTTTTTAGTTAATGTATTTTGGCGCTGTTTTGACCACAACAGAACCCAAAGAAGGCTATAACTCCTGACTAAAACACTTTCTTTCTGCACACTTCTTGTCCTCTGTGTAGATGATCACTGATCCTGCTGTTATTTTGCAGGAGATCCCAGACTCTTCAGGGGCTTAACCTTAACTTTTGAAACTGCTTACACTACCCGAGGATTTTGTTTGTTTGTTTAATGCTGCTGGTGTGCTGAGTGTTGTCAGGGTACTTCATTTATAGTGCAATCCTGCACTAAAATCATGTTCTCAGGGGTTTAATTTTGTGTATGAATGTGTGGAGCAAACCCTGGGAATAGCTTTTCTCAGAGCCAAGGCCACTGTGCCAAGCTGCTTCCTCATGGATTAGTGTTCTGACATAGTCTAAGGGAATCCAGGTTTACTGGGTAAGTGGAGTGTCCACGTAAACTGTCTGCCTCCTCTGTGAGAGATTTCCCCAGAATATTTTTGATCAAAACTTTTTTGTTTCTTAATGTCTCTGTAGACATAATTCCCTGGAAACAGGGGAAATATTTTAAGATGTTATTTTCTCTTAACTGGTACTGTAATTCTTTAGGAATGACAGTTCATAGCCAAAGTATTTTCAAAACAGTCTTGTGATGTGTAGCACTTGGATAACTTGGATAGTTAAGGCTTTTTTCAGTACAGAAGTTGGAGTTCTGGAACTCCTAGAGTATCTTCCTGTTTCTAAGTGATACCTCACCTCTGCTTTTCTTTTCTCCTAGGCCCTTTCAAGTGAATCATTTGAAAGACTTCCTGTTTTTAATAAGTCAGCGTGGCGGCACTACAAGACCACCCCTGAAGCAGATGACTGGAGCAACCCTAGCAGTGAGCCCAGGGATGCGTCTAAGTACAAAGCTAATCGATAATTTCCCACCTTTTGTGTCTCCTGAGGATGACCTCTGCATTCAGTATGAAGTTTCTGCTTTGTTCCAAAATCCTCAAACCACAGTAGCCAACTACTTCCAAACAAAGACCTAATCAGGACTTTGAAAAATAGTAAGAACAAAGGTTGGGACTTAAAGGAAGGTGCTAAGGGCACGTTTGGTGTGTGAGTTCTGTCTGCTTCACCAGAATACGCTTGGTTGTTTCAGTCGTGCATTGGCAAAAGGGATTGCACAGTGATTGCACTTAGGATTACAATGTTGTGTTTGAAATGGCCGGTTTTTATTACAATATAAGAATTGGCAAGGTGTGCAGAATCCCTCGTAATGATGAGCAGTATCTTACACAGCAATATGGCATAAGAGAGAAATTCTAGCCTAGTTAAACACATGCTTAGCAAATCCACCCTGCTGCATTTTATATTGCAGTCTCACCTGTTCTGGGAAGTCCCTTTGAGCTCTTCAGATCTTATTCTTAATGAACTTATAAATACATAGTTCTAAAAAGGGTTGTGCAGCTTTAAACTGATGCTTTCCCCAAATTCCCAAATCCATTTGTCAAGTGCATACAAAAATTATGTTCTTACAGGGCATTGAGACTTTCATGTCTTGGTATGCACCTTAATGATTTTCTTGACTTGCACAAGAATGCCAAATGGTAAATCACCTTAATTATGCATTTTGCAACCATTTTTCCTTATTTTGAGGAAAGATCATAAGTAGCTTGATAATCTCTCCATGCTTTCAAGAATTCCCATCAGTGTGGGGGAGGGGAAAAAATAAATTCCATATTTGTAGCCTGTCATTTTTGGGAGGGGTTAGGGAGAAGGGAAGGGAGAGAAATACTGAGAGGCCAGACAGCCAGTCAGACAAATGAATTTGCCTTAAGAATGGTGGTCACTTGAAACCCGATTAGTATAAAACCTGTAAATAGTTTGCAAAGTTATTTATATATTCGATGTCTAACAATAGTCTGGTAACCTGAATTTGTAGTGTATATAAAGATGTTGTACACCAGCTCTTGAAAAGTGTCATTGGTCTAAATACCTGAAACTGGATGTGTGGGAGGGATAAGAACAGAGAGATGATTCTTGATTTAAAAATACATGGAGGGGGAAAAACGTGTAGGTAACACCCTCTTGAATTTGTTGCAAGTGTTGTTGTTGGGTGTTAGCAAGCCGTCCTTCAGTAAATCTCTGCCAAATAATGTTTCTGATACTGTGGCCCTTCAGGAAATTCATGAGGGTAGAAGTTCTCGCAATATTGTAGCCATGGGAATAAAGGTACAAACTGTAAGCAACTCTGCACCGTCAGTTTTCCTCAAATGTTTGGATATTTTTTGACAGACACTGCAGATTTTAACAAGGAAAAATGAAGCAAATGATATTTGCTTGAACTGTGGGGGAGCTGTCTCTCAAGCCCTCCTGGATATATATTTTTGTAAAGAACTGATCTGTTAGGTAAACAGGGAAAAAGATGAGAAATCCCTAGATACTTTGAAAACCTCAGTATGACGTGATGCCGGCGCTCTGCCCTTGCACAACGCGCACCCAGGGATTCAGAGCGCCGCGCGCAGCCCGAGCGCGGCCGCCCTGCGAGGCCCCCGCTCGCCCTGCGCTCCGCTCGGGGCTGGGAGGGCGCCCTCCTCTCCTCCTCCTACTCGTCTCCTCGAGCAGCCTTGGCCAACGGTGCCCTCTTCCTCCTCCTCTCGTCGCGGCTGGG
>NW_010586121.1:45906-65426 GCF_000705375.1 Tinamus guttatus
ACGAAACTGAAATTCCAGTTCAAAAGAAGTCTAGCTACAGAGAGCAGATGAGTAGGAAATGGGAGAAACTGCAGATGCGACTGGAAATAATTGTTACTTAAAAATGTGAAACCTGCTTGTTTGCACTCCTTTCCATTTGCAAATGCCTCTGCAAAAGAGAGAGAGCGGCGTTTATGATTTACAGTATCTGGGCTGAAATGTGCTAGGAATGCCCCAAGCCTTTTCCTGCTCATCCCTGCTTTTAAAGGCAACCAACCTTGTCGGAGTGCAAGACAGACACAGCGCTTGCATTTCCTGCAGGACACGGGCAGGATGCGCCCCGACGTGCCCAAGAACAGGGTGGGATGCAGCAGCGAGGGCTGCAGCTGGAAACAGACCCAGCCAGACCCCTGTCCAAGGCCCGCTCGTTTGGCTCTGGTGAATGCCTGTCTACGGCTGCCCGGGACAGCCTGAGAACGTCACCACCCCGCTACAGGTTATCCTCAGCAGACCTCCTCTGGGTTTTTTTTTAGGCCTCCAATACATGTTTATGTAGACCAGGACAAAGACAGACTCTCTGGTGTTCAAAGCAGACCCTCTAAGAAGTAAAGGAAGAAAGATTTGATCCCTTCTTCCTCCTCACTGCTCAGTAGGTTGAGAGAGCTGCTTCTGGCAAGCAGTAGTGTAAGTTGTGCTCTTTGCTTTTATTTCAGCGTTCACAAATGGGAGATACACAGACCCCCAACAAAGCCTGTTCATGTCCAATGCAATGCGGTAACAAACCAAACATCTCAGCACTCGTGCCACATTAGTTTCTCCCATAGTGACTTAAATCCTCTTCCCGCGCAGTGAAAAGCAGCCACAGTGTACACCAGTGGCGGGTGCTGGGGACTCCCTGTGAGCTTCCCCCACGGGGAAGCGTGGGGTCCCCTGGGGCAGTCAGTCTGTGGTGACCAACAAGCTACCCAAGTTTGCTGGGCTGCAGCAGGTTCTTATCTCAATTTCCTTGGCTCAGACTTGTTAGTGGAGGGTCCTGATGTTGCTGATGAAGCCAGAGGGGACTTTTGTGACTTCTTTGAGTGGTTTTATGAGGGCTGTGGTAGGAATTCAGCCAAGCAGATCCTTTGTGGTTTTACAAAGAGAATCCTTCTGCCTAAGTTCGTGATAACTAACTGTAGGGTGGAGAATGTGACATTATTTCTATGGCTTCTCTCCCAGCAGCCACAATCAAAAGGCAGCAACAGAGTTCAAGGCACCCTTACCTGCCTCTTTTATATGTTTGTATACATCATCCGAGCCAGCGGAGGAGTATGGGATATCATCATGGGCTACAAAGTCAATCTGCAAGCAAACAGAAGAATCACAGGCCACCATCACTAAATTCTGGTTCAGTGGTGTTTTTTCCTTCAGGATGATCTTATCTTTTCCTGACTGCATCTTATCCTAAAATTCTGCACCTGATTTATGTCTACAGCCCTTACGATCTATGGTCAGTTTGAAAGAAGAGGAAACTCGTGTCCAGAGGCACTGATGTTAACACACTGCTCTGGCAGTCTCTGGGTGATGTTCTATAGAAAATCTAAGCCACCTCTTTCCTTTATTGCTACTGGAAGAGCGCTTAAGCCAAGTGGCAAAGAGCCAACTTTAAAAACTGCAGAGGCAGGATTAGGATGCTGCTTCCTTGGGTCTGTGGATATACGCAAGTGCTCCTAGCAACTGTCTTGCTGTACATTCATCACACAGTGACGTGGACACTAAAATAAATTCTAGTTTATTACAGCTTTGTTGACATTGCTATATGACTGTAAGACAGTCAAGAGCATGTCAGAATAGTTATATACATTTCAGCTGCTGCCATTTTTCTGTACATCTTTGGCCAGTTATTGCACATGTTGCAGTTAACAGGAACTATGCCTTTACTTCAGGACTTTACAGGACTTCAGTCATTACATTATAGCATTCCTGGTTCATGAGCTCCCTTCCTGCACTTGCAATATATGGATAATTCTTCAGTGTCATTTTGCCATTCAAAAATTCCGCTACAGAAATCAGGCCAGCAGACTGAGGAAACAAAAAAGGGAGCAAGAAAAGTAGAACATCTTCTCATAAAGCCATCATCTTCTGACAAAGGGAAGCAATGCAATATACCCAATTCCAGTGGCTGGAATTAACTGAACCAAATTATTTGCTCCAGCTAATAGAATTTCACATGCTTACAGTTTATTTGCAACCATCAGCCTATGGAGGGAAGGCAGGGTTGGGGGGGATGTACCTTGTGCTTTTCAAGGAACTCAGGTGTCAGTGTCCAGGGTGCATCTCTGATGACCTCATCTACATAGCGGCAGTGTCTGAGGGCTTCGTATCGCTCAGTTTCATTCATCACAGTGAAGCCTTTGAATTTATGAGTTAAATCATCACTGCAAACTAAAATAGGAAAGTGTCAACAAAACAGCTCTACATCTAATACAATTAGCATGATCAACAGTTAATAAAGTCTTGATAATTCAAGTAAGCACTCAGTGCCATTCTGGGCACTCCAGGGCATGCGAGAGATCTGCACAGGCTCAGCAGATACAGCCCTAGACCTGGGAGAGAGCCTCCGGCTTCCCGCAGCTGCAACCAGAGCTCAAGGGAGAGAGCACATCTCAACCGGTATCGTGCGTAAGGGGACTCAACCTGCTGTAAGTGGAGATTTCAGGGCCTGTAAAATTTCAGGGGTGAAGAAGTGTTTTAAAAACAAACAGAAAAGTGAGCTGTCAACAGTCAAAAAGCGCTCACAAAATTAACATGCCCCCAAAAAGCTGAGGTGGGAAGGCAGCTCTGGAGCCCAGCTAGTCCCACCCTGCTCGGAACAGGGTCAGCCAGAGCTGGCTGCTCCATGCTGGGTCTGGTTGGGTTTGGAGTATCTCCAATGACGGAGGCTCCATAGCCTCTCTGGGCAATCTGTGCCAGTGTCTGATCTCCCTCACAGTAAAAAAGCTTTTTTTCCCTCGTGATTAATAAAAATGATTAATTTACCAGCACAGCTCTAAATTACAGCAAACCATTTTCTCACAAAACAAGCACTGATAGAAAACAAGGACTGTGGGAAACCATATGCTTTAGTGGAGAGAGCAAACCGTTAACAGTTCAGAAATCCTGCACCTTTAACTCTGCACGTGACAATGTTTTGACTATAAAAATTGGCATTATGCCTCTACCCACCTAATATTCCATACATAAAAGTGGCCTGTCCCCTTGACTGTATCTCTGTCCAGAGTTACAGCTACAACTGTCCGTCACCTCTCCACACAAAGTAAGTCAATACCTGGTGTAGCTGGGCTCACTGTTGCTGTGCTTCACCACAGGTGAAGCCTGTGTGTGCCTTTGCCTCTCACTGGGCAAAGACACCGGGACAAGCAGCAAACATCCCTGGTGAAATAAAGCCAACATTGCCGGTGCTGCATGGAAGTGCAGGAGCAGCCCCATACCTGGTGCTGCCTTCTGATTTGAAAACATCTGCCCATCAGACAGGGCTCTGGTGAGAGATAGTCTTTTTGAGACCTAGAATGCACATTCTTGCTGTAATGGTCATTAAAGATCTTTAAAGTAGGTAAAAATGTAGCAGGGCTTAGTTTGGGCTGAAGTTTGCACAAAATTCAAAGCCACAAATTCATATATCTAGGAACTTCAGCTGGAGAAATGCTGCTCTCATCCTAGCATGTCATTTTGATGCCTCCTGACAAGAAATTTAATGGAGATCAAAGCATTTTCAGTAGAAAGATCTATTCTGAGATTGTATTTTTATTTACTTAAAGTCTTTACGTCACCTTAAAGTTGAGCTTTCCTGGAAGAAAAGCTCTACCAAAATTATCGGAAAATGGTACATTTGCTCAAACTCTGTAGAAAAGTGATTTCATTTTTGATTACCGTTTATGCTCAGTGCAGATGAGCAATGGGTCTGTATTTCCTTTTGGTTCTGTCACCTTGCTCTAATGACTGATTTGGGAAGACATAAACATGTATTAAAAAAATAAAAGCTCCAAATGATATCCTTTGTAACAAGAAATAAAAGGGGCTGGGGGGGCGGGGAGACACATGCACCCACAAAGGCACATGACAGAAGTGCTTTTGCAGCACGAATTGTACGTGGCTGTGCAGAGGTGCCCATTCTCTCTACACATGCTAAGACACAGTGCGTTGCTGGCAAAAGGTGCTGATGAATGCTGGCTGCTTTGTCCTTCTCTCAGAAAATAAAGGAAAAAGGAGAACTAGACGATGAATTCGAAAGGAGTCAGGCTTTTGCCCCAGAGCTCCTTCCAGGATCTGTAACAATTGCCCCCCACATCTTTAAAAATGAAATAAAACCCCCACAGCTTTCAGCTTTTAAGCCTCACAATCTTGCACCCTCACTGGCTTCTCCTGTCAGCTGTCTGGCTCAGTGAGAAAGTAATACAGAGTCCTTAACATTTCTTTGATTGAATTGAGCTGTCTCCTCCTTTCCCTCCCAGGAAGCTACTTTTGAATTGCCATAATTCATTAACTTAAGGATAAAACTGAAGACTGTGTTTACAAGAAGGAGGTTTAGCTTTTCCTGTACATCTTACTTTTTTCCCAGCTTTTTCACTGATTTGGGACAGAGATACAAAATAATGCATGTCAGAAAGCGCGTGAACATGGCACTCGGCCTCTTCAGCATCACTTCTGTAAGCAGCTGAGCAGTTTACTTCTGCTGTGAAATGTGAATGAGAGGCACATCTCAAACCCAAAGGCACTGGGAAACTGCAATTGGGACACGTATCGCGGAGGCCTCGCGAGAGCAGTGCTCGCTCAGCCGGCCAGGCAGGAAGCTCACTCACACCCGGGTGACTTGTCTGGCATATCCCAACTGTTGAACGTCTGTTAGCAGGCTAGACAGCAGAACAGGAGATACCCACAGAGTAAAACGAAGAGTTACACATCTAGCCACACTTGTGAGCTGAAAAATGTTTCCAAATCTTGTGCCCTGCTTAGGTGTGCAATGCTAACCCGCCTGGTGGGCTTCCCTGGTGCCCCAGGCCCTGGTGGCCAGGGAAGGGGCTGCATGGGGCTGCCAGGGCTGCGACTGAGGAGCCAGGAATAACGGAGCGGCTGCTCTCATTCACTCATCTCCATCTTTGAACAATTTTGAAGCGATAAGTGAAAAAGGTGAATTATTCATACGGAGCTATTCTAAGCTCAGAGTCATGCAGCCACTTGCTTAGACCAGCACGGGAATTGTACCTGCGCTGCTGAGGGCAGAATTTGACTTTTACTTTAATTGATGCAATTCTAAGATGTAATTCAGGGCAAATAGCCTACAGAAAGCCTGCAGAGAGAAAGCAGCACTCAAAGTCACGGTGTATAAACAGCTGGGGGTGAGAGCACTGCAATAGCTCTTGGCTGCTGAAGCACAGAAACAAAAATACAGCACAATAAATAACTCTGATCTTACCTCCTACTAATAGGTAGCTATTTGGGAATAGAGTTTTGGCTTGCATAAGAGCTCTAGCATGGCCAGAATGGAAGAGGTCAAATATCCCATCTGCATACACTCTGACAGGTCTGTCAACTGCAGAGAAAGAAACACAACAGTGATTTTCCAGACCCAAGAAAAGTTGCACGTAATTCTGCTGGATGGGATTTTGTTCCCAGGTAAGACAGTCCTGGAGTTTTTTTTCCCAGTCCAGATTTCCAAGATACACCATAAGAGAAGTTGCAGTTCTTTAGTCTGCTCATTAGTTGTTCCTCTCCGTGCTCACTGCTTTCTTCTCCCAGACTCAGCCTATTATTATCATCCATCATCTCTGTATTCTAATTTAGCAAAAATGTCATCCTCCTGCCTCATTCAGAGATCTACCATATGTCTTGTTCTTTTCTCTCTTTCTAGCCAGTCATGTCTTCTAGATTTTTTTTTGAATTTCTTTCCTTGCTTTCCTTTCCTTCTCCCTTTTCCTTCCCCTTGCCCTTCTTTCCTCACAGCTTGCCACTGTAAAAATGTATTGCTTATCTCTTCCACATAAACCTTTCACTCCCTGTTTTTCATACTTCCAGCAAGCTCTTCTTTCTAGTGATTCTGTCATTTATTCTCCCCACTGTCCTGCTGCTAGCACCCTTATAATTCTTTGTTTCTCTATGACATCTTCAGCAGTGTTCAGAATCCTGCTGAGAGAAAACAGGAGCTGCTTCACCAAGAAAAAGGCCTGACAGCTGTGCCACAGAGAAGGCACCTCTGAGCAAGAGGCCATGACAGGAGAAAGCAACTGAGCCCCAACCTCCACCAGCTGAGCTACTGGGCTACAGAGAGAAGAGCTGGCCATCAGGGCACCCACGGGCCACAGAAACACGGGGAAAATGTTCCTTGCAAAGCTGACTAGAAAACTGGAACAGGATAAGACCAGTTCTGGGTCTTATCCCTGTAAAATGGGTATATTTTAAAAGCTTACTTAAAATAAATAAAATAAGCTCATGAGGCTTTTTTTTTTTCTTAAAAAGGGTCTCTTAGGAATTAGGGGCGGGAGCTCAAATATATTTGGGACTTTCTATGAGCTCATTTTGTCTCTCCAGCCCAGTGACAGACGTAGGCTTGGAAAAAAAAGTCCAGATGAAGAGTTCAAAAATTGGGCACACTTTACAAAACCTTTAAGGCCACCTACACTTTGATATGGTCAACACGGATGTGAGTGAAGGAAAGAACTTCCCAGGGTACAGAGGCAGCATGTGCAGAGGATTGAGGAGGTCGCCCATCCACAGTATGATTTCCTGGGTGCCTGGAACGGGCGGGTGAGCCTTCCTTTCTGCTAGCATGCAATCGCTCATGGACCTCGAGCTCGAACTGCTGCCTCCTGTGGTTCCCCTAGCGAGAGAGCAGCGCGTGGCCTCCTGCGGCAGCCGCCAGCCACAGGCTGGACGCACCAAACAGGCGTCCCCCAGGGGAAAAAAAAAGGAAAGAAAAGCACAAAGAAAGTCACTTCGTGTTCTACCAGGTAGTTGAATCACAAGCATTTAATTGTGGCAGGGTGCTCTCACCAGGCTTAATGCTGGTCCTTCGGGTTTTTGCTTTTTTTGGTCATTCCTGAGCACTGCAGTTCACAGAAGGCAAAATGATGAGGAAAAAATGCTCTCTAAACACACCACACAAACTAATTCTTAGTTTCTATTGAGAAGCTCAAGAATTTCTGAGGTGGGTGCAGGTATATACTTCAGTTTCAGTGGGCTTCAGTTTGAAGCCTGTAGCCCACATGGCTACGGGCCCAAGCAGCTTAATCCTTGGTTTGGATCTCAATGAGATACAAAGATCCCTGATGTGCAATGTATTTTGGTATGTATAAAACATAGCTGAAAAATCTAATTAGGATTTGGAATGCTGCAAATTGCACCTCATCGCCAGCACCAGTTCCCCCCACTGATAAAACATCAGTCCTGCTGACCGGGCACTACAGGATGTACCATTATGTTCCTAGTCCGATCAGAATCATGGGTATTTTTGAGGAACTGATTAAAAGAAAGGCAAGATGAAATAAAGGCTGCAATTAGGGCATCTGCAGCCAGACCCCCTACATAACTAGAGTCTAGTGAGCTGCAATTCTTCACTCTGACATGTGCTGTAATAACCCTAAAGGCCTCTAATTGTGATCAGAGCGCCCTGAGGGTCCTTATTCTGAAGAGGTTATATCCTAGAGAGAGAGAGAAGAGAAACTGAGGATGTGTGAAGAATGACATAGTATTATGTGTCTGCAAACTTTCTGGTCACAAAAATCACGTTTTCTATTCACGCTTATGTGTGAAGTTATCAGCAATGAAAATCTCAGGTATCTATTATCTGCCATATGGTCTGATATGAAAAGAAAATTGTTTCTACTGTGTTTTGCTTAATTTTTTTATGAAATCACAGAAGCAGCAAACAAGCATTAGTTGTGTTTTGTTTTATTCCAAATGGTGGCTCAGACCACCCAAAGGAAGAGTATCCCTGGCTTTGCCTCACCATGATCTACCTGGGACTGCCTGACCTTGGCACCAGTGGTTTAGTCTGGTTCTGACAGTAACTATTTGTGCCGTGCACAGCTGTCCTACCAGCCCGAGCACTTGTGGCTGATCATAACAAAACCTCTCTTCCCTCTTGTTCACATAGCTTTCAATTATTAGATACTGAATGTTTAATCCCTGCCCATTTACTTTTCAGCATCCCTGAGACACACTAACCCAAGGCATTTAATGCCTTTCTGCTGCTGCCCTCTGTGCTTATAGGCTTGTCTGCAAGGAAAGCCCAGAGAAACAAAGCAAAACAGGCCTAGAGAAACCTCAAGACAGCTCTGATGCCAAATAACAGGATCAAATATATTTATATAATTCCTGAGAGAAATTAATCTAGCCTCTTCTTAAAACCCACAGTTACAGTGTTTATCTGCTTTCATGCGTCTTCCTAATGGCTAAACTAGATGCTCCTTGCCAACGATTTTAAACGATTACTCTTCTCCTCTCCACAGTGGGCATGGAGAACCATTTCTTTCCTCTTGCTTTAAAGGTACTGTTTTCCATAACTGAAGCCAGCTGTGTGCCTCACTCAGGTTTACTCTTTTTCAGTACCTTCAGCCATTCCTCACAGGTCTAATAGGTCTCTGACCATCATGGTCATCCATGTCCAACTGTCTATTTTTCTTTAAAGGTAGCACCTAAAATTAGAGGCAGCATTCCAGATCTCCACCTTTTTATACATCGTGGCTTTATTACTGCGTTTATTGACTTGTTTTCAGTCGTGCCATCCAATTTCCAATTCTTTTCTATGGAACTGTGGTTCTGTTATTTCCCCCTATGTGCAGCTGATTGTTCCTCTCTGATTTTGTTCTTAGCGAACTGTGTTCTTTCTGCTCCTCCAATTTCTCAACATCTTAGATTTCTACTCCTGTCCTCTCTCATCCTTGGACCTCTCTCAGATTGCTACCATCTGTGAATTTAAGACATATAACTGCTACTCATCAGCCCACAGATTACTAAATAACACCAGGTGTAGGCTATATCCCTGAGGAATCTCACTCAGACAGCAAGATGAATGTCACGAATTGCTCTCGGGGGCTATTCAAACCACCTAAGTTAGGGACTTATACCCAGGTGCCGTGGACGGGATAGGGAAGGAGCTTGCTTCCAAAGCAGTCGTGGCTGCCAGTGATTAGATCCCCCGAACCTCCAAAGGAGGACCTGTCATGGAGCAGTGCATGGCTATAAACCGATCTCACAGCTGCACACAAGAATATTTACATTTCTTCTGGGAAAATATTGCTTGCCACTCCAGTGTCTTTAACACCTGCTAATGTAATCACTTCATAATGTCTGGCAAACTGAATGCTTTGCAGGCAGTGCAAAAGACAACACAACTTAAGGTTTAAGGCTTAACTGAAGTTAGTGATAGGTCCCCTCATTTTCTTGACCTAATGTTGCAGCAAAGGCATAAACTAAGACTCACCTGCAGCTCCAGCTGCTTTGTGATTTACTCTTTATTTTGCTTCTCCAAAAAAGCTCTCAACACGTTTCTTTCCTTAGGATGAGTTTAAAAAATGGAGAAACTATGGCAAACTCCAAGTTTCTGTCTGGGTTTCAGGGAAGAAAGCCATTCAACCGGCCACCCACATAGCACAGCGTAGAATATTACACATAATCATACAGTGTGAGCTCCTTCCTTTATCTTCTAAATACTGTCTTTTCGCTTCCGTCTTTGTGATCGCTGGGTGCTAACCTGTCTTTTTATCTCCAACCAAGGTCAAGTTACAGAGCAGCCCTTGCAGCTTGGTTCACGCTGGGATAAAGAGGAAGGCAGGAATGTTAAAACAATAATGCCTATGGTCTGAGGCCTGCAACTGGTAATCAGATCCTAGCTTGGGAGAGGCTGTTTCCTTGGAGATCATTTGAAGAAAATAGGCCCAGTTTGCAGCAAGACTTTTTTCCAGGCAGACACAGTAGTGCTTTTAATCCACGTAAAAGCCTTTGCAACACCAAGACTTTTCCTTCGGTCTCTGCTGAGTGAAGAGCAACCTCTATTAGCTTCCCGTAAGTCCTTCTTTTGCAATCATTCAATATTAAAACTCACAACCTAGGGCTTAAAACCAGACTTGTCAATATTTCCATTACCCTGTGTCCCTCAGCCTTTGGATACTAAATATAATTAACACAATAGACTAAAATCTCTTCTGACAAAGAGAAGTCACATACACAAACGCATAAATATGGTGCTAAGAGGTCAAGTGAAATACAGTCATGGCTCCTAACTAGCACCCAAGACTTCTTCATTTGATCTAGCCTGTGGAGCTGAGCGTAGTGAAGACATCTTATGAGTAAAATAATATAAATTAATTTGGTTCCTACAAAAAGCATAGAACAATATTTCAATAAATGATTAAAATCCTGAAATAAACCATCAAAGCTCTCAGTTTGTATATAATTACTTGTATTCTTCCAGTTTCTTGTCAGTTGTAACTAGAACTGGGAGAAGAGAGCAAGTACTGTATACAGCAACTTTTCACCTGGGTTAATCCATTAAAATATTTCTAAGAGTTTGCTATAGTTTTGCCAATAATCACATGGTTAGACAAAGACTTTGTGCAAATGTACATCTGTCTTGATCTGACAGATTTTTGCCTTCGTTATTTCCCAGGCATTTACATTTTGTGATTAGTCAAGGAAGTCAAACTATCCCTGTTTCAGGGGCCACACTAACCTTCTAGGATCCTCATCAACTTGTAGCAAAGTATTCTATAGTTTATGTGAGAGTTAAATGAAGAAATATCTCATTTTGGTCTTTCTAAATCTGTCTCTTGCCTGTATTGATATTCTCTAATTCTTGTATTGAAAGCTTCAGGAAATTCATCCATATTCACCTCTTCCCTGTCCTCTTTTCTCCCCTCAGTCAGATTTTTCTTCCCCTCAGAAGATTTCTTCCCAGTTTATTAGTTCCTCATATGGAAGCTACTCCACACCTTTATTTTTGCTGCCCTTCCCTGAAGCTGCAAGGTGGTTACATACTGTTCACACTGACACTTTTCCAATTCCTAGAGCTTTAATAGATATGGATAGAAAATTACTCATGCAGTGCTCACACTTTGGGGTTATTTTTATAACATAAGCCCCTAATACCTGATATACTAGAGAGATTTTGCTTTCATTTAAGCAGGCTAAATGTCATGTCAACAATTTATTACTAATGTTACATGCGGTGTTTAGAGAAAGCCATTTACATCTCATAAATTGAAAAGTTATTGTTCAATTAGCACTCTAGTAATACTTACTCCCAAATGTGTTTGTAAACTCTGCAATGGTCTTGCAACTACAATTTCCTGAGAATGAGGAGCCTGGATTCAAACATAATGAAACTGAAGTCCGAACACTGAGGATGAACCTTGTATGTGAAAACCACATACCAAGTTACACTTGTCTCATCACAAGTGATTCTTTCTGTGACAAGTTTATGTCTTACTTGCATTCTCACAATCTTCGAAAATTATGACCAATTTCAATAAACTTCACTAAGTTACAAGGTAGGAAGGCAGAAAAAGTGGGGTTTCCCAGGAAATGACTCTGAACTTCATTTGCAGCCGGTAATGTCTTTATAAGCACCAGCTACACTTGCTGTGACTGAGCTGGCTCTCTGGCCAGGACATTTTTACAGAAAAATCCTACTTCACAGCTAGGAGAAGTGGTTTATTTGGGGGAGTATCTTAATCTTACCCTTTTATTATCACTCTTAATAGGCTATGTAGCCATTTAACTTTACTGAACTTCAGCAGATTAACATTAGGAGCCTATATTCTGTACATAATCAAATGAAAGTAGTAGGTTATTTGTAGAGGAACAAGAGTCTTATCACTGCAATAACATGCCAAAAGGATGAGCACCTCTGTACCACCTCATTTCTCAGACTCTTTAAAGTCTGCAAAAGAGGTGACTTTTTTTTTTTTCTGTCTTCTGTATGGGTTTTTACTCAGCAGCAAGGAAGACAGAAGTACTTCTGAAAACAGGAAAATACAGACCCATCTTCTATGAAATAGGGCATCTGCCACGATAACTGTGCCCACAGGGGAACTGTATGCAACAAGATGCCAACTGTATGCCATATGCCAGTGGAAGGGGCTTTTTTCCTTCTTTTTCTCTTTTTTTAAAAAAGATCAGCACAGCTACTGTACCTCTTTCAGCACATAAGTTAAACAGGCAAAAAATACACTGTTCACAGTATAGCTATATTTCCAGCAAAGATTTTGCCATCAGCAAAGGTCTAAGAAAATTTTAGAATTTAAACTCGTATCTCTGCAAAGGCAAAACTGTGTAGCACAGAGCTGGCCTTTAATGCAAAATACTAAAATGGGCACACAAATTTATTTAGAGGGAGGTATGATGATGTAATCGCCTTTTATCTCCACGAGGGTCTTTGAAACAGACAAGTGATTTCCCTGGAACGGATCTCCTGGGTATGATCTGCTCAAATGAAGAAAATACATTTTGGAAAACTGGTCCTGATGTTGACAAACAGTAATTACAGAGCAGGAAACACTGACATCAGTTTAGGAGCATTTGCTAAGAGTAAACTGCTACCGAAATCTTTAGAAGGAACTAAAAATAAGTTTCTGAAGTACAAATACCCTTTGCAAGTGCACAGAATATGTTAAAGACTACATAGTCTAAGTCTTCTTGGCAGTTCAGAGAGTGAACCGTGAAAAACGAAAATCATGTTGTCTAGTTTATTTCCACTATTAACCTGGATCCAAATTGATAAATTTGCGAGCAATTAAGTTTTAATTGAAGGCTGTTGTTGGGTGTCTCAAGGAAAAGCTTTCACGAACAGTGAACAGTTCCAACACTAACTCGTGAATCAAAAGGAAATCCAGCCTGTTCTCCCACAGTTTTGCTGACTCTGGGAGGTGACTGTGAACAAAATAATGCAAAAAGCCTAATAGGAATAATAACTTAGGAAGAAAAATCTGTTTGCAAACATTCCAAATTGTCTTATTTTCATTTTTTTCTGGATTTCATCTTCAATCAAATAGGTTTTGCTAAGTTAGAAATTACTAAATAGAAGATACAATTACAAATTTAAGTGTAACAGCAGGAAAAGACTTTACACTGCCTTCTGAAGGACCAGCGTAACTGTACAGATTCACAGATTATGAAACTAAAACAACTATTACGTAATCTAATCTTTGCAAAAGGCTACAGAATTTCATGGCAAGATTCCTGCTTGACAGCCATAATTTTTGACTGAACTGGAACATGTTATTTAGAAAATAGAAGTGCCAGTACGAGCACTCCTGAGGAAGCATCTCAATCTACATGAATATAATATGGCAAAGGATGGTGACTTCCTGCAACATACACCCCTGACCTTGCTTGGAGGAGCGCTGCGTATGAGTGAGCTGGGTGGGACTCACTCCAAGAGCCAAGTGGAGCCGAGGTTGTGCATCCTGCGAGCCCAGCTCCTACCGTTCCTGCAGTGTTTCGGAATAAAGGAGTACGTGGCTCTTTCACTAGGGCACTAGTTCCCAAGCCAGGGTCTGCAGACGCAAGCCCCAAAAGAAGACATTGCAATCAGGCTGCAGAGCCATCTCGTCCTTAGTGCCTTGGCAATTAAAAGCTGAATGGCAGGTGTTTGCTTGGCCACAACAAATGCCGAGGAGTGGCAGCGGTCAATAGACCAAAAATGGGGAATTACTATTCCGACGCCACTCTGTGCTTCATTTATCAATCCAGAAATCGGATAGCATCAGTTCCTGTTTTTGGAATTCTAATATCTGGGGTTTTTATCTTGTACAGAGACATATGCCTAGATGGGTCCAACTTAGATTTAATGCAGGCAAGGGTTAATCTATTGAAATCAGTATTCCTGACATATGCCTAGATGGGTCCAACTTCAGATTTAACGCAGGCAAGGGTTAATCTATTGAAATCAACAGAGTTATAGCTAAGAGAAAAAGTTGACTTGGCCCAATATTCAATCTCCACTTGTGCTTCTACAAAAAGATACTTACTACGTATCAATTATCTTGTGTCAGATGTATGATAGCATTTTTTTTGCTCAAAACAGAGCAATACTGAAGAAAAAATAAGTCATTTTTCCAATAGCACATGTATTGCTGCATGTATTATTTGGAGATCTCCCAGCTGGAACACATAAGCTCCTGGGAAAGAAGTATTTTCCATAGGAAAGGATCGCTGATTCAGCCAGTGCATTTCACAAAACCTTTCTCATTTTACATCCTCATCCTAACACATGCATAGGAAACGAAAGCACATTACTTGAAAAGGAAGGTAGAAGCACATATTGTGATGGATGACCCCAGTTGCACTGAGAGGTTGTGCATGATCCTGGATACGTGATTATAAAGCATGTGCTCCTTTTTAAAAAAAGTATACAAACCTTCACAGTAACTGCAGCAGCACAGTTTAAGAGCTGGATAACATTCTCCTAACAAGGCTGCATCAAAAATAGCACTGCAGATATTTGTTCCTTGTTTTAGGTCTCATCTGCGAATCTTGCAAATTACTGTATATCTGACAAATACATAGAACAGCATGTTTTTTGCCGAGATTATGGCATTTCGCAGCACATTTCAAGTGCACATTCCTTCAAGCAACAGAGGCAAATCATGGCTTAAATTTCGGTGCCTACAGCCAGATGTTTTCTGTTTGTTTTAAAGCATGGCAAAGAACACTACTTATGCACAAGTACACTTGACATTATTTTTTGAGTTTGTGCTTCGATGTAGTAGCCCATATTTATGAAAGCCAAAATTAAGCCAAAGTAAAAACCAAACTTATTTGGACCAACATAAAATTTAGTCAAGTAAAGTCAGAGTTGAGGCTTTTTCCATGCAAGCCTGTGCTTAGATCTTCATTGACGTAATCAGACCCTGGCAGACCCTAATTCCTAACATCACATCAGAGAGAAAAGGAAGCATGGGCTACTTTGCACGATAAGGTCCTCTAAATCTGGGTTTAGCTCCCTTGGCTAAAATTGCACATCTCTTTAGGCAATATATGAAAAATAAATATGATGATGTACAGAAACTCATGAGAGCAGAATATTTGAAATAATTCTACAGGATGCATCAGACCCTCTCAAAACATGGCAAATAATAAAGTAGTAAGGTACCCAGGGATTAAAATGTAGAAAGCCAAGGCCTGCACATATTTCTTACAGTTATTTTAAATGTCACGCTCGATGTTTCATTGCTTAACACCAGCAACAGGGAAGCTGTCTCTAGAGGCAGTCTAGTGCCACCTTAAACCATCACTACAGCTCTAGTGACTGAAAGCACGGAAACTTTCTCCTCTACTTTTTAAATTTCAAAAAATGTGTTTCCCAAATACACCTGAATAATTTGAGGAAAAAAAAATGTAAATCCATAAATTCATGGACTGTCACTTCTTCAAAAAATAAATAAATAAATAAAAAAGAAACGACTAAAGCAGCTGACACACAAAATAACACAAGGCCTGTAATCATCAAGTATTCCTGAGGCTCATTCTCCTACATGTATCATACAGCCAGTGCCCCCAAGATATTTGGTGCCTGATTCCAATTGAATCTTAAGAAGTAGTAGTCTCTGAATCCCATGGCAAGGCAATACATGCAAATGCAGATTTGGAAGGAGTCTCTGGAACTGCAAGAAAAAAAACAAACTCCCAGTATGGCTAAGGGAAAGATGAGACCAAGCAGTATATGTTGAAGTTTGTTTTCCAGTAAGTTTTGATGCATATTCTTTTTTGTTTCACTAGCAGGACTGTTGTTATAAGTTGCCATTGCTTCTTTTTGTGAAAGACACTATCTGGAATTGTCTCCCTGATCAAAGTGCGCTGAAATGCCTGCTTCTTTATTTCAGGTACGAGCACAGTGCGAATTGGTAATTCTCACAGTGTGCACTTGCCTTCTGGAACTACCCATGCGGAGTTTCCTGAGGGACTAAGGTCAATCTCTTGATCCTTAGAGACATATATAAATTAAAGAGAAGGAAAAGAAACAGCATGCAGTTTAACAAGGCTTTGTACTAACTCTCCTGTGTTTCTTCCTTTGGCACTCTGCCATTCAGTAACACTAAGAGTTCGCCTCACTTTCGGGCCTATTTAGTAGACCTGCACATGGTCAAACCCTGATGCTGGGATTCCCAGGCCAAGATCCATCACCCATGGGTGGTGTGCAACTCACTAAGAGGGAACTGGGGGCAACTGACAAACCTTTAACAAATTCATCGTGAATCGGCAGCAACATCGATTCTTGTTTCGAACAACAAAGAGCAAACCATGGACATCCTAGTGCTTGAGTAGGAGCAGCAATGCTCACTTCAAAAAAAAAAAAAAAAAAGGACAGCAGAGTATTAAGAAGGGTCTTAACTCAGCAGTTTGGTCTAGATAAGAAGTAGAAAAATACAAAACTATACAAACCACGACTGGAGAAATGGTGTTCCTTTGCATTCTTTCTTGACTAGATAACTGCTAAAATCATCACTGTGGACAAAGCCTTAAACTCTAATTGACTTGTACCTTAGCCTCAACGCACAGTGGAGAAACAGGTGCAACTGCACAACAGATTTTGCTTTAGCATTCACAAACATGTAAGTTGAGAACGCAAAGAAGGCAAAGGTTTAGTGGGGGATGGATCTGAGTAATTGACTGAGACATGAATGCTCATTGGAGCTTTAACTGGTTAAGAAAATCCAAAATAATTGGCAACTTATACCACAACAGTACTACACACTAGAAAACCTCAGGCTTCAATACACATCAAAACTTACCTGAGAATTGCCTTCAGTGGCCCCTGTTCTCCTGCTCATTCAAGGATACAGGGGTTTTCTTTAGCCCTACTGAGACACTCCCTGCCAAGCTAGCACACTCCATAGCCTAAAATCAGAGGGTCTAAAACTTGGGATCATTTTAAACTTTATTTATTTATTTATTTTTAATTAAAAAAATAGACTATATTAAGAAATTGAAGTCCAATTAATTAATTTTATAGCCTTAAATTAACCAATTACCAGCATTTAAAAGTGTCTGTAAATACCACTAACTTGACTTGACTGGTGGCCACCGACTGAACTAGAGGTAATGGCCACAAACTGAAACACCAAAATTCCACAGGAACTTAAGGAAAAAAATTTTAACAGTGAGGGTGACAGAGCACTGGAACAGCCAAGAGAGGTTGTGGAATCTCCTTCTCTGGAGATCTTCAAAACCCGCTTGGACGCAGTCCTGTGCCACGTGCTCTAGGTGACCCTGCTGGAGCAGGGTGGGACTAAATGATCTCTAGAGGTCCACACCAACCGTAACGATTCTATGATTCTATGATGAATTGCCACAAATCGTATAATTCCAAATGTACCAAAACTATAGCCTAGGATAATAAATAGAAGAATGCTAATTGAGATATCCTCTTTCCTAAATACTAATGAAGTGAGTGACTGGATTCATGACTGCAGCAGCTGACTTCATAGGAGTTGGATCAGAAAAGGTATTATAGACGTTTAAAAAAAGGATCTGACAGGAGCTTAAAAATCCATCTTATTAGATCCTCTGTTGAGTTTGATTTAACTCCATGGGACACTGGCTCTAAACTTCTTGTTTGTGACATAACATTGTAAAGGGAAGGCAAACTACACTTGTCTGTAATGTTCCTTTTACCCTAGTTGAGTGCTATAAACTGTATTACTTCAATAGGCTTTTTTTGCCTCAAGATAAGGTAGATATTCTGCCTCACAAAATATCACTATATGGACACATTTTCCATAAATCTTCATTCAGAATGTCTCCATTGTCCATTATTACTTTACAGATACTCATGAAGATCTAAAACATCATAATGAATTCCTGTTTTATTTGTGTACTCTATCTGTCACCTTAATTTCCATAGGAATTCCACTGCAATAAGTGATACTGTAAATACTGGCATCATACTGTCACTTCTTTCTTTAAAATCCTTTAAAGTGTCAGACTACGTGGAGTAATATATTCAAAAGGGTTGTTATAGCTGAGCTTTTGACAGAGAAATCTTAGCATGTATGAACACACTGTGCTAACAACACATGAGCTAACTTTACCTACCAAAAAAGCTCTAAAAGCTTTCCACTAACAATTAAGAGTTCTCTTTAACAATTATTTTAATTGTAAGTCTGGAAAGTAGAAAATATCAAATTAGGTCAACTCTAACAACAATTGCTATTTCTTGTCATACTAGAAGTATATCTGAACTCTAATGTTGTATTTAATTACCCAAGTTTGATTTTAAATTCATTTTAATTAGGTTTGTGACTAAATTCTCATGCTAAGTGATTTAATTTGAAGTGCTGAAGTGTTGCATTGGCCATGTGCTTTCAGAACTTCAGATTGTCTCAGCATTTCCAGGTATTGCTTTTATAAGCATGCATGTGTGTATGTATATGTATTATTATTACTACTCCTGCCTTGCCAACAGTGCATGCAATGATGGGGAAAGGAGTAATCATTCTTGGCAGGAACAATAAAATGTGGGTTTAAATAAAAAGCAAGAAAACCTTCAAATTCTTTTTTTAAATTATCACATCAAAGCAAGCCAGTTCTCAGAACACTAACCCTTAGGATGCAGCAGCCCTATGAAGTTGCCTTTCTCGTCCATCTGAAGGAGTCTCATCTCACCTTTAATAGAAGAATGTCAAGACTATTTTTGCTGTCAGTGTTCTGGCTCTCCTCCTCAACTCACGCATGTAGAGAAACCCAGCCTGTCACGATCCTGTTCCTAATTCTCCCGCTTTCCACCACATGCCCTCAGTCTGAAAGGAAACTCCTCCCTGCGATGTGAAGTTGAAAGGAGCATTTGTAGCTCCTGGGTGCTCTACACTGCCCAGGCCTGAGGTCAGAGGAGCAGAGGACCCTCAGTGCCTCACACAGGTCCCAAAAGAGCAGCTCCTGGGTGATGCAGGAGGAACCTGCAGGGCTTGGGCTCTGACACAGAGCGAGCTGGGGGGCTCCACTTTAGCTCAGCACAGCGGGCACGGAGAGATACGGGGATGGGCCATCCCCTGTACAGACGGCTCCTTTGAATATGCTGTCTCTGCATTAATAAATAAAAGCATGCAGCTTTTTTTTATTGTAATATGGCTTTACCGAGTCACATGTTTCCCATTACCTGAGGTGAAATCATGGAAGTGCACGCTGGCGATTTCACAAGAACCTTTTAAAAATGCGGCAAAATTCAGCACATCATTTTTCAAATGTGTCCTCAGATCAGTCTGGGGTTTGGAGTTTGGGGGAAGGCGGCAGCTGGTCTTTGGGGAGCGGGGAAGAGGGCTAAGCAGAGGAGCAGCAATTCTGCTTAGCTGTCACTGCGTTTCCTTAAGTCAGCAAAGCGACAAAGAGCAAGCAAGGGCAACCCAAACTCCGAACCCACACCGAAGGAAGATGAAAAATGCCACCCCGCTCCTCGCCCCGCGGCTGCCCGATGCGCTGCGTTACACAGAGACCCCAGCCCTGACACACCGTCCCTCAGAGTCACCCCCACGCACACGCACCCCGTATGCGCAAGAGCCCCGCGGCACCCG
>NW_010586121.1:66152-81362 GCF_000705375.1 Tinamus guttatus
CCCCCCCCGGGAGGGCCGTTAACGGCGGCGCGCCCCGCCCGGCCCGGGCCCGCCTTGGCAGCCGCGCCAGGGCCCCGCCCTGCAATCGCTGGGGGCGGCGGTGCCCATCGTAAGAGCCCAGGGCCGCACTCGTCCCAAAGCGTCCAAAGCTCCCAACGCAAAATCCTCACTCGCGTTAGAGCTCAGGGGAGCAGGCGGCCTTGTCCGCACTGCACGCGGGGGGATTCTGGTCAGGCTGCGAGTTACTCATCGCCCGCCGAGGGGGTAACGGGGCCCTTGGCAGGGTTTGTGACTAAAATGCTTGGTGAGCCCCATCAGCCGATGCAATGTACGTTCTCATGGTTTCTGACGTTCAGGCGATCTGTGATGAGGAAGTACTGCCTACGTTCAGAGCGTGCTTTTGGATCAGGGTTGAAATACGTGAGCATATGTGTTGTGCATTTTTTAATTAGTGATATCAAAATGATTCAGAGGGTAGGGATGTATTTCTGTAAAAAATATATACCATCTGTACTTTGGTTGAGTTTCTAGGTAATGTTTTTGCATATTTTTGGCAGTAAAATTGTTTTACAGTGAAAGTGAAAAAGTGATTTTCAGTGAAATCTATATAATATTTTCTGTAAAAAAAAAGTGTTCCAACAAGATACAGATAAAAAGGATGTGAGTTTAATAGTAACCCTAGTCAAAATACAGCTAAAAAAACCTCCCACAGCTAGATACATGAAAGAGTTCCCCAAGCACGGGTTAGGAATAGGAATGGTATCTACTGAGGAATCATAACTAGTTTTTCTGTCACCCCGAGCAGCCAGCTCAGGACACACAGTATGGGTTCAATACAGCCAAAATGAAACACCTGGTTTTCTTGCACTTAAAGCACACAAAAATGCTATCAAGACTCTTACTACAAAACAAACACTTTTATAATGGAGAGAATGTGTTAGCTCTAACCAAGTTAAGTTACTAAATGTGCTGCTTAGCAGTGTCGGGTACTTTGAGCTTTGTTTTTAAGGATCGAACTTCGTCAAAGGACACAAGCATTTAAAGCAGCCAAAGCCATGATGAGCCATGACAGAACTGTGGCTGATGGTCACACCATAGGAGTCTGAGAGCTTAATTTCAAGTGTCTTATTAGACATGGCAACAGAAGCAGAATGCAATGAAAAAATAATCAAAAAAAGAGCTAAGTGAAAGGGAAAGGAGTGGGCAAGCGAAGAAGAAGAGGTGGAAAAGAGAATGTAGAAAAAGAGAATGTGAAAGGAAAGATCAAGGAAGAGGCAGAAGACAAGAAAGAAAGGAAATACCTACCAAATATGTTGCTGATCAAGGAAAATATACGGCCAAACCAGAAACTAAATCACACAGTTGTATCTTTTTCCTTTAATTAAGTTCCTTTATCAGTTGTTCTCTCTACGTAGACTACTCACACGTTATAGAAAGCATACTCAAGGGAAATAATTAAAAACATGATTAATGCAGCACTGTGACCTTAATTTGTTACTCATTTTCTTGGGAGAAAAAAAAAAAAAACCACGAAGGAGCATTATGCTGTTAGGGGAATATTTGGACCACGTGGCTGAGCAGAGCTAGACCTCGAACAGACAGACTTAGCAGTAACCCTTTTATAGACCCAGCTACATACACAGCTACTGGTTAAAAGAGCAGCACTGCTGTGCTGAAGCAGTAGCACTGGATGTGCACTCTTCTGGAGTCAGTGTCCAACCTTCCCTCACTGGCTGGGTGGGTGAGGGTAGAGATGAAAGAAATAGCTGTTCTTGCAGCTGGCTGGGTGCCAATAAATCACAAATGTAAATTCCCTGTCTCTTACTCAGTGCACAACAGGGCGAATTCCACCTGTGCTTTCATGCTGGGAGTTTGCTATGGATTCACATTTTGATTCTTCTGTTTTTACAGAGATTTTTTTTTTCAGATGGAAAGACATTGTTTTTTAATATTAGATACTTACAGTGTACATAATGTACACAATGTACATTAATGAAGAATGTTTCTTTCTTGCAGTGGTGTTACTACCTGTCTATGTTGTGCCAGAGTTTTAAAGTGGAAGTGAAATCCTTTTGTTGTTGCTTGTTTTTTAGCCAACTTTGGAAAATACTTCATAACTGTTTTTGCCTTCTATTTGAAGACTGCACTTTAAGAACATGTTTTGAACCTTATCAATAGACAGAGAGTTGAAATAATGGCACAAGAGTGCCAACTGGCCACAAGAGTGGAGAAAGAGTGATAGGCGGGAAGGTTCTTGCATGTAATTTTTTTTAAGTATTGAAATATCTTTCATCAAGCTGAACAAGGTCTCTTGGGCATCCATCCCCCTGCCATTTCTTCACAAGTAACAGGGATATGTAGCTACTGCCTTTAATGACTTAGGCTTTGGCAACAGTTGCTTGGGTTGCAGCAGACATCTGACGCATAGAAAATCCTGTCCCATGGTGCATAAATTGATGTTACATGTGCATCAGCTAGGAAAACCCAATCCCAATCCTCTTTATGCTAATTCCAGGATCTGAACTGAGTAGAAAGCAAATAGGGAAAAATCTTAACTGCTAGGAATGCTCCCACTGATATGTAATGGGATTTTTCTATATGGAATTTCTATCTGTGAAGTGGAACAATTAATTCCACAGGCATGAAAGACATCAAAAAAGAGCATGTTTAACTGGTGAATTTGTATCCTCTCTCAAACTAAAAACTCTCTGCCTGAGCAACTCTGGGTATAAAGACAACCCTTCTGTGTAAATTTCTCTGTATCTTCAGGTGCTTTTTTCAACCTAGCCATTAACATTATTAAAAACATGTAGTAAAACATTGGTCATTGCCCATACTTATAGACTCCAGCACCTATAAATCTTCTGTCACGCTCTTACCATAATACATATGTTAACCTGTTTGTGGCAGACTAGCATTGCTAGCCCAACACAACTGAAATCTGAACATGAATTAATGTGCTCATCTCTGTGGGCCAGAGGAGGGTGAGGAGGTCTTCTAATTTCTTTATCTTTGATGGCTTAAGATAGGCAAGAAACTCACTCCTTACACCAAGGGTCATCGATACGCTCTTTAACATGTACTAATTGTTTCTGTTGCCTAGGGTAAATTTTCTAGGAGCAACAACCTGCACTTGGAAATTTCTATAAACCTGCTAAAACCTTCAAACTGCTTGAGGAGGGAGAAGATATGTATTTAATAATTAGCTAATAAAGAATGTTTCCTGCTCCTTTTCTTGCTACCGCAGACCCACAGCCAGCCAACTTCAGCAGAATTTAATGGCTTACAACTAAGCCACCCATTGCAGACCCACAACCAGCCAATTTCAGTGGAGTTTAATGGCTTACAACTAAGCCACCCATAGGCAAGGTAATTTGGCTTCAGTACTTTCAGTTACCCACAGTTCTTACAATTACAGATAAGTCAACAAAGTCCCCAGGATAAGAACTGTGACATGTGCTTCAGTCATGCAAAGATACTGCATTATTTGGATGTTCTTCGTTAAATCAATGACTGTAAAATATTGCAGCCCTTACTGAAAATTACGGAGTGTTTTAAGTGTCTCTGCAATCTCAAGCATTGGTTAGCACAGCAGAAGTTTTATTTAAAATTAACTTGACATAAAATGTACAAGAGTTTTCTAATTTACTACCAAGCCATAATGAAGACAAAACGACCCGCGTGTATTGTCTCTGGGCAAAAGTCATCAGGAAACCTCAAATGGATCTCGAAGCCAAACATCTTCAGAAAACATCATAGAACAAATTCTCAAATGTTTAATAGATGAGCTCAGTTTTGGTTCAAACTGGAGCGCTGCCATGGAAGGCTATGTGCTCTTTAGGAAGGACAGGCTGGGAAGGCGAGGTGGTGGAGTTGCTCTTTATGTGAGAGAGCAACTGGAATGCATGGAGCTCAACCTGGGAGTGGAGGATGAGCGAGTTGAGAGCTTGTGGGTAAGGATTAGAGGGCAGGCTAATGTGGGAGACACTGTGGTGGGTGTCTGCTACAGGCCACCTGACCAAGACGAGGAGCTTGATGAGGCCTTCTATAGTCAGCTGGATGTTGCCTCACTGTCACAGGCCCTGGTTCTCATGGGGGACTTCAACTACCCCGACATCAACTGGGAGGACAACACAGCCAGGCATAAGCAGTCCTGGAGGTTCCTGCAGAGCGTCGACGATAACTTTTTGACGCAGGTTGTGGAGGAATCGACGAGCAGAGGTGGGCTACTAGGCCTCATGCTAACAAATAGAGAGGGACTTGTAAGAGATGTGAAGGTGGGGAGTAGCCTCTGCTGCAGTGACCATGAGTTGGTGGAGTTCAGGATTCAACGAGGAGGAGACAGGGCTGTAAGTAGCCTTGCGACGATGGACTTCAGGAGGGCCAACTTTAGCCTCTTCAGAGACCTCCTCGGTAGAATCCCATGGGCTAGTGCTCTAGAAGGAAGGGGGGCCCAAGAGAGCTGGTTAGTTTTCAAGCGGCACTTCCTCCACACCCAGCAACAGTGCATCCCTGTGTGTAGGAAGGGAGGCAGAGGGGGCAGGCGACCTGCGTGGATGAGCCGGGAGCTTGTGGCAATGCTCAAGCAGAAGGCAGCAGTATACAGAATGTGGAAAAAAGGACAGACCCCCTGGGAGAAATACAGGAACGTAGTCAGGGAGTGCAGAGATGCGACAAGGAAAGCTAAGGCACGTCTGGAAGGCAAGCTGGCAAGGGACGTTAAAAATAACAAAAAAAAATTCTTCAAATACATTAACAGCAAAAGGAAGATCAGGGAAAACGTGGGTCCGCTGGAGGACGGGATGGGCACCTTGGTTACAAATAACACAGAAAAAGCAGAGTTGCTCAATGCCTTCTTTGCTTCGGTGTTTACCAAGGGCAGCCCTTTAGAGCCCCAGGCCCTAGAGGCAAGAGAAGAAGCGGGTGGAGAGGAAGACTTGCCCTGGGTAGAGGAAGATTGGGTCAGAGAGCACCTAAGGAACCTCGATACCCACAAATCCATGGGCCCTGATGGGATGCACCCCAGAGTGCTGCGGGAGCTGGCAGATGCCATAGCTAAGCCGCTCTCCATCATCTTTGAAAGATCCTGGAGAACGGGGGAGGTGCCGGAAGACTGGAAGAAGGCCAATGTCACGCCAGTCTTCAAAAAAGGCAAGAAGGAGGACCCAGGCAACTACAGGCCAGTCAGCCTCACCTCCGTCCCCGGAAAAGTGATGGAACGGCTCATACTGGCTGTTGTCTCCAGGCACATGGAGGACAAGAAGGTGCTCAAGAGTAGTCAGCATGGATTCACCAAGGGGAAATCTTGCCTGACTAACCTGATAGCCTTCTATGATGAAATGACCGGCTGGATAGACGAGGGGAGAGCGGTGGATGTCGTCTATCTCGACTTCACCAAGGCTTTTGACACCGTCCCTCACAACATCCTCCTGGGCAAGCTCCGGAAGTGTGGGATAGATGAGTGGACAGTGAGATGGATTAGGAACTGGCTGGATGGCAGGGCCCAGAGAGTGGTGATCAGCGGTGCAGAGTCTAGTTGGAGGCCTGTGGCTAGTGGGGTCCCCCAGGGGTCAGTCCTTGGTCCAGTCCTGTTCAATTTATTCATCAATGACCTGGATGAAGGCACAGAGTGCTCCCTCAGCAAGTTTGCTGATGATACCAAACGGGGAGGAGTAGCTGATACCCCAGAGGGCTGCACTGCCATCCAGAGGGACCTGGACAGACTGGACAACTGGGCGGTGAAAAACCTCATGCAATTCAACAAGGCCAAGTGCAAGGTCCTGCACCTGGGGAGGAATAACCCCAGACACCAGTACAGGCTGGGGACCGACCTTCTGGAGAGCAGCTCTGCAGAGAAAGACCTGCGTGTCATGGTGGATGATAAGTTGACCATGAGGCAGCAGTGTGCCCTCGTGGCCAAGAAGGCCAATGGAATCCTGGGCTGCATTAAGAAGAGCATCTCTAGCAGGTCGAGGGAGGGGACCCTGCCCCTCTACTCAGCCCTGGTGAGGCCGCATCTGGAGTACTGTGTCCAGTTCTGGGCTCCACAGTACAAGAGGGATGTGGAGCTGCTGGAGAGAATCCAGCGCAGGGCTACAAGGATGATCAGGGGCCTGGAACATCTGCCCTATGAGGAGAGGCTGAGGGAGCTGGGCCTGTTCAGCCTGGAGAAGAGAAGGCTGAGAGGGGACCTGACCGGTGTCTATAAGTACCTGAAGGGAGGCAGTGAGGAGGATGGTGCTGGCCTCAGAGAGGTTGTGGAGTCTCCTTCTCTGGAGATCTTCAAAAGCCGCTTGGACGCAGTCCTGTGCCACGTGCTCTAGGTGTCCCTGCGTATGCAGGGGGTTGGACTAGATGATCTCTAGAGGTCCCTTCCAACCTTAAGCATTCTATGATTCTAATATATATATATCTCCCCTGCACAGGGAGAGAATGAAATATGTATCTCCCCATAAACCCATGTGTTTTTTAACTGCCTACAACACCCCTGCTTTGGTGCTGTGATGCTGCATCTTTCAATTAATTTTTAGATGAATTCATTTTCAGATTGTAACTTCATCATTCTAGTGGAGTGCAGTTACAAACTAGCAACTTCTTGCTAGAATTAATCCAAAACTTTTCTGATTTTCTTTTATGAACCGTAAAGAATTGTATCTGGATTATATCCATAAGATTTTATATTGAGGTAGTGATAGTCTGTAAATTATTTACAGTAAAAGGAAAGAAAGAGCAAAGCAAAAGAAATGTAGCATCTGATATAATCTTATTTCTAGTTCTTACTACAATTCCATTGTAGACTTGATTTTTAAGAAATACCGTATCCTCAGAAAACTTGTATGGAATCAAATTAGAAAGTCTTTATGTAACAGTTTAATCAAAAATGGCATGCCAATTCCAATATGGTAAATCATCCAAAATCCATAAATTTATGAAAATAGGAGCTTTTGATGATGTCATTTATCCATTTTTACAGTACTGTTTTGAATAAGTGGGGTAGGTTCCTTATGTTGTTCCAATATCGCGCGTTGTTCCACCAAGTGTTTTTTGAGGGCCCACATTTAATGTGTTACATACAAAAAAACCCTTCCTGAACAGAGGGTTTGATATCTGGGTAGAGATACACACTTTATTTAAATAAAATATGTACTGATGCACTATAAATCAAATCAACACTACTTGCCATTAGGATTATTTTACCCTAGCCATTGAAGATCACTTTGCCAACTTCGAAATTTTTGTTTTGATATGTTAGAGGCTGGGCACGTCCTAACCCCTGAATGGTTACGGAAAAATTCCACTGGCATAATCTAACTGCTTCTGGAAAATAAAATATCCTGCAGATATTTTGGGACTTTTTTGTTTTTGTTGAGCTTTCATTACTGGGAAGAGAGATTTGACATTTAGCTGGACAGCTGGCACTTGCAACAGCTGGGTGCTGTTTCTGTTTTCATGAAAATTGGAAATGTTCAATCGTGGATGTAAGTCACTGATAGCATATACAAAGTAGTGATATATTGAATATTTTAGCCGCTGAAGTATCTGGAAACTCCATTCCTGACTAAACATGAAAAATCCTCTGCCAGCCATACAAACTACCTGTGCTTAGGTACAGGAAGAACTTTTCCTGTAATAGCGTCTTCCATTTTGCCTAAATTAAGGCAGCTGATGACCAAAAGCAATTGGAAGGATTATTTCTCTCAGGTTCCCTATTAGGCTGTGTCCAAAAGGAAGAATCAAACATATCTCAGCCAGACTTGGAAGGATAGAAGAATCTGTGACTGGCTGGTCTTGGAAAGTTCAATCAGAGAGACACCTGAGAAATGCTACAGAATATTAATTATTCTATACATCAGATACAGACAACTCAAATTTGGCAACTATCCTGTGTAAAAATTTTACCTGTAGACTCCTCTTCAGAAAGAATAATCTCAACCCTGTTCTTTGTGATTATAAATTACATGGTTTCTGAGGCACTTCTGTACTATAGTGATAAGGTTTTTAAAACAGAAGCACCACCTTCATTCAAGAAATAAGACTTGAGAAAGCTAGTTATTCTGCTTTGAGAGCAGAGTAAAAATAGCATGCAGTAAAATAAGAGTTAAATCACATTCTGTAGAGCGGGGCTGGGAAAAAGTATTAGGATACAAAATAACAAAATATCTTGAAAAACACTGAGTCAAAAGCTGGACATTCACTACTTTTACTAGTAACAAGTAGTAAATTTACTACTAAGTTAAAATAAACAGCTAAATAAGCTATAATCTAAGTAGTTAAATAGCTGAATAGCAGACTCATTTAAGCAAAAGCATAGGAAACAAAGACTTTGTAAAGCAATTTGTTTTTGAAAAAAAAAATGAGAGAAAGACTGCAAAGAAGAAACTATAGAAAAGAAACAAGAATTTAATATGCTTTCTGTCTTTAAAAAGATCCACACAAAAGCCAAATTGTCAGTGCTGTATGAATTCCTATCTTTAAGTATGTCATTAATGTTATAAATCCTTTCACTGAATAATTTTAGCAAAACTTTTCAAACCTTTTCCATGCACACTTACCACCTCATGAAAGTCATAGAACTGCTTTTTCACATTTAACGCTAATACCATACTCAGACTAGATTACTGCCATTTGCTAGCTCTCATATGCAAGCACGAAACTGCACTGGCATTTTTGTGGTCTCTCTGTTGTGTTTGAGCAGAGGGGGTATATGCTGGTAAGTCATTTTTTTTCCATCTCTGAAGAGCTGAGCTGAGTGACACTTTGCAGTTTTCGGCAGAAGCCTTCTAGGAGGCTTGTGGAGCATGGAGTGGGGGAGAGGGAGAAGGAGGAAGAGGGTAAAGCCGCACCACAGATTTTCCTGGTGCATGGGACAGGAGGCTGTGGACTCCATCCTTGAGATACTTGAACTTAGGCTTGACAAGGCCTGAGCAATCTGCTCTGTCTTGGACCTGCTCTGAGCAGAGGGTGGACTAGAGACTTCCAGACATCCTTCCAATTTGAGTTACTCTACAATTTCACATTTAGATCTAAGATAGCTACAAGAGGATGAAAGAATGAGTTATGCTGTGGTCTTTAGCGGAAGAACGCAGTCAGCTTAAGAGCTACTGTAAATCTGGGAAAGGTAGTAAAAAAAATGGGAAATTTATTATGTTGGAATGATCAAATGGAAAGCGGAAAGTCTCTTCCCAGCCTCTGTGTTAATAATCAGGAACTTGTAGATTAAATAATTTCTTCTAAGTGGGTCATGTGTTTTTGAAAAGGACATATGAGAACCAGAGAATTAAAGTGACCCTCAATAACACTGAGCTTCTGTATTTTCACTGCCTAAGCACAGTGAAATGTTAGTGGTATCAAAAGGCTGAATATAAGTATGGAAAGCAATTCAGTGTTTAAGCTCGTGCTACAACCAATTAAGGGCGCTGGCTATGCAATTGGATCGACATGGGATCTGGGTGCCAGGGCCCTGAGCACACGAGTAGGACCAAGTGGCCCTGACCTGCCTCACCAGAGCCTCCACCAAAACCCCCTGCCCTGTTCCCCAGGCCCAAGACCCCTTTCAGGTCAGACCCTGCCTGGGCTATGTGGTAGCTGTGCTGGCCTCCAACCCCAGCAGTGCTGCAGCCGAGCCTGCCCACAGACCTTGTTGATCCAGACCCAGACCTTGAGCATGTGGACTGACCTCAACCTTATGGCCTGGCCTCTTGACCTGCCTTGTCACTACAGTCTTGTTTGGCAACCACTGGCTGTGTCGGACCCTGACTTGCATTTCTGGCTCTTTCACAGAGATGAGGCAAATCTGAGGCCTCATTTGATGATCTGGGCTCTTGGCTCTTCCTGATCACCACCCTAAGGTCTCCCTGCTCTCCTTGCTTAGTGCTGCAGGACTGGGCCCTGCCCTGCGTGCCGTGTTAGTGCGTTCAGCCCCGGGCTCTGTGTCCCTAGGGAGCAGCCAGCCCTCGCTGCACCCTGGCAGTCCGCTGAGGTCTTCTTAACTACTGAGCCCAGTGCAGTGGGGCCTGGCCAAGGCTGTGTGAGGTCCTGCCCCTACGATTCCTCCAGCCTGAGTGATCAACCTGGTCCTGTGCTCTGATCTCCCCACAGTGCCAAGCCCAGGCTCCTGAGTGCTCCCTCCTCCTACCCGGCCATCTCCAGCAGCTCCTGGGGCAGTCCGCTACGTGGCCTCAAAGGCTCCTCATGCACAACCTGAGCTCCTCCTTGCTTCCCTTCACCCCTCAGCCTCTAGTCTCCCCTTGCTTTGTCCCCTTCCCCATTCCCTATCCCTGCCCTGGCTCTGTGTCTCCTGAAATACCCTACTGGCAACCCACAGTAATGAAATCCCTCTGCAGCAGGTCTGAGCTGAACCCAGACCTCTGAGACACATACAGACTGCTGTCATGGCCCTGATGACACTAACAGACCTGCACGACCAGCCTCACCTACAGTCCCACACCCACACCAAGGGCTCTGTATAAACATCCCATCTCTGCCTGAGTTATGTTGTAGAAGTGTCTGCCTCTAGCTCAGCCATGGACATGCCTGTGCCTGGCCATAGTGACCTGGTGATCTGGGCCCTGACCCCATATACTGACTTCCTGACTTGACCTTGGACCTTTTTCATCGCTTGTGATCACTGGGATGTATCTGCTCCTGGTTACTACCACTGAATTTGGCCTCGACTTGCTTGTCTGGTTTGACCTTGGGCCTGTCTACATCACCAGGGACTTGTCTGATGATCAGGACTCCTGGTTGACCCTCACTACCAGCCCTGGGCCTGCCCTGCTCACCTCGCCTGCGGGCTGGGATTGCCTTCCAGCCTTGTCACTGTGCTGAGCTCCCTTCCCTTAGGGAGCAGCCAGTCCTTGCTCCCCCAACTCTGTGAGCACAGGTTTCACTTACATTAATTCATGAGAACTGTATGGGTTAGAACTAGACTAGTAATTATTTGAAAGCCTGTAAGCTTATCGTGATGATTTCCTCTCTTCTGCTGCAAAGACTTGAAACAGTGAACACTGCGAATATTCACTAGTGGGAAGTGCATTTGATCTTCAGCCAGGTCTTGAAATGTAACAGCCTCTCTGCAATAATGTTCTGCTTATACATTAATTGTTCATTTTTGTGAAATTGTAAAGAGAGAGCGCTGAAAGTAGTTAAAACAGAGACTTTCATGCTGTGGCAATAACTGTATGCTTTTGAAAACCACTGGCACTAGACTTAATTCTTAGACATTATAATTATGCAAGGGCTCATTCTCCATGAGTTTGCTCTAGCTTGTCTTCCCTATTTAATTTACATTATAATATTTTGTACTTTTCTTTTAGGTTTGAATAGGAATATTGTATTAGGCAGGCAGGTGATTAGATTCTAATCTCTAATGCGGTTCCTGTAATTCCACCAATTCTGGTAGAGTTACTAGGATTTATTATAACTTAACTGCAATTAGATTTTTTTTTTTGATCTTAGGATTTTAAATCCATAAATTTACTATTTTTTTCTGTTAGATTGGAAATTAATGGATGCTGTGGCTTTACTCTTTATTTTACAAGTACATTTCAGAGCCATAATGTCAGCATAGTTAACACTATTTGCATCATCCTGATGTTGGCAGGTGACTTTTAGGAAATAAGGGAGAGATCTTTGGTGAACAAAAGGCATTTACTAACCTGGTAAGCACGATGCTTACTCTCTAAATGCTTGCATTATCTTTGTTCCTGATAAACAAATGGAGACACATTTACTTCTTCATATTTTATATCATTTGCTTAATCTGTGCTCTTTTAGTAGTGTATTCCCCTGTACAACCAATTGACAATTTTGGTAACTCTAGTAGTTCAAAAAATTCATGTTGAAACATCACACGAATAGCAGAGTAAGTAGTTGCCAAAATGAACTAGTTAGAGAGCTGAATCATACTGGATGTAAAACTTCAAGTTAATTGAGTAATTAATTCAGAACAATATATGGAATATAAGGATTATATCCATAAGGTTTTATATTGAGGTAGTGATAGTCTGTGCATTATTTAAAGCAAAAAAAAAAAGCATTTGATATAACATAATCTTATTTCTGGTTCTTGCTACAATTCCATTATAGAGATGTCATTTTTAAGAAATGTGTGTAACACACATAAAGTATATATACCTATATACAAAGTACACCGTTGCACTAGTACACCCGCACACACACTTGCCCACAAACATAGTCACTTAAAATGCTGTAATAATGTCTAGACATTTACTCAGACATAGTACAGTTGAATTTGCTCTCTATTGTAATTTATGGTCTACTTGCATTCTGTTTTTTTTTTATATACTACGCCCTACATTTCAACGTGTTTTTTTTTTATCTATATAATCATTAAAAAAACCCTGCGAACACATAACATCTCAATCTGATTTAACATTTTGGCCTTCTATCTTGGAGAGAGATTCAGCAAGCCATAAACACAAAAATAATGGCAAAAGAATAATGTTCAATATAGTAATTATTTTGTCCTCTTAAGATAGACTTGATACTCCAAGTTCATCTATACTTCAATATGTTAATGTATACCGCTATATATGTTAGTTTGGAGCTTTTGCAGTGAGCTTACATTATTTTCTATTCATAATATTTAAAGTTCTAAGAAAACAAGAAGGAAAATATGTCAGTGTCACCTTTCGTTGAAATCTGGGGGTGTAAGATTTCTGTGCTTCCTCTTCTGTACTGCGTTTTTGGCTGCCTACCATCTTCTTTAATGTGCTTCTCTTGCGCTTGTCTCTGCAACTACCACACTTTCCTTGAAGGAACCTTGAGTTGCTTTGAGCTGCGCAGTGAAATTCCCTCTTCTGGTATTCAAAAGACAACTGAGCAAAGGTCGTGCCAAGTGTTCTTGTATGACTGCTCCAAGGGAAGTTAAAGTCAGCTAAAAGTAATCTGCTGTGATAAAGCCATTTAGCAAAGGAAGTCCCAAATCTTGCTGTACTATTTTCCTCTTCCAAAGCATGTTCTGTTCTCCCCCGCCCCTTTTTCTTTTTCTTCCTGCAGAATTTAAATATTTGTTATGGGAGGCTCTAGAAAACAAATGCATTCTTGTTATGGCCAGAGATGAATGTCAGGATTGAATCAACATTTGTTAAAAAGGCTTTTGTTTGACCTGCACTGTCCCACACTGGAGCTATGACAACAATTTCAGCTTGATAAATTAACTGTGTCATTGTGTACTGGCTCAAATTATAGCATCACTTGAATGACAAACGCTCCACTGTCTGCATGACAACTGACAAAGCATATTGTTTTATTTTAACAACAACAAAAAATGTCCATTCAAGATACTGAACTATTTGAAGGAACAACAGCTGGGTATATATGAAATGCAGTACCACCTCTTACTCGAACTGAACAGTTTTGTGACATTGCTATTTTATATATATATATATATTTTCCATCATATCTTAAGAAAATGGAGTAATTTTGAATTTGAATCCCACATCACACTCAGCGATGTGATCCTTATCTTGGATACGTAATTTAAATAGCAATGGATACACTGGGGAAGGTATGTGTGCGCCAAGGGGAAGGCCGTGCGTAAGTCAGGCATTCTGCTTAGAGCTGCCAGCGTTTCTAAGGATGTGGGTATGCTGTAGTGAGGCTGACCTAGCAGGCAGTTACTGCTGGAAGGGGTAGGCTCATTCCCTTGGGAAGAGCTGTTCGGCTCCTGGAGGGGTTGTGGGCACAGGTCTGCCTCTTCTGGCACCAGCGAGCTGCTATGGCGTTTTTTTCTGGTCCCGTTTAAGGCTGCACAGTATAGTGTCAAGAACCAGGTAAATAAAAGAAGATGTAAGGATCAGCATCTCATAGTTTTTTATTTCTCACAATTACCAATACAAAGTAACCCTTGTGGAAAAGGAAAACGCTAGTTTCAGAATCACACACACGCACACAGAATCTCTCTTCTAGATGTTTGGAAATAAAGCAGTCATCATCTTCTGGCCAAACAGTACTAGCTAAGACAACACCTGTGATGATGGAGTCCTATTCGCTCTCCAGCAGTTCTGCAGTCAGGTGCTATCTGCCCTTGTAAGCAGGTACCCCATGCAGCGCTGCAGGCCTGCGGCAGTGGCTGGGGAGCTGTGTGGCAGAAAAGGACCTGGGAGGACTGGTTGGCAGCCAGCAGAACACAAGCCAGCAGTGGCCCAGGTGGCCAGGAAGGCCAACAGCCTCCTGGCTTGGGTCAGGAACAGCGTAGCCAGCAGGACCAGGGAAGCAATCGTCCCCCTGTGCTCGGCACTGGTGAGGCTGCACCATGAATGACGTGTTGGGCCGCTCACTGCAGGGAAGACCTGGAGGTGCCGTGTCCAAAGGAGGGCAGTGAAGCTGGTGAAGAGGCTGGAGCACAGACCTTATGAGGAGCAGCTGAGGGAGCTGGGGTTATTTAGTCTGGAGGAGGCTCAGGGGAGACCTTATCGCTCTCTACAACTACCTGAAAGGAGGCTGCAGTGAGGTGGGGGTCAGTCTCTTCTCCACAATAGCTACCAATAGGACAAGAAGAAATGGCCTCGAGTTGCACCAGGGCAGGTTCAGGTTAGACATTAGGAAGGATTTCCACACCGAAAGAGTGGTGAAGCATTGGACCAGACTCCCCAAGGAAGGGATGGAGTCACCGTCCCTGGCAGTGTTCAAGAAACATGTGGATGAAGCATTTAGGGACATGGCTTAACAGGCATTGGAGTGATGGGTTTACAGTTGGACTCGATGATCTCAAAGATCTTTTCCGACCAGAATCCTTCTATGATTCTAGGATTTTAAGGTGTGTGTCACAACCCTAAAGGTAATTAATCTATCCTCTAATGAGAAGCACTTTTCCGTAAGTTCTGCACATGAAAATGGTAAGCACCTTAGGTAGTGACTGATAGATAACCAATGTTATCTGAAAAAAGGCCCAAACTTCTCAGGGTTTCACAGATTTCTTAATTTAATAGGTGAACTATATATTTACACATAAATTATATGTATAGTTCATTTATATATTTTATCTATAGTCTAAACAATATAGTTAATTATATATTGTAATCATTATTTCTCTTTATATTTTAAGACAGGAGACTCTTACAGCTTCAGTTCTCTTAACTCAGGCTTGTAAACACTAAAACCCGTAATTTTCCCGCAGCACGAACCCTCGCTTCTCCCTTCGCCCTTGGCGCATGTGAGCGAAGGCGACTCCCCCTCCACCACCCA
>NW_010586121.1:90619-146832 GCF_000705375.1 Tinamus guttatus
ATATGTATAAAATATATATATATATATATACACACAACACCCGTGGTATATGTGTATATATATTATATATATATAGGAATATATACATATATATTCTCATATATATATATATATATACACACTTTTTTTTTTCTCGTCTGTCTGTCTTTTCATAAGAAGGCTTACAGGGGTAGGTCCTAATATCTCTTATATCCTTCTTGGTTTTACATATGAAATATTTTTGAAAACTTTTGGAAGTTAGTCCAGGTGCGTGTGTTTTTTTGGGGGGAGGGATGTTAGAATAGGTGGCCTCCAGAGCTGCCTTACCCTGTATATTCCTCCAGTTCTGTGAAAGCTGGTGGTCGAGGCCATTTATTTGTCCATGTTTTCGCCTCTCTTTGAATGCCCATGTTCTACATCATGTTCTGAGATGTCTGCCTCCGAGAGATGAACTCCTCGGTGTTCCTGCTGCTGTGCCAGCAAACAACTCCCCAGCCTGGGTCTCTGCTGTGCTTTCATCTCTTTGCGTGGTACAAGCCCATTTGAGTTTCTTATCTCTTAAAAGATTACTCTGGACAAGAACTCCATCTTGCCTGTCATTTAGATCTGTAATTTGAGCTCTTTTTAGATCCTTTTATTCAGACTGTCTCCATCTTGAAGATTGTCTTTGCATTAACATCTCTAAAATACTTTGTGCAGCTGAAACATATATCCTGGATTTCATCATCTTCAAAACTGCAACATTTTCTTCTCTAGCCTTTTCAAAAGTAGTCTTGCTAATGTCTGTTCCAAGCACTTGAAGAAGTAATTTCTCTTAGCCTGTCACTCTGTGGATCTACCCTGTGATCCATCTTAGTGCATCTTCACACATTTAGCTTAGAGTAAGAAAGGTACCTTTGTGTGTGATGGATCAAGTGGCAAAGATGATTTATCCCACTTAACAAAGAATTTGCTTGTGCACTCTCAGACCAAGGAGGAGTCTGAGTTCCAAGATTTTCCTCATTTTAAATATTGTTTCTGGAAGAGTCTTGGCTCTGGTAATTCTGACCACATTAATGGCAGACCACTGGGGAATGTGCAGCGTTTTGTGCTAATGCCAGCTTCTCGGTGGCTCGGAGATGTGCAGATACTGATAATAATGACATGGTCCATAGTGAAGAGCCCCCCTTGGTTACAACTGCTGTTTTAGCACCCATTCTTTTGTAATGCATCTTGTAGTAATCTTTCTTGTAGTGTATCTTTCAGTGCCCTAATCTCTTAAAAATGGCAGGTTGAAACCTTTCTACAGTCCATTAACTTCTGGTTGTTGTGTTCTGAATGCATTTCTGCAAGTTTTATTAGTAGTAGACTCTTCATCTTGCAGTATTAAAGTTCAGGAAAAAATGAATTGTACAGCTTTAGGTTAAAAAAAAAAAGGGAGGGGGGGAAACCCCAAACCTGTAGATGATACAAGTGTTTCAGGAATGATTGACAGCACAGGCATTCTGATTATCTTCAGTTTTCACTGATTTCTCCCTCTTTCTTCCCGCACGCGGTGAATTATCAAACTGATGTAAGTCGAAATTGAGTATCAGAACAGAATTTTGATACTGGTTATGTGATGCCATTTTGAATTTCACGTATCACGGTGTTGTTGCTATAGTGATGGAGGTCGGGGCATGAAGAACTGAGCAGGTATCTTTTTTTAAAGCTGGTGTTCGAAACAATTTAGGATGTGCAGATTTATCAGAAAGATTTTTTTTTTAAAGACTTAAAATAGGAAATTATTGTGTTTCTGTACAAGAATATATAATTAGCTGCTTTAAGCAACATTAAGAAATATCTAAGGTAAGAATTGCTTATTATATTCTTTGCTATTGTCCTTTAGGTGTGGTATTTCTGTTTGGCAAAGTTTGGATAGAATCAGTAAACACCTACGTCAGCTGTTGTGTGACAGTGAAAAATATTGAGAGAACTGTTTACCTGCTGCCACGTGAAACAGTAAGTGTATCTTTTAAGTATGTCAAACATAAGTACTTCTCATTCTGCTTATGGCAGGTTGTGAGCTCTAGTAGAGTGTTTATGGGAACTGTCAAAGCTGGTGTTGTCTGACGGAGGTGGCAAATTTCTGTACGCTGCACACATGGTGTGTTAGAGTGTTGCTGCTTTGCTGCTTCCCCTTTGGCCTTTGCCGAAAACTGCATACAACTGACAGCTTGTAACCTTTGGGTTTATTACTTGGAAAATAGAGTCATCCTGAATTATTAGAAACCTCGATGCTTTCTGAACACTCTGCTTTGTGATATACGTTTCTAATTTTTTTTTCTGACCTATTAACATTATAGCATCCCTTGAAGAGATAAAGGGCTCATGATAACAAAGCAAAATTGGACTTATTTGTTATGTCACGTAAAACCTGACTTCTGTTTTTAAGGAAATGGACCTATCCACTGGCAGAGAGACAGACACTCCAGTAACTATAATGAGCCTCTTCAAGGAGTTTAATGACTGCATTTCACCAAAACATAAGATTATGAAGTTCAAATCCAAGGTTGGTGTGCATGTATCCTATTTGGTCCTTTTTTTAATTGTTGTGGTCTGGATAATATTTAATGGACTGAAAAACTGTCAAATGAGTCAGTTTATGTAGAAAGGCAGGTACATAACTCCTGACATGCAGGTGAACCTGCTTGTAAAGCTATGCTGGTTTCTTCCCAAATATCTGTGTTCCTTTAAGAACAAATACATCTGTAACATAATTGTTTCATCCAAAAATTACCTTCTTTGACACTGAAAACTCATTTTGCCTGCCCAGTTTCTTGACTTAAACCAATCTTTATGTAAAGCTAGGCTCTGGCAATTATGGTAAATGCTGTAACAATTACTAACAATAGGCCTCACTAAAGTAATAGAACATTATTTTATATTTTCTCTGGCAGTGCAATTTTCAAGACTCCTTTGTTTGTTAAGTCTCTCTAAACCACTACAGCAAGACTTTCAAAGATTTTTCTCACTCTTCCGTGGCTTATAAAGGTGAAATTACTTACTATGTCATGCAAGCATCACTCAGAGCTGACTGTGGAATGCTTGGCTTGATGTTGATATTGAAACAAGGTTAATGCAAAGTCCTCTTGTGATGCAGCCCACAATACATTATTAAAGTTCATTTCTCTCAGCCATACTGTGGTGTGTATCTCAAGAACGAGAGGAAAAAAAAAATCCGGTTTTGTCGAGAACATCAGTTTTAAACATACTGGTCCTGAATACGTTCAGTCATTAGTTTCTGTAAAGCTGATTGAAATAGTAGACTGGCTTGCTTGCTGAGCTGTTTTTGAGAAAAAGGAAATGGTAACAAGTTCTGTTACTGAAGTCCTGACTGTCAGATTATGGTCTCAAAGCTTAAACTGAAAGATCACATATTCAGCGGATAGCTCAGTACTTCAGGGTTTGACACCAGGTCTCTGCATCTGACCAGATGTCATACTGAGAAAATTGCACTGCCTCTTGGCTTGTTTCAGTCTTGTTCTCACACTTGCAGATTTATCTATTTTTGTGCTGCTTAGAGTCTGGATTGTCTTAATGCATTTATACAGGGCTTAGCAAGTTTTGAGGACTGTCATTCAGTTTTGAAACTGAAGCTGTCCTGACTTGCAATATATGTAATAGTTTTGCTATTGCTGTGTCCTACTTGACCAACAGATTCTTAAGTGAATGTTGAAGAAAGAAGGAAAGGAAAGCTTGCAGATACAATACGTGTAACTCTGCAGAGAAGGATTATAGTGATAGTATTGTCTGAGGAGATTTGGTAATTCATTTATGAGGAAGGTTTGTCTTTGGGGAGTAGAGGTAGGGAGTTGGTGGGAATGCTGCCTAAGATGCAAGTGAGAGGAATAATTTGATTCAGAGTTAAGTGCTCAGAAGCTTTTCTGTTTTCCTGAAGTAATGCCATTAGTCTGATAAAGATAACTTCATTGTAATTACTGGATGATGTGGAATTAGTTTTAACTTTTTGCAGACTAATCATCTTGTGACTTCCTAATATTAATTTCTGGATGTTTAATCAGCAAGTGGAAAGTCAAGCAAAAGTGCAGGAAGAATGAACTTCATGTAATTGAAGAAAATAAAACACATTCATAGCATAATTCAGTTTGGAAGGAATTTTAGGAGGTCACATAGTCCAAAGTTGATGTAATTTGGAGAGTTTAAGTTCTTAGAAGTGCAAATGTCACCAGTGTGTCTCAAATGGCAGTCCACGAAGGAAACTGCATCTTTTCAACAGTGTGTTGCTTCGTGCACTCTTTTCATCCTTCAGAGAAAGTGTGTGTTTGTTAGAACTTCACTAAACTTGCTTTTTTAAAAAAATTCTTGTTCTAGATGATTTTCTCTCTTAAAACTCTGATGCAAATTAGCTTTTTTGTTGTTTTCTCAGTGCTACTTTTATATTTAGTTATAATGTAGTTTTTATGTGTTAGGATCAGAAAGGAATGAATTTAACAATAGGTTTGTAATAGCCCATGCTTAAATGACCCTTTTAGGGATGAAAGAGAAAACTTGGGGCAAATGAGTTCCTAATTAATAGAGATGACGCAAACACTCATACTCAAGAAGGTAAATGCAAGGAATTGGCTTTTGAAAAGATGCAGATCTGTTAATGGAAACTTAGGACTCCGTCTCTTTCATGATACTAATTAAAAATGTTACAGGGTTGGATAACAATAACATAGTTGAACCTTAAACCTAGCATTTGGAAGTTGACCCTAATAGAGCAGATCCTTTTTGCTATATGCTATTTTTGTTATGAATTCAAGGCTTGTTCTCTTTCTACTGAGCTTATAGAGAGCCCAAAATGGAAGGCACAACTTTGTTCTCCTGACATGTGACTGACATATCCAGGATCCTTGGATGTATGCAGGAGAGTTCCCTAGTTAGAATAGGGAAGTACTAAGGCACTGCTAAGATGCTATCTGGAATATTGTAATGCTTCTGATCACTCTGAGAAGGGAAGATGAAATCAAACTAGAGCAGGTACAAAAGACAATTGGGAAAAGGAGAGAAAAGAGAATCAGTTATAGCAGAGATAGTGAGGAGAGAGATGGAATTTTCCTTAGTGAGGCGAAGAATGACCTATGACCTGTTTGCTCTCTGAACACATTAAATGGGGATGAGCAGCAAGAAATGAGTTATCTAGCAGGCCTTGTTAGAGAAATAAGAAATTCATAAAGTTCAACTTGGGAATAAATCAGGGTAGTTAAAGCTGCAGTGAAGCTCTGGAACAGCCTATTAGAACTGTTTCTCAACAGTGCAGTTCAAAAGACTGTTTGGATTTGTCAGACTTTTCACTAAACTGAATCTTACTCCCTAACCCAGCAGAAAGCTCCCCAACTTTATTGTACTGGGCTGTTTCTCTGCTTGTCTGTTTAGTTACTGCCTCTTGTGAGGGTTTAGTGAGGATATGGGTAATGTGTGGGAAGACAGGAGAGATTGGTGGGGAAGCAGGGCTGCTGGTGGGGCTCTTAGAGGTCTACTAAAGTATTACTGTAATTCAATTATTCCAGGAGGTCTACTAAAGGAAAGTATTACTGTAATTCAATTATTCCACCTTAGAGTGAGGTTTGCATGAGCAAGTGGCAGTGCACTGCAAAGCAAGGCTTGCTAAGCTTATGTCTGCAGCAGGGCCAGCGGGCAACTGTGTAAGGCAGTTGTGAAATCATTGCTTTTTCCCCTTCCTTTGACCTCCTTTTCCTTTGCTCCTCTCTGGGACACCTCAGTTTGCCTGTTAAATACCGTATTAAGCTTCCTCTCACAAGGAGTCACCACCTTTCTTTTCACGGCAGCCGTGAAACATCAGGGATGTTTCATGAGGCAGCCTCTGCTTCTGCTTTTCCCGGGAGGTGTGGGGCTCTGGGGTTGAAGTGGTGGTTGTAGGCAGCTCAACCAAGTGACTTCCACACACTGCTGGGACTGTATTACAAATATGCCGGGCCTGCTTTCCAACTCCCCTGTGATCTGCAGACATTGTTCCACTACTGTGTTATTAAGGGAAGGTGTTCTGAAAGCTTTGGGGAACGCTAGTCCCTATCATAGAATCATAGAATGCTTAGGGTTGGAAGGGACCTCTAGAGGTTATCTAGTCCAACCCCCCTGCACACGCAGGGTCACCTAGAGCACGTGGCACAGGACTGCGTCCAAGCATCATGCTCATGTGGGCAGAGTATGAAGCAACGCACTCCAAGTGACGTGTAGCAGGCCGGCCTCAGGTGAAACTTGAAGAAAACCTCATTCTCCCACCGTTAGCTGGAGGTGTCAGAAATGCTGCTAGCACATCCAACGTGCCCCCAAATACCTTTTTCTCTAGAATGTCCAGCTTTTTGGCAATGTGGGCAGAGCCAGTGTTTATGCGCGGAGACAGCTTCTTCTGGTTCTCCCCTTCTCTTCCTCTGTATCTGTGTGTGTGCATGTGGATGTGGGCAGAGCCAGTGTTTATGTGCGGAGACAGCTTCTTCTGATTCCTCTGTATCTGTGTGTGTGCATGTGGATCTTGGCCTTGTGCGCACCAAACTTCATCCGTGTGAGCAGATACACTTCAGCCCTAGCGCTTCCTCTTGCACCTGCTGCTAATTGTAGCTTCAGTGGGTTGCACGGCTGCCAAGTTAGTAAGTCTTCACAAATCAATTCGAAAGCAGCCTTACTCCACTTAGAACTTCGCAGCTAATCACTGCTGCTCCTTTCTGCTTTCTGAAGGGCCACTTGAAGGGCAGATTACTCTGCAGCAAAACATTCATTCACTGCAGTTATGACCAGTGTAATTGAGCTGAGCTCTGTGGAATAACGCAGATGAATCACTGCAGTGTACTATTTTTACACTATGTTCAGTTTGCGTTTGTGACAAGAACTTGTTTGAAGCCTGAGAGGTTTAGAAAAGGCCTACGGGTGATATGTGCTAAACGCAGAGCCAAGCTGTCTGTGTTAAGTTGTGGCTTCTATGCTGCTCACGTGAGGTGCTGCTTCTGCTTGCTTGGGTCTACGTTTGAAGGCTGGTGGCTAATACAGTGACGGTGTTTTCACGTGATGGAAATGCTCCTGTCCCAAGTCGTGTTACTCCCCTCTGCTTCTGTTGGCTGCTGGTGCTACAGATGCTTCTTGATTTGCCCTTCTCTCTCAGAAAGGGCCCTTTTCCCAGCTAACCGGCTTTGCTGCCTCGAACCCCACTGGTGCGAACTCCATTGCTGGCTGTAGTGCTCGAAGGGCTGATGTTGCCGACTCCGTTAGTTTAAGGAAAGGAAACGAAATAATTCTGACTTCACCTAACCGTGTTTGCATTTAATTGCTGTATATAATTTTATTCCTGTTTCTGTTTGTCTTTTCTATTATACTTGCATAGAGTCAACATAACATAGACGTAAAATATGTGCTGATCTTAAAGATCTGTGTCGTGAAAATGTTCCTTTAATTTAAGGGCCTCTGGGTCCTTCTGTAGTAAAGCAAATATAATGTAGTGTGAGTAAAAATTTTGTACCACAGTTAACATAGCTCTATAGTATAGATATATAGTGATGCTGTAGATGTTTTGTAGCAAATCACTGGCTAGTAGAGCACAGAGCATTTTAGCAGACAACTTGTCATTATCACAGAAGATATTGTAATTATTTGAGAAATGGAAGTTGTTGTTTTGGGGTCTGACAAACCATATGCTGTACAAAATCGCTACTGTTCTAGGAGCAAGCAGAATTAATGCCTTCAGGGCAGCTGAACTGAGCTTGGGACTGTTTTAACAATCTTGTGTTATATGGAAAGCAGCTTGACTACTTTCTAGTAAAAAACAAGTCACTCGGAATGAGAAGTGAAATTCTGTCATAGAAATGATTCTCTTCTAAGGATTCAGCAAGGTAGATGACTAGCAGATGGTTGTTTGCAACATTCTTATGTTTCAAGTCTGAATTTACAAAAAGTTTCTTAATTTCCTTAATATTAAGATTGTATGTTTTTACCTTTTTGATGGTTAGAATACTTGTAGGCTGCTTCTGCAGAAACTAATAATTCTAAGAAAACCTAAAGAGATTAAGCACAATAGCTATAATAGTCTTACTGTCTTTAGATGTTTATAATGAGTTGTAAAAATGGCAATACATGATCAAGCCCTTGTTACTTGTGTGTAGTTTGAGTAGCCTTTATTTCTTTAGTTCTGTTACTGAGAACAATGAATTTTCAATTGGGAAACACTGGAAAAACATGAATATCTTTTATTTTATGTAGAAAGTTGAAAAGCACTATGCTTTTGAGATCCCAGATGTTCCGGCAAAATCTGAATACCTAGAAGTAAAATATTCGGTGAGTATAATTAATCTGATGAAAACTCAAGTCCTGTTCTCTTCACCTAATGTTGTTTTTAATGATTTTATTTATATGTCAAAAAGTAGTATAAAGAGGAGGTTGACACCTAAGCTTATGGGGGATGTGTGTGTGTGTGAATTTTTTTATTATTTTTTTCACATTTTCATGTTGTTTAGTCCCTAACACAAATGATTCATTGCCAGGAGGTCTGCAACATGTTAATTTGTCAGATAGTTGTCTTTGTGTAAACCAAGCACGGGGGGAGAGAAAACATCCTAAAAATACAACAAACTACTACATTCCTCCTACCTTCATCCTTGATTATAATTTGCTAATGATGACAGTAAATATTTGCAGTTACCCTGCTTTCATTGCCTTATCTTTCCTCCAAACCAACCAAATAGCTCTTCAGCTGTGCTGTGTCATGACCAGAAGTAAGATGTTTTAAATTACTTCCTAGAACAGTAAATGTGGAAAAAAAATGTACGAACATATTCTTAATTAACAAAACAAAACAAAACAATTTGGTTTCAAATATAAAAGTTGAGCAGTTCTGAACCTGTATGGTCAATTGCTGAGGTAATGCCATTCTATAGCATCTGTTATACCATTTTCAGATGTTAAGTCAGAGTTGGAAAGAAATTTGCTAGCTATCCCAAATCTTTATTTAGCTTTGCAGAAACGCTCTATGCACTCACTATATGACAGACAAGATTAAATCTCTAACTAATTGAATTTACAACCCTTATTTAAGCAGCTTCTATATTAAAATGGTCACTGAGCATTGTTTCAGTGTTAACTGATGATAATATTTCTTGTATTCTTCATTTGTATGAACGAAGAATTTAAGTAGAGTTATGCACAGTCAATACTGTAATTTCTTGAATTTCTGTAAGGTATTATGTGTTAAGGCTTTGCTTGTGGGAAATTGCAGTAATTTCAGGTATTTTGTAGCTTTCTCAAGTTGCCGTTTGAACGTATTGTCTTAACATGACTTCTGTGGGGTGGAATGTCTCACTGCTTTTTATTGTTAGGCTGAATTCCCTCGACTTCCCCAGGATCTGAAAGGCGAAACATTTTCTCATGTGTTTGGAACTAACACTTCTAGCCTGGAACTTCTGCTGATGAGTAGGAAGATCAAAGGACCGTGCTGGCTGGAAATAAAAAATCCACGTATGGTGGTTTGCATGTGAAATATCTGTTTTCTGAGAAACATACACAAATACAAATTTGGGGGAGGAGGAAACAACTACATTGTTCTGATAAATTTGCATTTTATAAATTAATTTATCTCCGTAATTTTCATAATTTAATACATCTTAGTCTTTTTTGGTGACTCTATCCATATGAAAAATTGCATGCAGTGCAGGTGAGTTTATAGCTTTGAATAGTTCTCTAAGTGTAAAGCTTGTGTGGAAAATGTAGTTGGGATTATAAAATGTAGTTGGGATATTCGCCCAAATGGAGTCCTTAGGGAGAAAACAGTCTCAACTCTGCTTCTGCCTAGTCCTTATGGCAGTGAGAAGAATCTAGGCAGTTGTCTAGCAACTGCTCTTTGGTATATATGCTAAAATTATGCTGAGCTAGTTAAAGTTAATTTTCTTCTCTTAGAAACCTTGAGTTTTTTTTTTTTTAATCATAGTTATGTCTTTTAAAGAGTTAACTACTGCTAGAAGATCTGTTGTTTAATTTTGCACTTTGGATTGTGGTGCAGAGCCTTTTAGTTTTGGGCTTGGTTAGAGCTTAGTATGTGCTGTATATTCCCAAGAGTGTAGAAAAGCTAATGCTAGTGAATGAAACCTGCATCTTTTAGGACCATCTGCTCAAGGCACTTGGAATGTAGATGAATTGACAGTATGATGTGTTGGCTCAAGGCAGTTGAATCTTAAATGAGTTCAGTAACTCGGAGCTGATACTAGTGAGAATTTTTGAGCTGCAGCAGACAGGATGAATCCCTGATTGCCAAGAAATGGATAAACTCTGATGGCTTTTTCACTAAACACTGATAAATATCGGTTACTATACAGGTACTCCTTGGTATGGATCTAAAGTTCTAAGAACAGTTTTCCATATTCATTCTTACCACTGAGGATTGACCTCACATTGCTTTTGGATTTTCTTTCTTCATCTCCAGAGAAGTCAAAGCTGTTTTGTTCCTTAAATCCAGTATGGCAGATGTCATTGCAATGATAACTAGCACCTTAGGCAGCAACTTAACTATAAATTAGCTATTAATTTAGATATATATAACTATATATTAGTTATATATAACTAAGATGTTTTAGCCAGCTGCCTTCTCTGAGACTGCTGTGGGAGAGCATAAAATAGTGGATTTCTAGAGAGGTGTCAAAGCATTTTGCAAGGAGCAGGATAAACAGTTCTACCAATGGCTACCTTCAAAAATTTAGTCCCACAAAAAATTTTACTGCTTGACTGAGTGTATGTGCATGTAGTAAATTGTCTTCACAGTCTTTTTGAATTAGCTTTTTTTTTTTTTAAGCAAGTGAAGTATTGAAGGCCAAAATATTAAAATGATAAAGGGTGGCGAATGCATATTTTTATATAGTGTATACATACACATGCAAACATAGGCCTACACTCTTCACAATGTGTGTGTGTGTGTGTGTGCATATATTATATATATATATATGTATATATAAAAAGATCTCATACACTTCATCTTTAAACAGCTTTTTATATTCTGATTTTCAGGAGAGCTTGTATTACCAGAGTAGGATGAGCTTTCATCCCCATCTTATTTCCATATTTTTTTTTTTGCTGAAGGACTATGTCTAAATGAATTATCCAGCACATTTCAGTCAATCATATACTAGATATGTTCTTGTCCTCATTTGATAAAAATTGATTTGATTAGCATTCTAGCTGCCTTTCCCATAGTGCTTGAAAAGTATATTCTTTTGTTTCATTTTGGTTTTATTAATTCTTTTATTTTATTAAATATTCCACCTTTGGACTGGCTACAAGATTAGATGCTGAGAGTTTTTAGGTGGAGATATGCTGGGTTAGCTTGTACCTTTCTCTGCTATGGCTCTATATTACAAAGCTGTCTGGAGTCTTTTTTGCATGGTGCTGCCTTGTTCTGCTAGGCACCCGTGAGGGTGGCTACTGATTCTCCAAGAAGAACAATTTTATGTATTTATCTTCTTGGATTCTTAGGCTGAGATTCAGGTTTAGAAAGGGACCAAGGGAGGCCCAACAGCGGCCTACCCATTAACAGGGCTCAACCATTAGCACCTTCAGATGCATACTACTTAATTTGGGGGAGGACTGGGTCCACATCTAAGTATGGCTACCCCAGCTTCAGATGTGTAACTCAGGTGTGAATTGGGCTTCCCTGCTGTTAGCAGGGAAGGAAGGGCATCCTTTGGGCCTAGACAGGAATCTTCCCTCTCTCCTTTGACATTGGAGAGCCCCTGGGGTGAGTGGGCATCTGACTGACATCTCTCAAGGAATTACAAAAATTTGGCAGGATTAATTTTGAGTTTAGACTATTGCTCAAGGGCAAAACATTAAAGAAGTACACTCTTTGTAACAGCACTATTAGAAAAGTTTTAGCTGTGGTTCCCAGAAAAATGAATGTTTTTCTTGTTATTTCCTTAGAGCCCTCAAATCCATCAGTCAGCTGGTGTAAGGTAGAAGCAGTGGCTGTGAAACCTGCCTTGGTGAATGTGGTAAAAGATCTTTCTCCTCCTCCCCCTCTTGTGGTCATGTCCCTCAGCATGAAGACAATTCAGAATCCAAAGACTCACCAGAATGAGGTAAATCAGCTGTAATTTTTGTTTTGTTCTTTGGCATAGAGTAAGTATTCTGAGACGTGGGAGAATTGCACCTGACAAACTATGTCTAATTGTATTTGCTTTTGAATAAAACTTCTGTGCAGTGGCTTTTCTGAGAAACTTTTACTGAGGTCTTTAATGCAAGCATAAGTCCAGCTCTGTGGGTTCAGTGGCCCTGTTTGATCGGAATTCATTGATACCACAGATGCTGCATATGTATTTTTTCATGCCTTTTATTTTGCTGTTGCATATACTAAACAGTTATACATGAGGCTGTCTCTGAGGAGATGTTAATTTTTTGTAGGTTTTTCTATTATTTTTTAAAATTTATTTTTATTTTTTCTGATGAGCTCATTTTGATATAGAATGAGAGTCTAGGGTAAACTTTATAGTTCCTCTTACCCTACCGTGAAATTCTTTCTTCAGTAGGAGGGAAGTAGGTGGCCACCCTCAGCTGTGGACTGTATGCTAAAAGCTGTGATCAGACACGCTTAGCTCTTTTGAACATAGGTCTTCCTGGCTTTGTACTTAGTATTTTTAGTTTCTAGATAGTTTATCTGTGGCTAATAGTTATTAAGAATCGAAGAAATGCTAGGTGAACAACATTTTAAAAGGAATTAAATCCTTTTGCTCAGATTTTTATCATTAGAACAATTACTTCTAGATGTTTAAACCTCAAGTCTTTTTGGGAGCCCTGGGAATCATTTAAATTATGGGGTCTTGTCAGATTCCGAAAAACATTTTGTGAAAGCAGAGTTTTCCAAAATGAACTATTTTTTCCTCATAAGTTCTAAGATAATAATTTTGTAGTAACTTCTCAATTATGACTAATTGTGAATCATTTTTATTTTACTTGAGGTCAACCCATAACTTACTTTCCTTATAGCAATTTATGATTGAAGTTCACATTAAGAAGGCCTTTAGTGGAAATGAGAGAAAATAGGTGAGGTTACTTGGGAGGAAAACAAAAGGAAGAAAAAAAAAAAGTGAAGAAACGAGTATTCATAGTGGTCATGTTAACTATATTTTGTGTTTTATATTTCCTTGGTATAGGTTGTGGCTATTGCAGCTCTGATTCATCAGAAATTTCCTTTGGATAAGGCTCCACCTCAACCTCCTTTTCAGACACATTTCTGTGGTAAGTACTTGGAACAGGAAATGAGTAAAAAAATAATTCTTTCAGAGCTTTTGTAACATTTTCTCTAGCAATAATGGCTTAAAATAGAGGTGATTGTGGAGCGCTAAATGGGCAAATGACAGTTTCAATTCCTAAACTGTAATTTCCCCCTGTTTATAACGTGAGTGGATACTGACTTTAGTTGAGATGGTGCAAAGTAACCCTGATCTGTACAGTTTCTGATCATTTTTGTTAGTTTTACTTGATCATGTTTTGTTCAATTACACGTATCGGTTTCTTTACCGGTAAATTTAGACCGATAAAAAGTCATTTAGCTCTTCTTAATAGAATTTTAAAAATAAAGATTAAGTATGTTTAAAAGGCAAATTTTCTTAAAAAAAAAATCTCCTGAAGCAGTTGATTACAGTAGGGCTCGCTGCACCTTGTTTGCTTTTTGACTTTATATAGTCAAGAGATTATCATTTATGTAAGACATTATGTGAGATTATCACACCCTAATTGAAGGTGAACGAGAAGTTTTGGATTCTTGTTAGAGGAAGTTCTTAAGCTGTGAACCACAATTTTATCTCCTCTGTTGAGTTCAAATATGACTGACTTTCCTCACCAAATTGCTCAGTTTTCCTATAGGCAGATATACATGTAATGTCTATGCAAAATTCACAGTGGATAAAAATAGCTTTGGGCAAAGTTGGGGTGTTCGTTTAGCAGCTCTTGCAAAGAGAGTATCTAAATGAGTTGATTCTTAGTTAATCTGTTCTGGTTTCATGTCTCATCATTTGCCCTCTCTGAGCAGCTTTTGCAACAAGAAGATGCAGATTTATGAAACCTAAATCCCCAGTAGGCTGCTGGCAGTAGCTCATAGCTTGTTCTTGTGGGCTTTTTTCTGGTCATCTTTTCGTCATGCCAACCACATCAGTGAAAGGTGAAGAGTTAACCAGCTATGTAAACAGCCTTACCTAATAATAATTAAAATGCAATAGTTGTTTGATAGCCATTGATTTTAATACAAGAATTTCATGTTTCCAACTCTTGGCCAAGGTATTCACATCAAGTCAGCTTTTCAAATTAGAGCACAGTTTTCCCTAGCTCCCTCTATTGTCAGTAGATACTTGTGGAGGGGACAATTAACAACATTTAAGAAAAAATATATTTTTTCTTACAGTTGTTTCCAAACCGAACGATTGCATTTTTCCTTATGACTTCAAAGAAGCTATTAAAAAAAAGGTAATTTCACTTTCATAGCCCTCTGATTATCATTCCCTTAGAATATGGATGTTATGTTGTTTTGTGTGAGTTTTGTAAGACAGCTCTTCAAAGGCATGGCATGATTACTTCATTATTTTCCACTCTACAAACCTAATCCAGGTATTTGAATTGCTCGTAAAAACGGGACTGCTGTGGCTCTGTGATTTCGTGCTACTGCTAGTCGTGCTCTTAAAACAGATGGACTGTTAGGAGAGTAAGCAAGGCTTTGCAATGAAGTTAAAATTGTGATTTGTCTTCATTATAGTTGGCAGCGTATTCAGGATAACCTGGGTGAATTTGTTTCTCTTGGACAGTAAAATCTGTCAAAGTTTGAGAGCCCTTCCTAAAGGATACTGGAAAAGTTGGCAGAGTAATCCAGTAACCTATTCTTGATTATCCCCTGTGTTTCTGTGTGATTTCAAGCTTGTCAGTGAAGGTTGTACATGTAGCATTTTCCAGATGTGCTTGATTCTTAGGAGTCTCTGAAAATGTCACTAGACACCTGCATAAAAAAGCAGAATGGGAAAAAGAACCTCTGAGAGAAACTTTCTACATCCATGCAAGTGAGAATAAAAAGCTTTGAGTTAAAGAAAAGTAAAACTCTCTGGTGCTTTATTATTGTCTTGTAACTAGTAGGGGAGAGGAAGATGTTTCCATTTTAAACTTACTGGGTCATTGAAATCAGGTGCTCTCTTGCTCCTTTTAGAATGCTAAAATAGAAATTGCCGCGACAGAGAGAACACTGCTGGGATTCTTCCTTGCAAAGATTCATAAGATTGACCCAGATGTTGTTGTGGTGAGTAGTTCTGAGCCTCTGAGAGGTAAATTAAAGCATGTTGTCAGTCGACCACTTTGTTCTTTTCTTTTTAGCCCCTTATATTTTTTATGTTTATCTTAGAATGTCTTATGAATTGTGTTTGCTTGTAAGACAGCAGGTACACTTCCATACAAAGATGATACAGAATTGTCCCTGAGAGCATTTTATACATCCTATTATTTCCCATAGAGTCTGAAATAGGCCGTATTTCCATAATATCTGAATACTTTTTTTTTTTCCCTTAACTCAGAAAGAGAAAACAAACAAACAAACTCCTGGTGTTTCTCTAGGAAAACATGAACTCTTGGTATACTGAAGTCTGCATCAATTCAGATGTACATATAAGTCGTGCTGCTATTTAAATTGTTTTTATGCCATAAATAATAACGGTGACCTATGCAAATCCATAGGATTTGTGGGGCAGCTGAAGATTTATTATAATTACTCGTTTTCTTTTTTTTTGGTCATGTTTAATTAATATATGGTTCCAGATTTCATTTAATAAAATCTAAAAGACAATTTAAAATGTTTTGAGGTGGTTGTAGATGACTTCTCACTCCTGTATCCATAGATAGATATAGATTTCAAACAAATGGTGAGAAGGGGATGAAGTTAGCAACCCGGCCGCTGGTAACCAGTACTCACCCTGTGAGCTGATCTCCCTTGTGTTGGGGGAAGAAGCAGGAGAAACACAGCAACCAGGCTGGGATGCCAGTGGTTGGGTGGTGAGGGGTGATCCCAAAGCCCGTAGGGACGTGCTGGTGTAATTCAGTTTGTGCCTGGCTCAGTTAGTGCTCTTGCGAGGGGGATGTGTCAGCGTAGGTGGAGGTTTCCTCTGCTCTGGCAGCAGAGCCTCTGGTTTCGAGGAGGTTCTTCCCTGTCCCTGTGCCTGGAAGGGCACTCGTGGTGCCAGGCCGGTCCCCGTGCGCTGCTTGCAGCAGCGTTTTGCCCTCCCCGAGGCTGCGGGCCGGGACAGCCGGTTTCCGTGGCCCAGCTGGAGCTCTGCACGTGCTGCGGGAGCTCTCCGGTGCGTCGATACTGAGAGGAAGCTCTGCCCGTCCGCATTGCGCCCCGCGGGGCATTGAGGGATGTGCAGGAAATAAAACGAGAGGATCTTCATGTCAGCACAAAGACTTCAGGTAGAGAGAAAGGAGCCGCTTGAACATGACCTCGTATGCTGTATAAAAATGTGTATTTCTTTTCTAGAAAACTTTTAAGTCCGAATCTGTTCGGATTCAAAGTGTAAAGCTGACTGATGCGTGTGCTGTAAGATCCAGAGCTGATCTGGGTATTCTGCTGAACAGCATTGTTAACGTTAAGACTAATGAGTACTGCTGATGAATGTTCTCTTAAAAAGTGCTTTCTGTGAGAGAGATAATGCCATCAATTAGATGAAAAAAAACTCAAGGGGAAGAGGAATGTGAAGTGTGTGAAAGTAAGCCTTAATTTGCATTTGTTGTAACCTTTTTTGTTATTTTTTTCTCCTGTAAGGGTCATAATATTTATGGATTTGATCTGGAAGTGCTGCTTCAAAGAATTAATGTGTGCAAAGTCCCTCACTGGTCCAAGATAGGTCGACTGAGGAGGTCCAATATGCCAAAGCTTGGGGTAATAAGATTGCTCAAGTCTTTTAACACCATTTATGTGGCATGTGATTAAGAAGGAATTAATTTTGCTGAGGAATTGTAAATGTGACTCTGATGCATTTTGTATTTGTTGGTCATGCTGGATTTCATGTGTCCCAGATCAGAAATGATGAGTGTTTATATGACTTTTATTGCAGTAATAAGCTAAACTAATTTTCAAGTTAGGCTAATTTAGTTTACATGTCTTAGCCAGGTGATGATAATGACAGATTAATTGCAATAGTCTTTACTGAAACTGTCTTTGTCTGCTAAACTGTAAAATGAGAAAATGTAATTTAGATTGATTGGTGAATCATCCCATAGAGAGCTGCTAAATTAATAGTTCTGTAGTTCTTGGTGTGTGTACTCGTTCAGAGGGCAAAACAGATCAGACAAGAAACCCTGACAGTTTAAGAACTAAGATCTGGAGATTTAGTTAGTACAAAATGTGGACATGCAGATTACTGCAGTATACCCTAAAATCCCTTAGGGAATAATTAAAAGGCCTGTGTATTTCAGTGGATTATCCCAAATGGTTTGACCTAGTGGTGTAGGTGTGTGTTTTGGAGGCAAGCTCCGTGCTAACGTTGGTCCCTGGGCCCCCCTGGGCCCTTCCCTCCCGGCGCGGCGCAGGGCCGCGGAGGGTTCGCGGAGAGGAACGCCGCCTGCGGCCGCATGATCTGCGACGTGGAAGTTTCCGCTAAGGAGTTAATTCGTTGCAAGAGCTACCATTTGTCTGAGCTGGTTCATCAGATTCTGAAAACGGAACGGGTAACAATCCTACCAGAGGAGATTGGAAATATGTACAGGTATGTAGCGGACGTGTTTTTAATCCTTCACAGGAAAGTGGAGGGGCTATTTAATTCCCTGCTGTATAGTTTCATGCGTTTCTATTTGATTTATCGTGGAAACACTGACTTAGCTCTGTTGTACGTGAAAAAATAAAATATTTTCTTAATATGTTTTTATATTGCTGGCTATTTGTAACAGCACTGATTCTGTTGGGTAGGAGTTTACTATTGCGCAAAGTAAATTTTTTTTTTTTTTTATTGGGATTGTTTTTTTAGATACACTAACAGGATATCTCTGGGCTTGTTTTTAACAATTAATAGAGCTTTCTGTATAATTCAGCCTCTGTGTAATATGGATACCACATATTTTCAGTACAAAATACAGGTCTGATCTACTATAGAGTACACTGGAACTGACTTTAATAGGCCATTCCCTTTCTTTTCTCAGTGATTCTCCTCACTTACTGTTCATGCTGGAAAACACCTGGATAGATGCCAAGTTCATTCTCCAGATCATGTGTGAGCTGAATGTTCTGCCACTAGCCCTTCAGATCACAAACATCTCTGGGAATGTTATGGTACTTTTTAAAATTATATTATTATTGCTTTTTTTTTTCCACTCCACTGTCACACTAAACACCTCTGTATTTTCTGTGGTCAACTGTTAATTTAAATTTACAAATGGTATTCCATATAAATGATTCTTTAAACTTTGCTGCTAAGCCTGTGCCTTTGATGCTATAGTCAAATAGTGAAGTAAAAGAAATCCATAAAAATGACATTTGGATGCCGTTTATGCTAATGAAACAACAACAAAATGGTTAAGTAAACTTTCAGATAGTTGAAAAGTTTGTCTTATTTTTGCATGTCAGCATTTAGTTTAAGTTCTTTGCTTTGATTTCTGTTTTCCTCCCCTCTTTCTAGTCGAGGACGATGATGGGTGGACGGTCGGAACGAAATGAGTTCTTGCTCCTTCATGCATTTCATGAAAAAGACTATATAGTGCCAGACAAACAAGTTTTTAAAAAGCCTCTGCAGAAGCTGGTGGGTCCAGAGTTTTTAAAAATCTGAGATTTTTTTTTTCTATCCTTTGTGTACATGAGAACATGGAAACATAGCTGGTCTTAGATGCAACTTCATGTTCCAGCTTATGGTTTCAGCAAAGGTTTTTTTGCTGAGCTGATAAAGGAGGGGTGTACTTTAAAGGGACATCACATCACCTTCAAATTTGCGAAGACTTAATTGCTCTTTAATTTAAAATTGAAATGAGTGAAGTATGTTACCTCATAGGAAAATAAAACAGACTGTCACTTAGTCATTGTGCATTTGTCGTAGAAGTAAGAAAAAAATATTTCATTGATAAACAGTAATTTAAGTATAAGTTCTAAGATTTTTATTTGAGAATGTGGATGAAAATATCCTAGGGAATTAAAAAAGAAAGGCTTTTGTAAATATGTTTATAAACAAATTATTTTAATGTGCTATTTTTGCTTTTTAGTTTTACCTCTAAGCAAGTTTAACAGCAGATTCCAAAGTAGTAAAGTCTGTTGAGTCTATTGAGGCATCAGAGCAGTGCTTGGATTTTAAATGATGCAGAATAAGGTTGAACTCGCAGAGAAAAATTTCTTGTTGGAACAGAACGAATGACAAAATGCACTTTAGATTTGCCATAATGTTTCTGTTTGCTTAACAAAGGCCTACCCATGCTATTTCCAAAACTGCCTTTTGATCTTGTTTTGGCAATAACAGCTCATGAGTAGATCTCTTTTTTCCTGTGTGTTGACTTTTACAGCCAGTGAGAAACTGTAGCCTAGTGCTAATGTTCAATGAGGATTGTTCCTTAAGGTCTTTGTCATCTCTTGTCATCAATTCGTTCCCATAAAGGTAGTTTTCAATACTGTTTTGAAATGAATAGGGGGACAGTGAGGATTGTGATGAAAATGCTGTGTTTTGCATTTATTTTAGAGGGAACTTCCAATCGCATATATTATTTGCCAAAAAATATCTCTCTCAGCAGTACAGACTGGATTTTTTTTTTTTTATTTTTTAAATGCTAAATGTAGATGGATGAAGATGAAGAATTTGAAGATCAGACTAAATCCAAGATAGGGAAAAAGAAAGCAGCATATGCTGGGGGATTAGTCTTGGATCCCAAAGTTGGTAAGATACGGCAATTTCCTTTCTTTTATGAAGTCAGAAACAGCTAGGTTATATGAACACAGAAGACTGCAGTCATCAGTGTGTGTACCTTGTGGTTTTATTTATCAATTTATTTGTATTTAATACACAAGAAAATGCCCAACATTGTGGAATTATTTATTCTTAGGAATTTTCTTCTTAGCTAGGTAAAGTCTGGAGGAGAATCAGGACGGTACGTCTGTGCATAATTTTCTAATGGACATGTAAGTTTTCTTTCAGTTTCCTCTCTATGTGGGGAAAACTGTACAAGTGTCCTATAGTAAAACAGAAGGTATCTGTTCAACTCTGGTGAGTTAATGGGGTTGGATCGTTCCACTTCTGACATGTCTCTGTAATTGGTAGTGGTGCATCTCAACAGCTACTTAAGGGATTTAGATGCTGAAAATGTCATTAAATGACAGAAGTACACGATGACATATTTTCAGCATCTGAAATCAAGCCATTTCTCTAGCCTAAAAGTGTGTGGCTTGAACTGACAGACTTTGGTTTGATCTGAGTCCATACCTATAGAAAGATCCTGCTTTCCTCGATAAGACTTAACAAATCTCATGGTCCCGTCTCATGATTTCTCTCTGTGTCATCTTCCCTTGCACCAAAGATGCAGCCAAATAACTAAATTGTTTCTAATGTTAGCTTGCATTTTTTTCAGTGTGCTTTATTAGTTGTGGAGTTGGATGCAGTCCTGAGACTGAATAATCATGCCTTCTGTTCTAAACTCTGTTTCAGGTTTTTATGACAAGTTTATTTTGCTTCTCGACTTCAACAGCTTGTACCCATCAATTATCCAGGAGTTTAACATCTGCTTTACCACAGTGCAGAGAACATCGTCAGAAGCACAGAAGAGGACAGAGGTTTGTGTACTTTAACTTGTGCTTTGAGTTGTACTGTCTAATTTCAGTGTATTTTCTTTGAATCTGCTTTACAGGAAATTGTTGTTTCTTTTACTGATTCCATTTTTCCTCTCACACTCTTGAAAAAAATTCAACTAGGTGAGTTTTGGTTCAAAGTATTTTTAATGTTGTATCTGTCTGTTGTTTTTTTTAGTAACATTTTTTTAGAATGTTAGTAAGTTCTCTCCCATCCGATGTGCTCATCCCATCGGTTGTTTTCCAGCTTGTTTTCATAATGAAACAAGATTTGTATTCACACCATGTTCATCCTCTTCTCCCCTAGCAGTTTTTGAGCCCGGTGACCAATTTCATCTAACTTGATTAAGCCTTCCCAAAGCTAAATTGCTACAGGTTTCCTGCAAATAGTAACCTGAAGGGAGGAGGGACACTTGTCCTGTGCCTGTGCTTGGGGAAGGAAAGCAATGTGAGCACTGTGCTTGTTGGACACCAGAGAAACCAGTGGGAGGAAAGGAGGACAGGCCCACAGGGAGCGACTCGGTGGCAGTGTCAGCTCCAGGAGCAGCTTCACTTAAATTCATCCTGTGTTAAATACGACCAAAAAGCCACCTCAAGGTGTAGTTCCATATGGGCCACAGCCTGCCCTTGGCTGCTCATCCCTCCTTGCTCGGTGGTGGCACTGTTCTTGGCAGAGCTGTGCTGTAAACTGAAGCAGGGAGCTGGTCAGGCCTAAAGGTTAAATTTGAGGCTTTTATTTTTAACTGGGATCAGCTCGCTGGTTGGAATTAGTCTGTTGTCCCATAAGTAGTTGTGGCATCACAACTAAAATATCAATGCCACAGCAGAAATGAAGAAAAAAGTATGTGGAGCTCTTTCATCTCGTACCTCCAAACTATGTAGATTTCTCTCTCCTTCTTAAATGTGTTTCAAGCTGAGGCAGCCTATTTTAATTTTGACCACGGCACTATATTCACTTAGGTTTTGAGGTCATTTCTTGTTGTGGTGCTTCCCAGATTGCTTCCCAAACTTGCCCACCTACAACCTCTCTGTTCTGCTTTCCTGTTGGTTGGTTGGTTGGTTGGTGGGTGTGACTTTCAGCTCTGCCCAGCTCCCTTTCTTCCCCACCTTCCTGCCTCCCAGACCTCCAGGGGCTCCTTGTGGGAAGGGGCAGCGCTGTGTTGTCTTCTTCACCTGGTACAGGCAGAGGGAGGAGCAGAATGGGGTGTGGAGGAAGAAGTGGTGGCGTTAGACTTCCCAGGTGAAACTTCATAGAGTCTCACCTATTCCTGAGAAGCCTCTCTAGGTAATAGAGCATCTGTCTGGTAATGTTTTATTCTCTTAAGTATAAATTATTTTCTTGAATGCCAATATGAAGTCCACATGCATCACTCCATCTGTAGCTCTCTAAGCTTTGTAACCTCTCCGTTTTCTTACCTTTTCCTTCTTCAGTGACACTGATGTGTTTTTGAGTGATATGATGTGAGGTCCAGTTGTGATACTGGGAAGGGAGCTTAAATTCCAAAGATTCTCTGGGCCTCTGTCTGCAGAGATTAAGTAATGTAATTAAAGACCAGCAAAAACTCATGCCTGTTGTTCTAAGTTGTCCTTGGCAGAAGATGCAGGATGTTGTTGTTTTCGTTTTTTAATTCGAGCTTTTCACTAAACACTTCTAAAATCTGTCATTAAAACATATCCTTCAAACAGAGAAAAAAAAAAAGCTGTTGGTGATTCTTTAACAGGCTGAAGAAGAAGAGATTCCAGAACTTCCGGACCCATCCCTGGAAATGGGAATTTTGCCTAAAGAAATTAGGAAACTGGTGGAGAGGAGGCGCCAAGTTAAGCAGTTAATGAAGCAGCCAGATTTAAATCCTGACCTTTATTTACAGGTGTGTTTTATAGAAATCTTTTTTTTTCTTTTTTTTTGTCCCACTCCTCTAGATGCACTGATTATCTTTACAGAATAGGGATAATTAGTAGCGCAAAGCAGTTATAATATGCTTTTCTTGAAGCCCATCATTGCTGCAGACTATATAAAAGCTGTGAATGTAATTGTGAACGTTAATTTCTGCTTTCTTTTGGTGACAGTTGTTTCACTTTTGCTGGTTCTGTTTCTTTTCAGTATGATATCAGACAGAAAGCTTTGAAACTCACTGCTAACAGCATGTATGGCTGCCTGGGATTTTCCTACAGCAGATTCTATGCCAAACCTTTGGCTGCTTTGGTGACACATAAAGGGAGAGAGGTAAGTCATTAAGTTAGTTTTTGAACACATGCAGAGGTGGCGAATTTAAGATACCTACATTTTCACTGAATAGGAGAATGGTCTTCACTCATTTTGGATTTTGCTTTTGGTTTTTTGAACTGTAGATTTGGTGTTTGGAAAAGAATCAGATAAATATCTCAAAAAATAAAATAAAGGGAACCTCCAGCCTGGGCTTTGTTTTGAATTAAACTACCTAGTTCCAATAGATCATATTTGCAGTGACAAAGAAAACACGTCTGTTTTCACATTTTCCATGAATTTCTGGTTCTGCTTCATAATGTGGCCTTCAGATCACCAGTATGCTTCAAATTTGGATATACTTGTCTTTGGGCATTCTGTCATGGTCCCGATATGCCGAGTTTCCTAAAACTCTTGATTAATTAGCCCTGGCCCAAAGTTACTTAACATCAATGGCTTATATGTTGGGCCTTTATTTTTCTGTTTGTTCTATAAAAGGAAGCTTTGCATTGGACTCAAAAGGACAGATTTTATTTTTAGATTCTGTTAATTATATAGGCAAAATTACTTTTCCTGTCGTTCAGGGTAGCAGTTGAATACAGACCACAGCAATGTGGTGCCGTTGGAAAAAAGTAATAATCTCAGACACAAAACATACACTGTGATGTACCACTGTACATTAGTGGTATGTACAGTATGTCTTTAAAACGTAATTTTCCTACTGTTTCATTTTAGTTCTTATATGAATGGGAGTACCAAGCCGGAAGCTACAGGGAATGGATAACAATGCAGGGAAGGGATGTGACAGGATGTTTGATGCCGTTTAATGTTTTAGGTGGCCAGGGAGAGAGATGAGTTCAGCTCCGTGTTCAGCAGCGTGTGGTGCATGTGGGGCTCCTGGGGGGCAGCTCCTCTGCACAACTACCCAGTGCTCTCAAGGCATGACTTGTAGCCAATAAGCATAGGGGCATTTTGTTTCTGATAATGTCATTATTTTCCTAAGTTTTCTCATATAAACCACTCTTAAAAACAAATCCCCCCACCCCGCCCCTAATGCTGTCCTCCCAGGATTTCCCTAGACACTGTGTTTAACTTTACACACATGTTTAACTGGAAATTCATTTCCAGCTTCAAAAAGTAGCTGTGAATGCGTTATGTGTGCATGTGAAAATGTGCTGATATTTCTTTTAAAGAAGTGGTATCATTTTGTAAGATTTCTGATGTGTTTATCTACAAGGCTGGCATGGAAAGCAACTTGCTGGAAAAAAATAACGATTTTCAACTTAAAATCGTGATCACAAGTCTTGAATATGTTTGTAACTTGAAGATTTTTATTAGACATATCGAACACCTATCACAAACTAGACATCGTGTGGGTATTTGAGCTTTTGGCCTTTCTGTTAAAGTAGAAAACATGCTTTTGGATTCCATATATGTTTTATTATTTGGCATAGATTTGTGGCTTTTACTCAGAATACTGTGAAGATAACAAACTTTTGAAAAGCTTAAAATGTTCGAACTGCAATTTTGTGTTTCTGTATTAGTACAACAGATTCTGATGAAATGGATTTGAATATGCCATGTTCTGAAAACTTGGGTATTTAGGCAGGTAGCCAGTTAGCAGATACAGCCTCTTTAGTTCCTCATTTCTTAAGTAGTTTTTGCTGTAAAAAATTATACAAGGCAGTTCAGTTACCTGGTTTTGTGAGTTACTATTTTTCTAGATAGAATATTCTATTTTAAACCCTTCCTTACATTAATCTTCCAATTTTTAGGTTTCCGCTTAGCACTGATTGGTAAGATAAAATAGATGAGCATTAAGTGTGAGGAGATTTGGTCTCTGTATATGAAGAGGGTGGTTAAAATGCAATTATTGCAGAAAAAAAAATGTTAATGTAAATTGATACAGCATTTTCTCATGGTCAGTGATTACTTGACTATTTCAATACATTCAAATAGAGTACACTTCAAAAAAAAGAAGGTGGTATGCAGTGTTGCTATAGAGAAAACCTGAATAAATGCAGGGAGGCTTGCAGATATCTCTGATGTAGGCGTCTGAAGGAGGAAAAATATGGGATGAAAAGTAAAATTAATGTTTTCTTATATTGGCACAATTACAATTCAATCCTCAATTTTAGCAGGAAAAAAAAATGTGGGGCTATAGTTTTGAAGTAAAGTTCTTGTTGAAAATTACTGTATCATTAATGCAGTTGAGAGAAAGGAGGCTTTGGTAAGTGGTTTAAGTAGTCTGTTTTCTAATTTTGTGACTGAGAAGCCCTTAGCTGAATTTGGAGGAAGAGTGCACGGGAAGGCTGTGGTGCCGGGTGCTCTGTGTTGCCTCTCGTGGACTCCAGCTGCTCTTCGTGAGATGCAGGTTTGCTTGTGGCAATGCACCCAAAGTATGGGAACTGCTTCGAGGTCCTCTTTGTTGAGCAGAAATTCTTGTAATGTGGCCCAGGACATTTCTTGTGAAGTGGCACATGGTCATTTGTGTCAAACCGTGCTGGTGAATAACAGGTTTGCTTCATTTCAATGGGAGACGAGATGGGAAGCTGGCTGCGTGTGTCAGAGCGCAGCTTTAGGACAGAGAGGGAAATCCATAAGGCATTGACAAAATGTGTTGCAAGAGCTCAGGTCTTTGCTTAACCTTCGTGCAGTACAGGAGATGGAGCTGGGTTTTCCTGAAGACAGACAGCAGCAGCTCTGCAAAGCTGTGCCCAGAGGCAGGCAGGATGTGGCAGGGAAATGAGCGTGGCATTCCCACAAATGAGGTAATTTGTGTGTGTGCCCTGGCAATGGTGGCGATTTTTCACTAGATGGCGATAGAGACCTTGAGATCATTAATCAATTAAGAGTTGCATTTCTGTCGCTGGGGGTTTTAAAGACTGACTGTACATTTTTTCAAACTCCTCTGTGTTTCTCTTTTTCAATTGTGGGTAACCTCTAAAAAGGGAAATAAGGAATATCTGTGTGTAATTTGTCTTTATTAGTTGTATTATACATCACAGATAGACTGGTTAACTTTACTGTTTTTTGAAAGGAAAAAAATCTGCAAAACATGACAATTAGGAGAGAATTAAAACTATACATTCATTTTGTCCTTTTTGAGAAACATTTTTTTTGCCAATTCTGATTATTAGAAACACATGAGTCTTGGTTCTAACAATAAATTTTATTTTAAGCATAAGGTTTCTTTACCTTTTTTTTTTTTTTGAATGCAGATATTAAATTATTCATCTGGAATGCATTAGAAGAATTCTCTATTTTTCTCCTCGGTGTTACTAAGAGTTTGTCTGGGCATTGCTCTTGTAACTACAGCAGTTGCTTGCATGGAAAAGTAATAGGAAAATATTTAATATATTTTTAGCTGTCCTTTTAATGTAATTTAACAACTGGAAACAAGATGAGTCGGTGCTGTACAACCAGCCAGCTCTGCACCGGCAGGCAATGTAAGGTCATGCCTTTCTAGCCTCTTTAAAAGACAAGTCTTTTGATGAAGTGTCAGTTGTCTGATTTCCCAAACTTGTGTGCCCTTTCCTGCAGTATTTTCTTACAAGACAACACAGGAGTTGCTGAGAGAATTTTATCTTTACTCAGCTTGGCTGCCAAGAGCCAATGCCTTTTCTAGGTATTTTATTTCTTCTGGGTTGTTTTCCCATGTTCACATTTTTGCCCAAGTAGTAACAGAACTAATCTAAGGTCTGCTTCTAAAAGGGAAATGGCACCTTTACTGTTTTCAGCAGTACTCAGCAGTACTCAGTGCTAGGTACAGTGCTATAGTCTGCAAAATAAAAGCGGGGAAGAAGGCACTTGGGTCACTTCCAACTTCCTCATTCAGATTCTTAGATACATTCTCAATTAATAATTAGTTTAGGACCCTGATACTCAAAAGGAGAGAATAAAAGCTGCAATCTGGGAAAAGAATGGATGAGAGAGCAGAAAGATAAAGGGAGCAAAGATGAGCTCATTTGAAAAAAAAAAGGAATTAAAATTAAGGGTCGGTAAGGAGGTTAATGGCTATCCATTATAAATGGCTTCTGAAAAGCAATCCAGACTTCTCTCTCCTCCTCCCAATATCCCCTTCCTCTTTTTTTTTTTTTTTTCTTCTCTTTTTTCTTTGGAATTCTGAGGAAATAGATCCTCAGTTGCTTTATTCTAAATGTATCTACGTCCTGGTTATACAGTGTGGAGGAACTGTCATGTGAATGGGGCAATTGTCCCATCTTCTTGCTTCCATTGGAAAGAGGAGAGCCTCCTGCAGTCCCATCTAAGCATGTCATCTATGTTCTCCTAAGGAATATTACACCAATTATACGTTTTTGATGACGTGCAAATTGATAACAAAAGCCCAGGCAAAAGATTTCTTAATTATGTTTGAATATAAAAATGACAGAGTGGAATCTTAAGAGAAGTGTTGCTGTGAATTATTGCACTGTCCCTAAATGGAAGGTGTTGAAGTCAAACCAGTTGTCACTGCTGTTAAATTTATTATTATGTATGAAATCATGAGCCAGTAAAAAAAAACTTATGTACATTATTCTGCATGCTAATATCCGAAAAGATACAGAATACACATTTCAAGAGAGGCTGCTTACAATCTGAAAATGCAAACTGAGTGCAAAGGAATAGAAAAAATATGGAAGATCTCAACATTCATTGAAATTAAATATTGTTTGTCAAGTGAGTGAGATGACATCTGGTCTGATAAAGACTTTTGCATCTCCAAAGAGAGGAAATGAAACATTTTAATTAAGAAGAATGGTCAGAATATCCTGGTCGAGAAGGAAATCTGACTGGAGAAGAATTTTTATTTATTTTTAATTTTGCATAAAGTTTTTTTTTTTTAATGGATGCTCAGTGAGAAATATTTAGGAATATTGTTTGGACACAAGATGTACATAGAAACTAATGTTCAGATTGTGCTATCACCAGAGATGTGCTGCCTCTCATCTCGTGGTGCTGATTTTCTTGGTGGAGTTAACAGCAATTGCGTGACCACATGGGGAGTTGGATCTGCCTGGTGATCTGACTCGAAAACTAAGTGTAGAGGAAAATAAAATTGACTTTTGTTGGATCAATGACTCAGTGACTCACCACATACCCTTAAAGCTCATAGAAGGCGGGAGGTCAGCAATTAGGAGCAGAGAGATAGGAAGGGTCAGGCATGACCACCCTTTTTTTAGCTCACACCTGTCTGTGAAACTGTAGTTAGCATTAAGAGAGTGAATGTATATATATATATATATATATATATATTTTCTTCCACGCTTTTGTTTTTATCTTTTTTATAGCTTCCTGTCTTGTATTTTATTGCATAGAGATACAGGTTTTTTTGAATTTTCTCTTAAATTGGTTGGAGTTCAGGTTGGTACTGCAACGATTTGAGTAACAGAAAGGTAGTCTTTACTTAAAATTGCAGTAAAACTAAAATCAAGACACTTTAAATGGTGAGTTTCCCCAGTGCATTCTCCAGATTGTCTGACATGTAGCAGTATGTACCCTGGTAGGAGCTGGGTGTGAGGAGTTGGGGTGGGGTGGTGAGCTGGGATCTCGGGATCAGGAGAAGTAGTGTCTTTCCAAGATCATTGGGAATGGGAAAGACTTTTTGGTATGCAGTAAAATATTGGGGAATATTTTGAGTCCTTTTGAAGGATATTTTGAATTTTGAAGTACTTGAATCTTGCAAGTCTCCTGCAAGTTTGCCACGCTCAGGCTTTAACATAACTGAAGAAAGCCTTTAATCCCATGTAGAGTACTTCAGGGATTATGGGATTCAAAAGACAGGTCCTTGGGTGGTTCTCTTCTTCAGACAGGGTCGCAGAGATGCCTCATAAAAGAAGGTGATTCCCCAGAACACAGGCACTGCATTGAGGAGATGACAGCTTTTGCAGGCGCACACAGCACCATACCACTTGTAAACTGATCAGGTTCTATTTTTAAACAAGCTAATTTTCTAATTCAAAAAATCGGAAGAGTCTTCCATTGTTATGAGTCTCTTTCAATTTACTCAGCATATCCAAAGGATGTTTGAGTTGGAATGCTACCTACTGTCTTAAGTTTTTCTCCATCCTACAGATTTGTTAGTACTGCCAAGTCTTTGCACTACACATTTTCATAGTCCGTTGATAGCTTGCCATAAAATATGTATTTTTTTTGAGACTGAACAGAAGCTCCTCTTCAGAACAGTCTCCCTTGATGTCTTAAATGAAACATTCTCCTATTATAGAAGCCATGGAAAATCTAGGAACTAATAAGATTTTCGAAATACTGGAGACTTCTCAGTTGGAGTAAAAAATAATCTCCCTTTTCAAACACTATCCCTAAGAGTATGCAGAAATGATTTAACATGAAGTGTCTGTCTGCCAGAAGACTTGAGTAAGTATTCATTCTGTCCTTCAAAAATAGGACATTTTAGTCTCAAAATCACAAAGTTTCATGTATCCCCTGGGAATGTTGCTAACTGCAAAAAACTCACTCTTGAAACAGACTACATTAGAATAGTTTTGAGCCTACCAGATTTGTCGTTTTTAAAGTAATGCTTTAGAGATTATAGTAATTCCACTGTGAAGTATGAGGAGAAGCCGAGAACTGGGTTTCTTCAGTTTGGAGAAGAAAATACTAAGGGCATATTTAATTGTGGTCTTCAACTACCTGACAAAGGTTACTGAGAAGGCAGAGCAAGAATCTTCTTGGATGCGTGAAGGAACGAGAGGCATCAGATGCAACTTGCAACAAGAGAAATTCAGATCAGTGCAACAGAAAATCTCTTCTCAATGAGGCTGGCAAAGCACTGGAACTGGTTGCCCAGAGAGGTTCAGATATCTCTGTTCATGTCACTTTTAAAACTCAACCACATAGACCCCACTGTCCGCCTGTGTCTGGGCTTGTGTTAATTCTTGGTGATCACATTAGTCTGGAGAAATTTCTACTCTTTGCAAAGTGATGACTGGTAAGCCCCAATTAAAAAGAGTGGTTCTCTGTTGACATGCAGTTGTTTTCTGAACAGTGATTTCTGGTTCTTGCTGCAAATGGGAAAGGTAGCCACAGCCAAACAGCTTCTCAGCTGCTCGTGTCAAATTGATCGTGGCATATTAAGTTAACGCTGCCTTTCTGAATGTTTGTAGCAGTCATGAAAAAGACTAAAAATTTCTGAGTTTAAACCCACTGACTTACTGGATTGGTGAAGTTATTGGAAAAAATGTGTAAAATGCTTCGTCACTGAAGTGCAGGGTCAGGCTTCCTGAAACGCGTGGCTAGGAAAGATTTCTGTTAGACCTAAGACCTCTAGGAACAACTACATCTTTATGTGAGGAAATTGCATTTTCAGAACAGTTGCTCAGGAGAAAGATCATTATGGTCAAGTACTCCTGCTTTATGTAGGATGGTTTTCCCCGGGTCTTAGTGGTCTGAATTGTCTTCAGTTTGCTTCTTTATTTTCTTAGGGAATGTCATACTTGGCACACTAGCAATTTCTTCTATACTTTCCCTCATTGACTTCAATGCAAAGAATGTTCTTCATTGTTGTTTTATTTTTCATTGATACTTTAATTTTACTGGGATATTCCATTATTACAGGCTTTAACAGCATTGTAATTTGGAATTGGACATATGGAAGATACGTTGCCACAAAGGTGCAGTGAAATCTTGGTTGTGTTCTCAGCTGAATTCCAGATTTCTTGTTGGTTTGGCTCAAGTTGAAATTTTACTTGTTAAACCTAGAACTTGTTGACTCTGCCCTTAGATTTTAGAACTCCTCAAGTATAAGGCAGTGACAACTAATGTGTTGGTTTTAATGCAGCTTCTGTAATTTCTCCCCAATCCTCTCCCCATTTCCCTCAGAATTCAGCACGTTAGCATCTGATCACTTAGACCAGTATAATTTTTATATTTGTTCAGAAATATAGTGGTTTCTTTAAATCACAATAGCTTATCTAGCTTGATGTTTTAATATGTATTGTACCCTTTTTTTGGTTCAGTGCAAAATGTCATATTTTTCAACTTATCATTAAAAGTAGTCATCCCAGAGCTAAGGAAAAATCAATGAGAAGACTGTACTTCCAGTGAGACCCCCCATAGACAGCTTTGATTAGAGAAAAGCTTCAGATCTGACTCTTATACCCAATTGTCCATCAGGTGGCCACTCATTTTGGCAAGTATAACTGTATACCACAGATGCTAGAGATAGAAAAAGGTCTGTTACATCATGTAGTTGATCTTCAGAGTATGTATATAGTTACTTCAGCAGATATAATTCTTGGTTATTATTTCTTTCTTCTTTTTTTTTTTTTTTTAAAAAGGGTCTTTATGGTCCTTCAAGAAACCACTTCTACTTTTAATTTTGACATAGTTTTTGGTTTGATTACTTTTCTGTGCACGCTGTTTTTGCATGTATTTAAAAGGCCAGAGATGAGCCTGCCTTCAGTAAGAACGTGCTATTTGACAGGTGTCCTGAAGTTCTGCATTCCTGGCCGTGGTCCAGGATGGCAGAGCAATAATGGTTTAGAAACTGCCATTCCTGCCTTGTTAAAGGATTGGAAGAAATCCGTGAAGTTATTAACTGCCATTTGCCTCAACCACATTGTGATAAGATCAGTGTGGTGTCTAATTGGCTGAGGTTACTTCTTCTATGTAGGTGGTGTTCTTGTTTGCTTTCTAATTCCTTTACATACGGCCTTCTGCCTCATGCCGCTTTTTCCTTCCCTTTCTCCCTCAAGTTCCAGGTGGTTACTCTGAGGATTTGAGTAAGGGATCATGGTCCTGCCTCCATGTGCTGTAATTAACTGTAGCTATTTAAACATTACCTGCGACTTGCTTACTATGTGTCACTTGCTGTTTCGTTTGGTGAAAATGATCTTTTATAAAGTATAAAACTTCAGATTTGTAACAAGACTTGAATGAATTTAGGGGACTGAGGCACTTCATACTAGAGCAAAAATGTTTGGAAAAATGTCTTGCTGAATCAAGGATTGAAGAATATAAAAGACACCATTATTAAAAAAAAAACGTATCAGCCTGATATATATGTACAAAATGAATTATCTACAATACTGCTACCATTGGAAACTCTTGGCTGTTTCAAAAAACACCACTTTTGTGGCAGGTTATAGTTTCTAATTGTGTTTAAGACTCTCCAGCTAGTGTTAGAGTATTTGGAATTGATCACTTGATAGGGTGCGAGTTTTTGTTCAAATTCTTTTGCATTTATTTTCAGGTCATTTCATAATGTATATGATAAGCTCTCCTGCTACTGGTAGGATGTAGTTGTACTTTATAGTGATCTAACTGCTTTCATAATAATATTGATTGCTTTTAGGCTTCTGTGAAATATAATTAGGAACCTTATGGGAGATTCTGTCCTAATTGTGGCTTATAGTGACATAGCAAAAATGAAAAATTTTCTTCATTTTCTCATCTCATACTTTGGTGCATTTTGAACATAGATTTGATTATTAAAATATTTGAAGAAAATAATCATGAAAACCTCTGTCATTTCATAGATGACCAAGTCATCTAGTTTGCTTTTTTCCAGGAAGATGAGCCTCTGACAGTCTGACCAAGAGAAGATTAGTAAATTGTGGCTTTTGTTTGTGTGTCTCAGTTTTCAGCCTGGAGCGTGAGCTTGTGTCACTTTGCTCTGTCATAAATACTGTGTTAAATTACAGCAATTTTTTTTTAAGAAACTGTTTGATTTTTTGCCAGGGATTCCTGAGCCATCTAGTAATAGTTTCAGGGATCCTATTCCTTCTCTGAAAATCAGTGCCAGGTTTGGACTGTGCAGCTGTCCCAGTTTCCTTTTCATTAATTTTCACTGTAGGAATTAAGTGCTTGTTATTGTCTAATGTTTATTATATTAGCTTATTGAAGGTCAGTTATTTCCATTCCCACATGGATATTGCTGTACTTTTTGGTAATGGGAGGGAAAAGCAGGTTCTGCCGGAGCAGATCTGGGTGTGGTAAATCACTTGGAAGTGGCATTTATAGGACTGCTCCAGAAATGATCCTTGTGTTATTCCATACAGTACTGCATAGATTTTGGCCCAGCTGGCCTTCATAATAAGGGACAGCCTCTCTGCTAAACCAGGCAAGTTCTTTTTGCTGCAAAGAGCATGTAAGGCATGCGTGCTAGTAGATTATCACAATTATCAAGTATCAGTACAGACTTAGGACTTGTCCCTGGCCTTTTCCATCCTAACTTCAGGAAAGCCTGCTTTGTGCCTCTCTGCTCTTCTCTCTGAGAAGAATTGGGGCTAGTAGTTTATTTATAGTCTTTGTTGTACATGGCACATCACAGGCAGCTTCTAAACGCTTTGGAGCATTATTTTTTACATGTGTTTTCTATGATGCGGTACTGTTTTCACCATTTAAACTCTCCAGACAAGTACAGTTTTGCAAATGGGAATCTGTAATGACATCTGACTGTTTGATAAGCAGAAAAATAAGCTTTTTCTGTGTTTGATAGAGTCTTTGCAGCACACAGAGATGTTGCTTTTTAGTTTTAATTATCATTTTTTGTATCTGGGCCATTAGTTGTTTTAAGCAGTTGTTTAGGTTTAGGGTTTTTGGTCACAAAGAGACTAGTGCCACACTGTTGTGTTACAGAAGGAAAGTTTAATGCTCCCTGATGTTCTGAATTGTTATCGTGAATAATGGGGGAGATGGGGTTTGGGAAAACCTAGACCAATATGCATACCTATAAAGAACAACTCCATTATATGTTTTTGCTTTTAACTGCTTTTTAAATGTAATGGGCACAGGTGTTTAAATGTTAACTTAGTTGTACTATAAAGCATTTGGAAGAGTAGCAAAAGCTGCAAATAGATTTTCCTAGACAGCAAGTAATTCACTTTATTATTTTCTTATTTCTGTTCTTCTGCTTCTTGTCTCTACTGTCTCTTCCCAGGTAAGTACTTTTATTATCCCTTTTGGTGTATGCTTGCTTGGAAATGGGGGTGGAAAGAAGGGAGGAGTGAAATTACTTGCCGGTAGTTTAAAAAGATTAATTGTCCAAAAATGCTAGCAACTTCTTTGAAAACTGTAGAGTTTTGAAATTAAAATCTGGGGGAGAAGCATGAAAATTACTTCTACGTCAGCACTTAACTAAGTTCGTGTGTTCGGAAGATGAATATCAAAAATGAAATGTTCTACAGAAGATGGTTGTTTGTCTTTAAGTCATAAGTAACCTGAAAACATGGAACGCTTAAGACAGGTAAAGGGAAATACTGTGTTGCACTGGGGAAGAGGGAACAAGCAGGGCTCTCTGTGAGTTACCAATGAAATAGAAAGTCTGCGAGAATGCAAAGCCAGCTTGTGCAGCTTGTGTAATTGCTTCCTTATTACACACAAAATTAAGATAGTGATAAATAAATAAATAAATAAAGGAAAAGCACCCAAGCATTAGGTGGGAAGCACTGGTTAGATTTTCCTGGTTAGAAGCATAGGTTAGATTTTCCTAAACAAGAGAGCAGCGGGATCAGGTCTGTGGAAGCTATGCCTCCAGTTCTCCTTTTCTTGCTGCTGCCGTGTGTCGGACTCCCTTCCTTAGGGATGGAGTGTTTCTCAGCACATTTGTTGCCATCTGTCCTGTCACCTCAGTTCATAGGCTTAGTTAGCAACTTCCGTAGGAAAGTGCATGACGCGTTTTCGAAAGCTGCTCTCTTTCCCGGTTGCTGTGGGACTGTGCAGGCCAGAATCTATGGGGCCTGCACTACAGATTATACATACATATATAATGTATATGTATTATATGTAAATATATAATCTATGCATAACTTTCCAGCCATTACATGTCCTTACTGTTTCAGCTGACTGCTGTGAAAACTGATGATTGACCCTGTAAGGCTACTACATAGCAGTCTTTAATTATACTGCTTCCTAGTGGTTTGCTGTTGGTGCTTTCCCTCTTGATTATGGACACAAACCAACAGTGCAGAGCGGTGAGCGGTCTCCTAAACAGGAGCGTTGTTCGCAAGACCGATGTGGCCCCCGTCTTCCTCGCGAGGTTGGGTGCCTGCTGTACTCTGGCTAACAGGTAAGGGAAGGTGGTGTACGTGTGTCATCCTGAAGCAGGTGGGGAAAATCGTGAGGAGGTGAGATAGCCAACGTTCCAGTCTTCCATACTGCTAATGAAGTCGTTGCGTGAGAATGATAGCAATGGCAATAGCCACAACCTACCAGTGACATCAACCCCTGGCACGCGCAGGCCATCAAAGCAAACACAGAATGCCTTTGTGTGCACATTGCTGCACAGTGTAAACCAGTTGCTACTAGAGTGAAGGTCACTTCTCGTTTTCCTGGAATAGACTAAATCGCCAGCATATGCATTCATTAAACTTCTTTTTGAATAGAAGTAATGTTTGGGTTAACATGAAAAAGTAGAGCCATAGGAGTTGCTTGACTACGTTGGAATTGAACCCTTAAATATATGGTCTGGTGTATATGGCTATATTAAGCAAGTGGTGTCTGATGAAAGAAGTAACAGTTTTATTGGGCTATATTATCCTGTAAGTAAAAGTGTTATTAACTTTGAGCAGTACAGATTTCATATCTAAACTCATATTTTAAAAGATGGGCTCATAACAGAAATGGCTACCAGTGGAGATTACTCTTTTGGAATAGAAGAAAAGGAAATTTACACTGGCAAAATTGTGGAGAAGCAGCATGACTGAGTTGTGCCCAAATGCACAGCTTGTTGGTCACTCCCCAAGATACCCTAAGGTGAAAGTTCAGGTCCTGAATTTCCAGATTTTTTAAGTGTCTTGATCTGGGTGCAGATACTGTTTAAAGTCTCTCTTCAGAGCCAGCATGTAGATGTTTATTTTTAGGACCCTTTTTCAGGAACTGCGAAGAGCAGATCAGGTATTTATTCCATTCCAACTCCTGTTTCCAGGAATGAAAAAGCTTTACCACTGAATCTGCTTAATTTTCTCCTTCTGTCACTTATGTTCTCAAAATCAAGACTGAAAATAACATATCCAAGACGTACTTTATGGATGGGCATGTTTCATGTATGAATTTTAAAGATGCCACTGTGTTTCAAGTGAAAAGGGTGGAGAATTGCTTTGTGTGGAAGGCTGGTTAGTGTGATTTTATTAGAAGCATTTGCGGAATTTTATGGCAGATGGTTCTTTGTAGCCATATTAATTTTGCCCTTTTTGTGTAGTATCAGCTTACAAGTTAGAATTTGGAGTATGCAAATACATTATAAAAACTAAACATTGACACACAGGCAGAGGGTGAACTTTATGGGAATGGTTCTGAAGACAAGATTCCGTTTCTGCTTTCAGATTTTTTTTCTTTTAGTCTTCAGTATTTACAATTGCAACATATAATTATCTTCTGTAAGAGACTGTAGTTGCCCAGAATCAAAAAGATGAGAGGTGCTGAGATAAAACAAATGAACAAAAAATCATGGCAACCTTCTCATAACTGCCACTCTTCAGGTGAGGTGGGATAGATGTGGTACTACAGGATACTGCAACTCAATTCAGGTGCAAGATGTGAGGAGAGAGACAGACAGACAGAGGAACCTAAGTGCCTTAACTACTTCAGTTGTTTAACACTTATTTTTCATGAGTAAAGGAAGAAAAAATAATTTGTTACATCATTACACTGTAGATGTGATGCTTCTAATGGTATCTATCAACTATGTCTATTTGATCACATGGAAGATTTCCCAGCAATAGACTCATTTTGATATTTCAGCTTCAAAACCAAGTTTGTGTGTTCGAGTCTGCTAAAATTGTTGGTGTCATGTGTCTAATAACCCATCTGCCTGAATGATGATAAAGCCTCCTACTTAATCTGTCTGCCTCAAGGGAATAATCTAGGAACTACCATGACAATAGTGCTCTGAGCCAACAAAAAAAAATCCTACATGTATATTTTTCTGCTCCCTTTGAAGCATAAATTATTTTTAAGGCAATAGTGGTAGGGGCCTTGAAGCCTTTAACATGCATTTAGTTTGTCTCACTGTGTATAATTTATGACTACCACTGAAAGAAATTCAGCCATCTCAGGTTGGCAGTTGTGGCCAGGGAAGATTTAAAAACCAAAGAACAAAAAAAACCCAGCTCACTCTATTTTGCATAGTGTTAGATATACTTATGAATAGGATTAGCCCCCTGTTTGTAGGGGGCTGCACTGGATGACTTAGTCCTGGATTTCTTCCTGTCTTTGCCAGGCTGCTTCAGTTCAGCTCCTCTAAGACTTGCAGCAGTTGTTGGGCCGGGGGTTTCCTGCAGGGTCACAGACCATCAGGCAGTGACAGAAGTGGAGAAAGAAAAAAATTGTAAATGAATGCCTGAGATCCCAAACGTGTATGGTTCAGCTTGTCACCTGTAGTTCATCTCTTAGTCCTCCTTTTCCCCAGCACCATCTTCTAAGTCCTCCTCTGCCAACAGTGTTTTGTGTTTATTGGTGGAGTTCGAAGTTGCTGTAGTTAGCAGCACAAGTTGGTCGTGTTTCAGTGCTTGGTTAACTTCACAGGAAAGCAGTTTCACAGATGGTGGGTTTCCCATCATTTGTCTTAAATGGAGATCATATGTCTTGCTTCTAAAAATTCTGCTGTCACTCAACCTGAAGTGACAGACTCATAGTAGAGACTATTTAGTAAAACTTCATGGCTTGTGTTATGCAGGAAGGTCAGTAAAGGATCATCATGGTCTTCTGCCGCTCTGAAATCTTATTTATGTAGCAAACCTATATATATGGTGAATCACATATCTTTGATTAACATAATTCTACCTAGTTAAAGGGAAAAGATCTTTGTGTCAGGCACTGAGGAACGCTCTGCCTATATGGATACCTATCTGTCAGATTACAAAGCTTATAAATCAGTACTCAGTAATCCCTTAAACCTTTCAATATTAACCTTGTTTATAGGTTAATAGGTTCAGGGGGTACCATGTTCATGTATTTGGTAAGTGTTTACAAGAGGTTTGCTGTAAATTGTTTCTAGGTATGATCTGGTATCATTACCTTGTTTTGAGGAAACTCCTTGCTGTAATCTATAACTGTAAAACGTTGTGCAAGGAGAAGGAAAGTGGCACTTCACCTGCCTCAGGTAAAACGTGAAATGATTGCTGTTTATTATAACTAGGACTCTATAACTTTGTTTCTTTCTTGAGACCATTCTTTTTCTTAGAAGGGATCAAATTACTTATGCTATAATTAATTTCACCCTCAAATACGCTAAAAAATGTTGTAGGCTTTTATATTTTCTGATTTCTGGCTGATACCCCATGCCATGAATTTTTGAAGGGATTAAATAAAATTTCTAAACAGAATAAAATTTGAATGGTTTAAATGGAAATATCTTTAAAGTTATGAATGCCTATAAGTTTTTTTTACCTGTTTTATGTTGACTGCAAGTTAGTCTGTTTTTTTCAGATTCTTGCGGTGAAGTAGGAAGTTGGGACCAAAAAATATTTTGGAGTATATAGTCTGTGTAAATAAACCTTGTTGTGCAAATGCTGGGATGTTTTGGAGACACGAGAGCTTCTGGAATTAGGGTGACCTGAAGCTTTTTTGGACAAATAAACAACCCTTATTTCAAGTAATAAAGTGATGGTGTTGAGAGTGGGTTTCATGAAGTGTCACAAATGTCAACTTGCTGAACAGGGAAGGCAGCAGTTCTCTGCCTCTGCATGTTGCACTGTGTGTAGAGGCTTACGAGGCTATAGGCAGGACAGGGTGTACATTTGACTATATATGAATATATGTGTGGTTACGCCTTGCAAAATGACCTAAATATGTGAAGTCATATCAGTGATCAAGCATGTTCTAGTTAAGACTCTTCCCTCTGAAGAGGAGGTGCCTGATCCTTATGGCCCATGTCCTTACTGACAAGAGAGAAGTTGTGCTATCAGGATGACTCAGAAGGGGGTAGTAGAGGAAAATAAGATTCTGCAGGTTCCTGCAGAGGAAGTTCAGGTGCCGGCTTTACATGTTTTGGAAGGAGGGAGGAAGCGAAAGTCAGGACTCCAGAGAGGTGCAGACATCAGCAACAGGTTGAAATCAGGTCGACTTTTTGTTTTGGAGGAAGAAATAATTTCTTCTTGGTTAGAATGCTGTGCATGGTGACAGAGAGGTGTGGGAGACCACGGGCAGGCAAAAGTGCCCACGGGAAGAAGGATGAGTTGCAGGGAGGGTGCCCCGAGCGGTCGGTGGCCGACTGCTGTGCCCTGTCTAGGGACTGTGCCGCACTGCGGCGGGTACCGCAGCACAGACTTGTGCAGCAAGTCTTGATGGTGTCTGCAGCTCAAGACAGTGTTCATGTTCTTAAAAAGCTCAGAATATTTTGAGGAATGCTCTCAGCGTGCCTATCGCTAATTTGTTAATGAATGTGAATCAAATGGAAGCACAGGCAATTCCATCTCCCTGTGAGGAAGAACTTCTTTCCTGTGAGGGTGACAGAGCCCTGGAACAGGCTGCCCACAGAGGCTGTGGAGTCTCCTTCCCTGGAGATCTTCCAAACCCACCTGGATGCCACCCTGTGCCACGTGCTCTAGGTGACCCTGCTGGAGCAGAGGGTTGGACTAGATGATGTGTAGAGCTCACTTCCAACCTCAACCACTCTGTGATTCTGTGAAATGTCTTTTCTCTCTGGAGTATTTTCTTGTATCACTGTTCTGACTGACTGTTAAAAACTTTTTTATGAGTATTTGCTCATTACATTCTTTGCATAGTAGAATATCAAGATTTGATACCTTTGTAATGCATGCTTCTGAACCAATTAGTAAACTTAGGAGTTACTTTGTAGCATATACATGTTTTAGTGCAGGATCAAGGTATATGTTCATGTAAAACAGTTTTTATGGTTGTTGGATTCATGCAACTTTAATTTGCAGAGATGTGGAACAGAAAACACTTTAAATTGATTTGTGGATGATTTCTGTTTATGTTACCTTTGCATATGTGCTTCAGTAGCTTTCTTTGGCTCTAGTGTTTGCATATCAAAAGCTGGTTGCCCACATGTAAATGGCATGGCTGAAGGCTATGCCCTCTGACAGGACTCTGCCTCTCTTTGACTCTGTGGCCATTTACATCATTATTACTTAATATGAAACTGTGTAACTGGTTTTGCAAGATGAAATCATATCATGGCATTTTGATGCCATTTCACTGATGTAAAATATGTGTGGTGTTTTTTGTTTGTTTGTTTTTTCTTAGCAGTCCTTCTATATAAATTAACTTTGTTGATTTTCAAAATAAAAACAATGACTACAGGCATCAATACTGAATGATAAATGTGGCTGGTTAACCCTGCTTGAGAACTTGATTAAGGGTTTCTTAGGACTTTCCTGCACTTCCAACAGCTTGTGCTGGAGATCTTGCATCAAAAGATTTGATGCATATACACAGTGAAAATCGTTTGTTTGCTGATGTCAAATCCTGTTACTACAGTTTCTTTGAAAAACCTGGGAATCTGCACACCTTGACACTTGCAAGTGAGTTGTCAGCAAGGGCGCACGTGCAAAGAGCTGTGCCCAGGAGGCAGCGTCTCTGCTGTGCCTGCTCAGCCCGTGTCTTCTTCCTGGTGAGCCTGGCCATGCAGCCGTGGAGGAAGGGGCCTCAGGGAGCCCAAATGTGAGCCAGTTATCATCAGGGTAATTGTAGCCTTTCAGATGCTCAACGGACATGCTTTAGATCCGGTTCCAGAATACTTTTTGTCAAATTGCTGAGAACTAAGAAGGGCCTGGGTGGATTGCACATCCTTAATCAAGTGTCGGGGAGGCCTGAGTGCTATAGCGCAGTTCAGAAGAAAAAAGAAAAGAACAAGGCCCTTCCTCCTCCGAGGTTCATATAGTCAGGATTTAAAACAAAACTGTTCTTGTTCCTTTTTTTTTTCTCCCTCTTTCTACTTCCCTTCTTTTCACTTAACTGAAGTTACTTTGTCAAGTATTGATTCTTGAAATGGTGCTTTGACTTGTCTGTACTAGTGTATTGTTATATTTAATCATGTCACTATAGCATATGTTATTCCAGATATTGACTATATGAATCAGTTTTATTAACTACTTTTCATGCGAATGTGTTGTTTGTAGTGTTCAGAATATTAAGAACAAGTAAATAGGTAAAGGAACAAATCAGGAGCTGAGGACTCACAAAAGATACAAAAAAATATTGGGAGCCAGAACTCCTTTACATATCAACGTAATGAGAAGTAAAAAGGAAAAAAAAAAGAAAAAGAAAATAAGCCCCTGACTGCATAGGTATAGGATGCTGTCTAGTTTTATTTGTGATGGAGGAAGTCTTTCAGAGTAGGTCCTGCAAGACGACTGGAGGCCTAGTATACAATTTGAACACTCTTCTTGCTAACATACCTTCTTTACTAATTCTTCTTCGTGTTAATAGTCCTCTTACCAAGCTTCTACCTTTTTCTTTTTTTTTTTCTTTAAAGTATTAGGTGTCTTCACTGCAAAAGCATCCAGACTTCTGTGTTTTCAGTCACTTCCCAAATTTGTCATTGCACCGCTTTTGCTTTTTGTGCTCACTGTTTTAATACTCTGGTGTTAGTGAATCAAAGTGGGAGTTAAGTTTCCAAAGTGTGTAATTCAGCTTTCAAACCTGTCTGGATTGAAATGACAAGTTCAAGGTATCTGGTAGGTTAGGAGGAAGCACAGCTCTGTGGAGGAGCGCAGAAGGCCTCGGCAGAAGGAGCTGCTGCTTCAGCAATTCCAGGGCTGACTAGGGTGCCACATAGAAAAACCTACCTGGCTGCTTGAAACTGATTTTTCATTTAAAAACACACAGGGGAAAAAAAAATCTCAGCTAGATTCCAATTTATTTTCTGAAGACAAAAAGAAATGTAAAGCAGATTGCAAGACATCGATCAGAAGTTCAGGATGCTGGAGCACATTGGTGGCTGTGGAAATGGAGCTTGTTCACAGGGAAACCATTTTCTCCCTGGAGAATTTGGAACTTTTTTTCCATTGGAGAATAACTTTTGTTCTGTACTCCTTAGAAGATTTTGATTGCTGTGCTGTGCTGTTTTAAAGTTACTGAGCTGTATTCAGACAGCAGTAAGTCATGTGCAAGTGCTCATTTTGTTCTTATTCTGTGCTATTCTTAACACTGTAACTGAGCCCCCTTGCTGACAATTTGCTAATGGACTAACGAATAAGCATCTTACGGCTTATTGATAAGATTTAGATTGCTTGGGCCACTGAATGAAACTTTAAGCTTTCTGCTCAGTCGTATTCAGCAGCGCAGGAAATAAACAATTCTTTTTTTCTGATCCTGCAACCATGTCTTCCATCCACATGCAAATACTTGAGCTCCAAGTTACTGCTTACCCTGTTGCTTCGAGGTGTGATTCCCCAGCTTTGCCTGTGTGCACGAAGTACAAATTAGACAAGCTGCAACGTCCTTGAACCTGCCCTCCCATTTTTAACGTGAAGCATGAGAAGCCTTTGAGCAGCTTAAGTGTCGGCCGTGGTGCAGCTGACAGGAAACCGATCTGCCGCCTGGCCCCTCTGCGCAGGCCGCCTTGCCCTGGCACGCGGCCTCCTGCTGCCGCCCCGCTCCGGCCCAGGGGCTCTCCAGGGCCTTGCGAGGGCGGCGCGACGGAGCCTGGGGCCTCTGGCCGTGCTCAGGCTCCCCTGCCCTTCCCGCCCCGGCGGTTTCGGACGCGGTCAGAAATCACCGTCCTCCTCAAAACACGGCAGCCGTTTGTCCCAGCTGCCTGGGGCTCGGCGCAGGGTGAAAGGTTGAGGAAAACTGTTGCTAACTTGAGAGGACTGGTGTTGGAAAAGCTAATTAGTGTGGAAGGATGATCCTACGCATCCTACAATGGCTTGTGGCTCTGTTTCTCTTCCAGTTTTTGAAGAACCTAACTTAGGGGCACTTAGGTGTGTGGTGTTTTTGTTTGTTTGGTTGTTTTGTGGGTGTTTGTTTGTTTGGTTGTTTTTTCTTTTGAAGTAGGGGATGTATTTTCCTTGGACTACTTTCAGAAATAAAGATAGGCAATGCTTCAGTTTAGCAGTGAAAAATTTCTGTGGTCCCCAAAGTGTGGCAGAATGTCAGACAGCCTGTGAGCTCTCTGTGGTCAAATCAGTAGCTCCTTGCCTGTGGTCTCTCAGGAAGGTGTTTTCTGTAGCTGAGAATGGAAAAGCAGAATGTTAAAAGGGTACGCCGGTAACATTACTTCGGCTTATTCAATTGCTGATGACAAGACAATGTGTTTCCACTTTGGTCCACGCTGCTGAAGTGTAATATAATTATTTGTATTAGACACCAGCCACCTGTTAATATCGTTCTTTTAAAGGTCATTGTGTGGTGCCTTGCTGTCTGAATTTAATGGCCCTGTATCAGGTTTGTTGGTCACTCTTTTGTGTGACGCTGGACAAGTGTTTGTGAGGAAAGAATGTGAATCTGATACCCAAAAATGGCTGGGGGGAGCGGGCTGGGGTTCTCCACTGCTATTGTTGGGCTGCCGGGCCTGGGGTGATAAATGAGCAGGTTTTCAGAGGCTGGCTGCTCCCCACAGGCAGACTTTAATTTAAGATATTGGTTGTTTTTAACAGAAGTAAATAAGAGGAGTTTCCTGAGTGAATCAACAGACTGATGTGCATAAGCAGCAGGGAACATCTGATAATCTGGATGAGCGGAGGCACCCTGTTCTTGACCTGGTCCAGGAAAGCAGAGGAGAGGGGAGCTCTTTGACTGGCGAGGTCTGCTAATCCCTTCAAAAGAAAGTGGGGTGATGATAATGCAATTGTGCCTGGTGTCAGTGAGTTGACACCATAACTTGATGAGTTATTTTTAAACGTATTGTATTGGCAGTCAGCTTTAATCCTGGACTTGGATTCATTTATAAGGACCTGTACAGTTAACTGGAAATGTATGAACGGACTATAATCATTGTTGACATGTTTGTCTGAACATTTTAATGTTTAATTAGTTTAATGTTGATGAATAAAACAGAAAAAGCTCAAATTACAGACCTGCCGCTTTTATTACCTGAGCTGCATTAGTTTTTGGAAGAGGTGGAGGAAAGGCAGGACTGGCTGAAGAGCAACTTTTGTGCCTGTACACGGTGACTACAGCAGATGTAAGTGTAAGATGTAAGAGGCTCTGCTGAATGACTTTGTTTTGGATTTCCAGCAAATGAAAGCTTCAGCTGCCAAAAGAACAAAACCAAGCACCTGGTTTGCCACATGGCGTAGGACATTCCAGCACTTGCAAAGAGAGCATTGGCCTTAAGCCATTTATATGGCAGTGTCATTAGTAACCGCTACTAGCTGTTGGATTGGATTGCTGGCTGAGAAAGAGCAAGGGCTTTTAGAGTCTTCTCTGCAATCGAAAATATTCATAAGAACACCATTAGTGCCAATTTTATGAGTAATAAGGGTCCCATTTTCGTCAGTTGCATATTTATCAGTTCAGACCATTTGAGCTTCATTACATTTGTGCAGATAGCCTGTTGTGTGTGTTTGAAATGGGTCATCAGGGTCCTCGAGCATTCTGGCTTTATAAAAATCTAATTGACTGTTTTGGCTATGAAGGAGTTAATGAAGACTCACTTGTGGCCTTTAATTCTCAGCTAATTAGAAAAGAAGTGCCTGAACGGCTGTTTTTGCCTTGGCACTCATAGTAAAAAAGTGGCAAATAGAGAGTGAGTGAGAGTGTGTGTGTGTATATGTGTGTTTTATTTATTTATTTATTTATTTATTTTTAAAGTGAGTTAAAGGGTGAGAAGGGGGAGGAGGAGGGGGAAAAGTTACATGTAAATCATTTAGCCATTAACCTAATGTGGTGGATTTATAAATCCTATTACTATAAGCCCTTTTCATTTCCACTGAGGCTTGACGTGTGCTTGATCCTGCTAATGTAAAATTCATTCTGTCTAAGTGATTACTGAAGTAAGACACTTTCAGTCAATTTTAATCAGATTGTGTGAACGCCGATGTTAAGTAAGACATGGACATAGTTTGGCCATGTCTTAATTAGCCTCACAGATCAGTTAGACTAGGAATCAATCAGTGAATCAAGTCTTGGAACATTTTAACATCTAATACTTTCTGTGGGGGGAAATCCATGTCAAGGGCTGAAAATATAGGAATCAGAAAAAAAGAAAAGATTCAGATTATAAATGGTCTTCATGTTTTATGGCATCCTTGCCAATCGTTCACAGTGTGCAAGTCTCTTAGGATGCAGTCCTCAGTCATTTTAGAGTTGAAGACAGTGGGGTGCTTCCTATAGCCCATCATAAATTCCTGTGTCCACAGCAAGAGCAGCAATTGTGCTATTTTTCTGAATCTGCTTCTGCTATAAGATTTTTTGGGGGCAGGAGGGGGGTGAAAGGGGTGAGAGGTGATTTAGCTTAAAGTGTTTCAGCCTCCACCTTCCATTCTTCGCTGGGAATTCCTGACTTAGTCTCATGAGACAGACTGGTGTTTGGGATATAGCTGTTCCCAGTTTTTCTATAGGCAGATGTTGTTATGGAAGATGGTTGCTGTGTAAGTCTCTTAGGCACATGTTGAGACCAGAAGTGCTTTCTGTGAATTACCATCCTTTGAAAGAACAATAAATGATTTTACTCATTTTAAAAATACTGTTGTTGGATCCTTCGAAATAGGACATGAGCCTGAGTTTTACTTCATTCATATTCACCCTATTTCTAATACTAGTTACTAGCCATCTGATCAGGTTGCCTTTTATTCTTGGCAATCAACTTTAGGATCATTTTGATATATGACTACTTTCTTTTATTACCAGGATACTTGGAGAACTTGTCATGTTCTCAAAGAATCCCATAGAAATCTTTTTTGATCGTTAGGTTTGCTTACTGTTGTCCGTGGTGTCTTCTGTAGCGCCCATGGTGTTTTCCACAGCACAGTGAAAAACCTCTGCAGAAAATACTGTTTGCAGTTTATGGATTTAATAATGTTGAATAATAGGGACCACATTTCCCAATGCAGGCCACCTCTTCTGCAGAAGTCCCAAAGATGAAAAGAGTTAGAATTTCATGTATGCTATGAAAGTGCTGGGAGCTTGACTTTTTAAGCAAAGAACCTGCATGAGATGGGCCCATTGTAAGTGACCAACTCAGGCTGGAGGCCGCTTTTGGTACGCTGCTGTTGCAGAGAAATTACCTTCACGTTTAAGCTTAGAAATTCGGCCACCAACAGTGACAACAAACTTTTGCCAAAAGTCACTATAGAAGTATGAATGCTACCGGATTTTGTAGACTGCTTCTATTGTCTGACTTCCAAGCAATAATATAAGTTTCTTTTCCCCTCTGCCTAACCTTACCAATTACTTTTCTGTCTGTACCTAGCTTGCCTGAATGTTACCTAGTTGATGATACAGCTGCAAGCACATGTAGAACAGAGTAGGGGAGCTTGTTTTTTGCTTGATTTGAATGCCTTTTTGTCTTCATTTTTCCCTTTCAACTGTTACCTTGGGCTGCCAGGTGTGGCTTTTTGGATGAATATGAGAAATTTGTTTTGCAGTGTAGAAATCCTCCAGCTTTGTTGGGGTAGAGCGCATGTGAAAAGCTTGAAGATTAGGTGTTAATTAACTTTCTCCTGAATAGTCTTCTACACTTTACTCCGATAAGGATAATCTTCTATGCTTTAATCAAATAAATATTCAGATACTCTGAATTCACCGTATTTCATCTTTGTGACATTCTCTTACGTGATGAATTGTAGCAGAGCAACTGCTCATGAAAAGGAAATACTGGCACAGAAAAATCAGAGCAGTTCAGGTGGATGGGCCATCTGATCCATTATAGATACTTAGTTAAATGTATATGTGGTCAAAACAAATGTCTAGATTAATAAACATAAAGGACTTCAGGGTGTACTGTCCTAAGAAAGAACATCATCTCTAAGGCAAAAACAGGTGTCCCTCACCAGCCATATTGCAGATAAGTTCCCTGGGAAGATCTTTTCAGATCTCTTGATCTGCAGGTGATTGTCACATAGCAAAAGCAGTGCTCTCTGTGTCGGAAAGTAGCATTAGCATTATCCTTTCAGTGTCCTAGAGGTTAGTTGGCCAAGTGGAGGTTTTTTTCTCTTCCTTTTTTTTTTTCTCTGTTTCTATGCAGCTGGTTTAATGCATTTTTAAATAATTATAGAAACTCTAGAATACTTTTTTTTTTTAAGCATTTGATGCTTGTTTCAGCTGCCCTTTGAAAGGAATATGTAGGGATATTTTGTATGTGTATGTGTTTGTGTGTGTGTGACAGTAATTTTGTTTTAGCGGTAGTGATAGATTTAATTTTAACCGGGACTCGGAATTCCAGAAAATTCCTAAAAGGTTTTCTCTCCCTATCAAACCTTCTGTTTTTAGTCACCCCTAAAAATCCAAGGCCAAGGGCATTAAAAAGATGCTTAAACAAGATTTGTAACAATAATAGCAATGAGTGAAATCAAGTTGCTGTTGATTGGTGATCCTAGTTGAATTATTATGTTGGTGCTAAAACTTCGCTCATGGCCCCGCAGGTCTCATTTCAGATATAATTCTAATGAGGATATTGAATCACTGGTGTGAGAATAATGTAAATTAGTATTGGTGCATTGTATTTAAACTGGAAATTAAGTGCAAGAGAGAGCTTTGAAAGACAGAAGGCTTTCTTTGCTTATGAGTGAAAGCTGAGGTTTTTTTTTTATGAATGATTCAAACTTCTGTAATGAGAAATAGGAAAGCTTGTTAACTGTGTTTTTTAGATTAAACAAAACCTTTAGGTTGTGATGTTCTTTTCTTAAATGAATTTGTGGAATGAAGAATTTAAATGAAAATTTCCGAAGTCAAAGATTGATTGAGTTTAAGTATGTAGCACAAAATCAATCCTGTCAAATTGTAGGAAAATAAGTGAGAGATTTATAAACATTGCTAATGTTTTAGAGAGCTAGACTTGTGCAAGTGTGCTTTGAATTCCTTACAAAGAGATATCAGTAGGTCTAAATGACAAATTAAGGATTTTAAAAATAATCAGCATGCCTCTCTTGCAATAATGGATTTATGGGGGTAGTATGCTTCAGTTGCATTTGTAATTAAGGTTTTTCCATCACTGGAATAGAAATGTATTCCTGTTGAGCAATATCATTTTAGGTGAATTATGTGGATTGAATGAATGGTAAAACTCCACTACTTTAATCCGATATGTAGCTGAAAGTCAGTATTCGGATTGAATTCCTAGTGGGTCACGTTGAAAGGTTAAATACATTTGTTTGTTTTGCTAGTCTTAGTGTTTTCATGTTCTTTACAATTAACAAACAAATCCATATCCTGTGGTATTATATAATGACATCTTAACAATGTGTTTTCATTAATAATGAAGCCACACTGCTATTAATTTGGAAACTCTTAAATACTCAAATGGGTGGGCAGTACATGGAGTGCTAAATTACTTATCTGCTTTAAACAGCAGATGAATGCATAAAAGTAACTTCTGCAACTCTCATTTCTTTGCATGAGTTCAGAGTCTTGAATAATTAAATTGAATGCTCTGGTAAGCCTCTAACTTCACTCTATTTTTAAAAAGAGTGCATGGAATTTAACTGTCACTGCCTGTTGATTTCCATGAATGATATGTGGCCCTACATACGGAAATTTTAACTCAGTGTCTTCTGTGATGAGGCAGGATATTGAAGAGACAAATGGTGTTGAAAATATTCTAAGCTGCTATTTTAGATCTCTGACCAAATTGACCATTAACTGCTGAAGTCTTAAAGGCTGAAAATAAGCCAGTCCCTTTCAGGAATTTGTTTTTCCATGAAGCTCAGCTTTTTTAATTATTTTACTCACAAAAATGTGTCATGGGGCATGTTCCTGTTTGTCCTGGAGCCCTGTTGCATCAAGTATGGTTGCTTTTGTAGCTCCTTCCAGTGTTTGGTAATTATCTGTTCTGTTGTCGTTACGTCTGGATTTGCACTAGTTTCTGCTGCCCTGTTTTGTGTGTGTATGTGTGTCCCTGTGTGGAAAGTCAAGAAAATTAGGTTGTACCAACATCCCCAATAATAGTTCCTTTTCTCAATTTAAGGAAGGAAGCCCGATTTATCAAGCAATCTCGCATTACTAACTAGCCATCTTTTTTTTGTAGCAAGGTCTAACATGTCTCCTTGACCTGCTGGCCTCGCTCTGTCTAATGCAGCTCAGGATGCTCTTGCCCCTTCCCCGCAAGGGCCTATTGCTGCCTAGCAGGCACCTTGTCCCCTGGGTCTTTCTCTGCAAAGCTGCTTTCCAGCCAGTCAATTCCCATCCGGTACAGGTGCATGAGGTTATTTTTCTCTAGGTGCAGGATTTGGTGTTTCATTTCATGAGGTGGCCGTAGGCTGTGAGGCTTTTCCAGCCTGTCGAGGTCCCTCTGAACAGCTTCACAACTATGAGGTGTATTGGCTATTGTTTCGTATCATTTGCCAGTGCAGATTTAAGTAGTACTGGCCCAGGTTTACCAGTAGTACTGGCCTTGAGGTTTACCAGCAGCTGCTGGCCTCCGGTTAGACTTTGTGCTTGCTGTTCATCACCTTGAACGTGGCCGTTCTGCCAATTTTCAGTCTACCTCATCATCTAGCCTGTACTCTATCAGTTTATCTTTGACACCGTCTCCTATTACCATAGGCCTCAACAGCCTTTACTAAAGTAAGCAGCTGCTCCTTTTTTATCCACCAAGCCCCTCATTTTATTTTAGAAGGCCACTGGGTTGGTTAAGCATGAGCTTCCTTCTGTAAATACGTGCTGACTGCTTCCACCTATTTTCTTGTTCATATGTTTCAGCATAATTTCCAGGGCTGTTTACTCCATCAGCTTCCTAGGGATGAAGCTGAGGCTGACTGACCTGTGGTTCCTGGAACTATGCTTCCTGTGCCTCTTGAAGATAGGACTGACACTTGCTTTCTTCCTGTCCTCATGACCCTTTCTGTATTGCCACAGCCTTTCAGAGATAACTGAAAGTAGCCTCACAATGACATGGGTCAGCCCCTTCACACATCATGCCCATGGACTTGTGTATGTTGTCTCCCTAATTTGATCTTCCTCAAGCTGATCCTCCTTCCATGCCTGCTCTGGTCTCAGGGGCCTGGGATTCCTGAGTGAAATTCTTGCCAGTAGAGACAGAGAAGACACCATGCAGGACCTCGGTCTTTTTTGTGCCTTTGTCAACAGATCCCTTACCCGTTCAGCAACAGGGCCACATTTTCCCTTGACTTTCTATTACTGCCTATTTACCTCTAGAAGACCTCGTTGTTGCCTTTCGTATCTCAGCAGATTCAGCTCTGGATGGGCCACAGCTTTGCCAGTTCCATCCCTGCATGCTCAGTTTCTTTATGTTTCTGCTGGGTCATCTGTGCCTGCTTTTACCTCTTGTGTGGTTCCTTTTTACATCTGAGTTTACCTTTTATACCTGCAAACCTCCAGTTGTCTTTGCTTGATTTTCTGATTGTTGGGATGGACCAGTCTTGAACTTGGAGGAGGTGATCCTTGAAAATGGGTTGGGATCTTGTTTTTTGCTGTCTTTGTTCTTCTCAGGATCCTGAACTCTGCTATATAATGGTCGCTGCAGCAAAGGCTGCTTCCAGCTTTCATAGCCTTGGCCAGCTCTTCATTGTTACTGCAGATGGGGTTCAGCAGAGTTTCTGCCCTCCCCTCGTTGGCTCCTCAATCACGTGTGTTAAGAAGTTGTCAGCAGTGTATTCCAGAAATTTCTTGGGTTGCCGCTGTGTTGTCCTTCCAGCATGAGGACCACGGCCTGCGAACATGAAGCTTCTTCCAGTTGTTTGAAGAGGGTCTCATCTCCTTCCTCCTGAGTGCTCCACAGTAGACATGTTGCCCACCTTCACCTGCCCGCTGCCCTCCACCCCATAAGCTCTCAGGTGACCAGAGCTTCGTGCCTTCCTGCCTGCCCCACCTCTCCTTCCCGGCCTGTCCTTCCTAAGGAGCAGTGCTGCTGTTGTGCGAGCGAGCGCGCCCACCGGGTCCCTGTGATCCCAGCGAGATTGCAGCCTGGCAGTTGCATGCAGGCTTCTCTTTCCTCCTCTTGCTGTGTGTGCATTAGTGTACGAGTACTGCAAAAAGGCAGCCGGTCGTGCTCATTTCTCTGAGAAGTTGTGCTCTGATTTCTCTTTTCAGCCCTTTTTGTTGATTACGAGATCCTCTGTTGTCCATGTGACCCCACAGGTTTGCTTGCCAAGCCATTCCACCACTTCTCACTTCACTTTTGGTGTCCTCTCCTTCCCAGCCTTGTGCCTAGTTCAGAGCTCTCCTCAGTAGGTTGGTTAGACTGTTGGCAAAGATGCTAATGCACCACTTAGGGGGATCCTGTCTCTTCCAAGAGCTCCTCAAGTCCCAAAGAGGGTCCCATGGTTAGAAAACCCCCAAAATGACACTGGCTGTGCAATGATGAAGGTGTTCTGTTTAGTTTCATATGAGCAACTGTAGTTTTCTAAATGTATTCAGTTTAATGAAACAAAATTGTGTTTTATGAAAATTTTACATGGGAGATTACTGCCGAGACTAGCAAGTCCTTTCATTTGCCTGTGAACATCAGTGTGTCTCAACAGCAATTCTCTTGCTCCGTTCTGTATTACTGCTGCAAAAGTGCCTATGACCATCCAAGAAACGGCAAGATTTTTAGGACAAGTTTTGAGTTCTGCATCTACTTTTCTCTTGGGCACCTGATTGTCTTTCCCCAGCTCTTTTCTCTTCTCTGAACTTCTAAGTTGTAGTTACTGTTTAAAAGGTACTAAGCAGTAGGATCTTAGAAAAGTATATTGAGTGCAGGCTCATTTCCTACCAACTCCACATTTTTTTTTTGTTGTGCTAAGGAGTCTTTCTTATATTGGACTTTTTTTTTCTCCATAGTGAACATTTCCTTAAAGTTGATGGATAGGAGGAGGATCTTCCAGAGTTTTAACTACTTTTTTCAGCTTTTATTTTTATTTATTTATTTATTTTTTTAATCCAAAATGATGAGTTTGGATCTCAAAGAGCCATCATGACATCATCTTGGATACTACAATAAGTTTATCTGTGGCTTAAAAAATAGGCTTTGGAATCCTGTCACTGAGTCTTTTACACTCATTTTATGTGAACTGGAGGAGTATTATGTTTATTTCTCTTTCTAGTTTACAAAAATCCTTCCATCTTGAAAAACTGTCTTCACCACTGATGCTGGGAAGGGCTTTGTGATTCCTCTACAACTTCCAAAGACTTGGATCTGATACATGGCACCAAGAGTAATTTATCTGGCAGATAAGACAGAAATAGATATTTCATCAGCTCAGATCAGGGGACATATGTTCTTATATGGTTTGAAGGGTAATCTAAAGCTGTTCATCAACTAAGACTTGATGCAGATGTTTGTTCCCTGGCCAGAAATAGAATTTGCTGTTACTTAGAGAAAGATGCCTGTGTTCTAGTTTACATCTGGCTGGATTCTAACTTGTATCACTCAACAGGAATCCTTGATTTAAATAATTCACTTAAATTATTTTCTATTTTTTGTAATTAAAAGATATATATTTATATGGAAAGCCTGGTTCTCAGTTGCTGAACACATTAAACCAATTCAGCTTGTAGAATAAGGCAAAATAAAGCCTTATTATTATAAAAGCCTGTTCATTTCACTAGAACAGATACTACTGTTTTCCTCTAGAAAGACTATGCTTGTGTGTATTCATTTAAATATTGAATAGTTTAACATACATTCCTTTTTTTATTAGGAAATGTTAAATGATACTTGTCCTATTTTTGTTTAATGTTAGAAGTGTTGTTACTTGTGGTTTCGGATAAACTTGGTTTTTGATTTGGTCGTGATGTTCTTGAAATGCACAAAACAGTATCTTTATTAAGTAAAACTACCTTTACATTGTGTAGTTAAGTGCAAAGTATTCAAAAATGTACGTATATTTAATGTTTTTAAATAAAAATAATTAGTAAAACTTAATGAACTGCAATTGGATTGATTAATAGGCTCTTTAAGGGTTTTTAGGTGCTATGAATCTTGTTTATTTTATAGAGTGAAACAAGGAGCAAGTTTCCATTTGTGTTTTTGCTTTTGAATGAGTTGGTCAGAAGGAGGGTGATTCAGTAGATGGGCTCTGAGCTCCAGTGACTCCCACAGGTTCCATCGTTTGCTTTCTGTAATGCTGACATTAGTGGCAGGGCTGGTAAGAGACGTGTTATATTCTTAGTACCTTGGAGAAAACAAAACACTAGGAGTAGGGTAAGAGCTACATCACTTAGCTTCAGTGCAATCAAATGTTCAACTTTATTGCAGAACACCCAGTTTCTCTGTTTCCAAGATTTTAAATGAATTCCCAACATGGAGTTGTATCTTTTTACTTTTGTTCAAAGCTCTAGTAGTATGCTTCAGAGGATTTCTTTCATCCTAATACCAAAACAACCCTTTCCCGGAGAGTCATAATTCGCTTTAGTATAGGATGGCTCAAGCTGTATTGTGCAGAATGACCAGTAATTGTACCACTGAATGAAGGATTAATTATGGTCTTCCAGGCTTCCTGAGTGAAGCTCACCACAGATGCTTGAAATAGAGGTATTGTAGAATTTTACAGATATAATTGTTTCTATCATGTCTAAGTGTCTAATGAGCTAGATGCATCAGGAGAACATTGCCTTCAGGATGTAATTTGATACGCATCATCTCCAGTTTTTTATTGTCACGTTCGCGTTCCTTGTCACAATATGACAGGCGTGCACGTGAGTTTCTGTTGTGCTCGCGATGTTCCGGCGCTGCCTCCTCTCGGTGCCTGCTCGGCTGTTCGCGAGAGGGTGGGAAGGTCCCACCTCGTGTTGTGTGCCCGCCTCGTGCTGTGTGCCCGCCTCGTGTTGTGTGCCCGCCTTGTGTTGTGTGCCCGCCTTGTGTTGTGTGCCCACCTTGTGCTGTGTGCTCGCCTTGTGTTGTGTGCCCACCTTCCCGGCCAGCGACAGAGACCTGTGTGAGAGGCCCGGGAACAGCCGCAGAAGGTCGGTCAGCTCTTCTCCTTGGGCAGGAGGCTGCGTGGGTGAATCGTTCCTGGGCGTGCTTCCTCGAGGGGGTGTTTCTACAGTCAGTCGGGATTGAAGTGTCCCTTTCTCTTGGTGGCTGTGGTCCTAGCTTGTTTTCGTATAAGCGTCTTTGGCAAAAAGAGGCTGTTGTAGTGCTTTTTGAATAAGGAAGGATTCAGAAGGCTAACTGTGATGGGTAATTGTAAAACTGCCTTATGTATATTTGCTTTTCTTCAATCATTCCGCTTCTTAAGGCACAATCTTACTCATTTAATTTAAGAAATTAGTTAGTTGGAGTGGAATCAGGACAGAGAATTTTGCAGTTTGATTCCATGTCTGCAATTAAAATCTTTCAATCTATGTTGACTCACACTTCATATGGGCAAGCAAAAGTACATGCGGCCTGTTTTGCTTTTACGAGTGAAAAGTTGAAATAGAATTTCACAGATGTTCCTTATGGCAAGAAGTTTGCAGGATTTGAAAAGCAGATGCTTGGGAAGGAGGGCATGGCTCTTCAGGCGGGTTAGCAGGCAATTAATTCTTCCTGCTTGGATTCCCTGCAATGGGAGACAATCCAGCTCTCGGGAACAGCGCGATATTATTTGCAAAAGGAAACCAATGAGTAACAATTTTCCTATTCTCTTCCTTCTTTCTTCTGTCTCCCCAGTCTCACTACAAACCTGCCTTCTTTTGCGGCGCATTGCTGAGGAGCTGTTAATGATTGATATGATAGCGCTGCTGTCATTCTTCCTAACAAGGGGGAAAAAAAAAGTCATTTTTTATTCTAGGTATTTTAATAGAGTCCCATTAAGGATGTATTGCTGACTGAAATATTGGCATGAAGGGCTCTCACTGAGCTGAGCCCAGGAATTAAGAAGTCAGGAAATCGGCTGCCGCATTGCAAAAGAACCTTGTGTGACACAGTATCTCCTGATTGGGGGGATCATTACTGCTATTATGACTCGACTTGCGTAGGAATTTTAAATTTCATCTGAATGTCAGTAATAACCCTCTTAGCAAATTATCCTGAATAAAATCACGAAGGCATTTTATATAATAGGTGTTGAATTACTGGATAGATTTGCTAATTAAATACTCTTTGTTCTGCTGCAGTTGACATTACAGGGTAAGATCTTGAACAATTATTCTCAACAGCTGTACTTTGTTAAGGGAAAAATTAACCACAAAGTTTGTATTTTTTTTTTTACACTTGAAGTTGGCAGATTTTTGAAATGTGCTTGAAAAAAAATTCCGTCATCCAATTGGTAATGAGAAGATAAATATGCAGGTGTTGCTGTGAAATCAGATAACTACCGACTGCCTTATTAATGAGTTTAGCAAGTCTTCATAACCTTGTGCTTTGTAGCTGTTGGCACTGATCCGCTGTCAGAATGGGTAGCACTAGCCTGTGCCAGTGTTGTAATTACCTGCATCCACCACTGTCTGCAGGGAAAACTGAGAAGGGTTTGTTGCTTGGCCAAGCATTTTTTTTCTTCAAGTGGGGCATAATCCTGTTAGAAAAAAATATTATCTTTCCAACTATGGATAGATTATGTTATTTCAGAAAATTATTTAGAAATGACAGGAAGTACCAAGGAAATAAATGGTAGTCTTTATGTCCGACCTCTCTTTTTTTGTCTATTTTTAAAATTTTGTTTCAGGACTCCTGTTTCCTTTTTAAGAGCACTAAGAGTAACCTTTCACTGTAGGAATTAGCTTTTTTTTTTTTTTTTTTTTTTTTCCTAAGAACAGAGGAGTGAAGTCAGCTGGAATTCTAATGCCTGTCTATGATAGTCAATGTCATATGTAAGTGATATATGTCTTTAGGATCATTTTAAAATTTAAGGGGAAGGTGGTGGGGCAGTGCCACCCGAATCACTAGGAAATGAATGAGAATGAAATGCCTTTTTAGAGCTCCTTACCAAAACAGCATCGTGCGCTCTGGGCGCGTGCGCAGGGACCCTGCCGCCGAGGCTCGCCGCCGCGTTCTGCTCTTCGCTCTTTACTCTTGGTCTCTGTGGAGGAGGATTGAGGCCACTTGGTTTGTGTTATGTTTTTTTTCTATTTTATTTTTTTGGCAGGGGGATGGTGGGTTTTTTTGCAATTAGGGCCGTCAGTGGAGTTCAACCAACTGGATGTTTGGAAGTTTGCCAAGAAAGTATCATGCATATCCATAGGTGTCTATATGTGCCCAGGGGATGCCCTTGTAGGGACATTCATCATGAGTCAAAGTTACACTGTGGTTCAGACCGTAAGCCCTGACCAGGTGCCTCGGAGGTTGTGACCTGT
>NW_010586121.1:151698-204001 GCF_000705375.1 Tinamus guttatus
GGAAGAGCAAAGTGGCAGTCAGGGAGAAGGAACCGAGGAGGTACTTGTGTTCCTTATTAGATGTCACTATTCATAGCGCATCAGGAGATCAGAAACACTTGTGGGCCATAGTAGCTAGATCCTTCTGGAGGAGGGAAAGCTGCCTCCCTGCAAGGGCTGCTGGCCAGGATAGGACTAACACAGAAAACGGAATTAAAGCAGAAGAAAAGGAGAGAGAAGATGGAGATATTAAGCTGCTTTTAAAAATATGAGAAAATGTGAAAGAACAACTGTCTAATCTGGGCACTTCCGTGGAATTCTCAACTGCAGTATTCGCTAGTCAGTAGTTCCAATAGATCCATAAGATCTGCTAGTTCTAAAGATCTAGTCTAGATCTAGATCTAAACTGTTAGGCATTATTATTTTTATTAAACGCAGAATGATTTCCTTGCAGTAGCATCGTATTATGACTGCAATGGAATAACTGACTGTAGCATTATCTTTCAAGCATGTTGGCTGTGTTTCTTCTGAGAATAGTCTGAACATGTCCAGCAGTCGTCTTGAGCGTCAGTGCAGTTCTTGGGCTCCAGCAGTCCAAAATTATTAATGGTTAGATTTCCAATTCTTTTATTTTTGTCGACTAGAGTTGTCCACAGACTTATTTCCTAGCTTTCATGTAGTATACATTTGAACTATTGTTAATGTGTATGCAAGTACAGGTTGTGTTTAATGTATCGATGTTTTACATTTCATTATTCTCTTTGAATCAGATAGGTCTCAGTGAAATACACAGATGTTTCAGTAAAAATCTGTTTCACATTTTTTTCAGTTTTTAAAATTTAAGTAATAATATATGAACACTGAAATTCTAGATTAAATTTTGGAAATGAGGTGGGACTTTAAAAAGATTATTTTGATTTTGTTTTTAAAAGCAGTTTGTCTCATTTAGATGAACCTTGAAGTGATTTATGGAGACACAGATTCCATTATGATAAATACAAATAGCACCAATTTGGATGAGGTCTTCAAGTTAGGGAATAAGGTAAGGATCTCTTCTTTTTTTCCTAAAGATTTCCTACAGGTCTGTGTTATAATGCTTGTGGAAGGAGAGAAATTATGTCATCTTCCGCCTGAATTTTCTCATCTATTGTCTGGTCTCATAGATTTCCAGTTGACATTGTCTCCCTTCCCCCAATATTTATATCTGTGTCCCTTTTTGTTATTACTCCGCACGATTTTGTATGTGTCTCGCTTTCCATGCAACTTTCTAATTCAAATTTCCCAATATGTTCAGTCCTGTTCTGGTGCTGTTTTTAAGCTCTTCATTAGTATAATGTAAACATTCAACAAACTAAAATGCTTAGTGGGATTGTTTGGCTATTTCGGTTTTATGAACTGAATATAAACCTAGCAGATAGTATTGCCCTCATAATTTACAAATATGCAAGGGATTAAAAATAGTCTAAGGACAGACCCAGATTATTAGAAGTGCAGATTTCTCTAATAAGAAAAACAAAAGGATAACTGAGAAAATTGAAGTCTGAAGTGCATGCACATAAGGAAATTTTTTTGGTTAAAACTGGTAGTGTGAGCCCAAAGCTACACTCAAAAAGAGAGAGTTTTTATGCTGGAAATATGCTCCTGTCTTGGTAAGGGTGTGCAGTGTATGGATGATGAATTTTATATGAAAAACTTAGAAATGGAAGAAGAGGATAATTCATATTTGGTAGTCTGTGGAAAGAGAACTGGGAATAATGAAGGAGTGAGAATGAATAAGGAGATTAATGAAAGTCAAGAGGGAAAGAAAATGCTAGAGGAAAGAAAGTGGAGAGTGGAACACACGATGACAGAGGACAGGAAGAGGAGCATTGAGGAATCAAAAGATGTTCAGAGGAAGAAACGTTTTTAAAAAAGTGTGAAGAAAGAAAAAGGGAGATGGGAAACTTTCAATAAAAGTCGGTAGGTGGGACACTTGTAAACTGCTGAGGAATCAAAAAATGTTCAGAGGAAGAAACATTTAAAAAAAAGTATGAAGAAAGAAAAAGGGAGGTGGGAAACTTTCAATATAGTCGGTAGGTGGGACACTTGTAAACTGGAAGTTTGCTGTTTAATGTACATGCAGTTTTGCAATGTTACATTTCTGTGTTTTTAGAATAAAAGTAAAAAAGATGTAGCAGGTTTACGTCTGGTACTGTACTAAGGTAATATTTTGACTATCATTTCAAGCTTTTGTATGTGGGTAATACATAGAGAAATAGCAACTTTCTCTTGGAGCAGTTGGGCTATAGAACCTTTTTTTCCTTCCGACATAGACACACGGTTCTGGTCTGTACTTAAAGCTCACGCTGCCCCTTAAGGAGAAAAAAAGGTGCCGTTGTAAAGAATTGCAAGCACCCGTTTTTTATAAAAGCAGTTTCAGTATCTGCCTAAGTGACTGCCTTTTATCTCTTCCTACTCAGTGGATCCTTGCCTTGAAGTTGGGGGAGACTTGCTCAGTTGATGTAAGAGGCTAGATGAAGTAGCTCTCAATAAAAAGAGCAGGAGTCAGTGATCTGCAAGCTTCTGTTCAGTCCCGGGTTTGTCCTATGTACTTAACTTTCTTGGGGAAATGTATATTTATGCCACACTGTAAATCCTTAAGAAGCCAATGGGAGAACCTTAACTTTAAAAGTAGCTCCTACTTGCTGTTTTGTACTTGATTTCACTGTTAATGTCATCTGCCAAACCTCTAAAATACATATGTGAACACACAGTGCATATTGCTACTTGTTCTAATTTTCAGAAGGATAACCTTCATGATGAAAGCTAAATGTATCCAGATTTGTTAAGGTGTTGTGCTTGTCTTTAATGTTCTGCATTCACAGATCAAAAGTGAAGTGAACAAGCTCTATAAATTGCTGGAGATTGATATTGATGGAGTCTTTAAGTCCTTACTACTGTTAAAGAAGAAGAAATACGCTGCTCTGACAGTAGAACCAACTGGAGATGGGAAATACGTAACTAAACAAGAACTGAAAGGGCTGGACATAGTCCGGAGAGATTGGTGTGATCTTGCAAAAGAAACTGGAAAGTGAGTGTCCTTTTTGCTCAGGGTGTCTGTTTTAAACAGTCGTAGGTTCCTGTTCCTCAGAGGTGGGTGCAGGAGCCCCTGGGCAGCCCTGAGCACCCTCTCGTGACCGGTCAGCATCGGGGGCGCTTCTGAGAGCACGAGCAGAGAAAAAGACCCCTTCCCCAAAGACCTCATGCCCTGTTGTTCACATGAGACCCTCCTGATATTTCGTTGTCAGGATGGTGTGCTCCTTTGATGATCATGTGATTAATTATCAGTGTGCAGAGCATTTTCATGCTAAACTTCAATAGGGATAATGCACTAGTGAAAGAAAAATGGAGTGAGTGGAGAGGTGGTCATCTGGAGGCTGACTGATTTTGTGTTACATGCAGCCTCTTTAAAACTTAGCTTAAATAAACGGTGGTCCAAAAGTATTTGGAAATGGATGCGTCTTTACATTTGCAGTAATCCTCCACGCTCTTGCTTACTGTTCTTAAGATTTGCATTTTCTAAGAAAAGATGCATCATAATAGAAGCAAATTTTTCCAAGTTAGGAATGTATTAGTAATTAAAGCTATACAAATGTTTGAGAGTGTTCTTTAGTGACTAACTCTTCTGCAGCTGGCAGACCTTCTAACCACATTTTACAGAAATAGTCAAGGCTCTGCTTACTTTAACTTTACATTCTCCTCCTCCTCCTCTCCCTTTCCCCCATAAATCTTAGATACCTGCTGTGGAATAATAACATAGAAACGGTAACATGGAGCAAAAATTAGAAACCAGTTGGTTTAATCAGTTTCAAGTTATTGTTTAGTATTTGAACTATTTGCAGTCATTTATTTTTGGTTAAAAAAGCTAAACACAACATTAAATATTTGATAGATTTGTTTAACTTTTGGATTAGTGTCCATACTCAGATTCTTTATTTAATTTCTAGAGATACCCAGGAGAAGACACAAATGTGTTTACCAAAAGGGTTTTGTTTTATATATTTTAAGCTTTTTGTATTTCTGAACTCTCCTTTACAGCTATGTCATTGGTCAGATTCTTTCTGACCAGTCTCGAGACGTAATTGTGGAAAATATTCAAAGGCGGCTGATAGAAATTGGAGAAAATGTCATCAATGGCCAGATCCCAATAAATCAGTTTGAAATAAATAAGGTAAAGGGCTTATTCCCTTCTTCCAGCCTTGCTATTTGCAAAATGTCCTTTATTTAAAGTGTGTTGTTGTGCTGTTTTTTTGTTTATTTGTGCACTGAGTTCGGACAAAAGATAATTAATCATCCACAATTTCCTTGAATGTCTGAAGATGTTTCTACACGGCTTTCTTGAAACTTTTATTATCAATGATCTGGGAACAGCCCAGTTCCTAAGTATACTCACTGCAGGTTAAATCTTTTTAAACATGAAGCATCAGGAGTGGGTAAGTGGCAAATAATTCTGGTGTGGATCTATATAGTTTCAACCATTTGAGCTCTGTAAACTGAAAGAAGTTCAAAAATGTTGTCCCGAATCTGGATGGGATGCATTTGTGTGGTAGTTGGGCCAGTGGGGAGACTAAAGGGTTGATTAGACAAAATGAATCTCTCTTTCAGAAAAACACATGATTTGCATGTATGTTAATTGTTTTGTTCTCCTCTGGAAGGTCATCTTAATTTTTAATGAATCCTCAATGGAACCTGTATTTGGCTAGCTAGGAGTGTCTCATCAGGAAAGTGTATACTATATGACCCTTACACTCTTCTAATAAAATAGGTTTTTCGTAAGGTTTTTTTTCCATCCAAGTCCCTTCGTATTGTGGGCCAGCCTTTAAGACTGTTCTTTAAGACTGCGTTGATGAATCAGTTAAGAAATATCTTCAAGTTGTCATTATTAATATTAGAGTAATCAGTGATTTTTGTGGCTTATTTAAAAATTTGTCAACCATTTCTTAGAGTGTTCTGAGTGTAAATATTCTAACAGTGCTTAGTATCTCAATAAAGTATACATATGTAATAGCTTTCATTTTACATACTGAATATTCTTGCATTTTACTACATTGGAAATAATAAAATTATGTATTTCACTATTAAATGCTTAAGTTGTTTTTAAGAATTGGAATGATGATAAATATTTAAAAATAGCATTTTAATGACTGGAAAGAATTTAGTGTGAAATCCCAGTGTACAGAATATACTGGGATATACTAAATATAGAAATATTTTAATCCAGATGTATCCCCTTTTAACACAGCTTTTTAAATACACTTAACTACTTGTTACTCAGACCCACTTTATGATCTGAACTCGTGCAATGATTTCCGGCCATGTTTTTGTATTTTGCACGCTATTTCCAGCTACAATTTATTTCCATTTTAAAACAGTTACAATATATCTGTAACTCTTACAGCCTTCCATGTGTTTTGTTACAGCCTCTTGCATCCTCTCCTTTTATTAATAAAAATATTTAAAGAATAAGGACTGTGACCTAGGTCTTAATGTCTGGGAAATACATTTATTAAAATCTCTGCTTGTTATTTTTGTCATACTGCGAATATAATTACGATTGAAGGCAGCTACTAGGCAGTCTTGTCTTCTACTGTTCTAAGTTGTCCATCATTTGAGTAAAATACTTTTCTCTAAGTTATTTTTTTGTTTTCTCTTTTGATCTCTTAGGCATTGACAAAAGATCCACAGGATTATCCTGACAAAAAAAGCCTGCCACATGTGCATGTTGCCATGTGGATAAACTCTCAAGGAGGCCGAAAGGTGAAGGCAGGGGATACAGTCTCATATATCATTTGTCAGGTAAAAATGTGTTTATTTATAGCTAAATACTATTATTGTTTTAAGAGATGGCAAAGAAAGGCAGCTCAACTGCTTAAAAATATTTTGACATATCTTTGCAGTGATGTTATGCTATATTTTAAAATAGCCTGCTTTCTGTATTAAATTCATGCAGCTCCACAGGGTCAGAAGGTATCAGCTGAGTTTATATAACCATTCCCGTGCGGTAGCTGATAACATTTCCCTGATTTAAATTCTTTTCGGAACCAGAAGTTATTTTTAAAGAAAACATCTGATCTTAATTTATACGGGAAAAAAGTTCTGGTCATGAAGAAACTGTCATTCTTTGAAAGCTACGTTGTGATTATGCATTTGTCATTGTTATTGCCAGTCTCAGCATTCGTATTTTCAATTCCTACTCATTGAGTCTAGCAGTATGTCTGTCTGCTAGGCTGAAGAATTTGAGGAGCCCTCTGTTTTCAGATTTTTATCCTGTAAATGCTTTTGAAACTTAGGTAAATGATGTCATCTGAGTGACAGCTGGAACAGCAAAGTGGCTGCTTTTCTTTGTACCTCTTGCATCAAGACATATTTTCCATCTTTCTGCACTATTGCCAATTTTTGAGTGTTTTCTTTTCACACAAATTGGATGTGTTTTGTACATATGCTACTGTATCAGTGTCAAATATGGATTTACAACAGTTAAATTTTACTGAAACTTTCTTGTTGGTACATTTGAGAAATGTTTTTGGCTACAACTCCATACTACTAATTAATATGCCAGCAGGTAAGTATTCAACATTGTTTTTCTTCCCCAAAGATGTAATCAGAAAACCCCAGGAATATCAACTGGTTCAGAATAAAATTCTAGTTGCTAGACCCTTGCCTAGATGCTCCTTCTCCCTCTTCCCCCAAATCCCAGCAAGATTCCCCTTCAATGCAATACTGCATGGCACATTCTGCAAGTCTTGGGGGAAGAGCCTGATATCTAGTCCCGTTGCTTCTCTCTGAAATTAAGCTGCTAGAAGTTCAGAAATGCAGTTATGAACATGGTATAAGTGTGTTTTGGAAGTGTGCTTGAGAGGGAGGAAGGCAGCACACTTGCATGTAAGTACAAAGGGATTGCAGCACCCCTTGGCTACATGAAGTTAAACTTTCAGCACAAAGTTGCATATCTCACTATCATTTAACAAGTCTCTCTTTCCAGCCATTACTCCACGGCGTGTTCATTACTCTGATCTTGAGTATAAACTCAAGACAAGTTTAAATTCAAGGAGTATAATCTCCTCAGGAAATTTTCTACCATTGGTTGATGAATGCTCATTCAGAAGCATGCAAAACAACTTGGGGAGAGTCTGGAGTTTGTTTTTTTGATGGCAAGTTCTTTCTGTCAGCAGTGTCATTCCTTTCATCAGGACATGCTGGCTTGCTTTCTTTCAGCTGGTCTGTCACCTGAGGAAGCTCTGCAGGAACTGTTGTAGAATTATCCTGAGGTTGCTTTCCAATAAATTAAGCTTTCCAATAAATGAGCCAACATTTTCTCCTACAAATTTCTCTGCCTGTTGGTAAACTTTGCTGGTCCTGGAAAATACAGTTGTCATAGGGAAAAAACCATGAAGCCTTTTAGTTTCATTCGATATCAGGGCAGTGCTCGGGTCATCCTACCGTGTGCTTGACCATCTGCTTCATACCCAGCAGTTTCTTCTAAAAGGACAAAAGGAGAGGAAAAGAAGGCAGGTGACACGTGGGCTGGACATGGCTGCGTTGCTGGCTCACGTGCGATGCGGGAATGCTCAGGAGGAAGAAGCGGTGGATATTCCAAAACCTCTGGTGCTTGGGTTTTGGGTGTTTGATGTAACCGTCTTTTCAAATTTTAAACATTTTTGGAAAGCATGCACAACTTGATAGTACATACAGGCATGAGCAATTTATATATTGTTATCTCAAAAATACATCCCATAATTTGGATTTGCTATAAAAGATAATGGCAGTTTGGATTAGATGTACCCCTGCTTATGTCAAACTGTTAGACTTGTAACATCTACAATGGATCACTGTTTCATCTCCTTCATCTTTGAAACCTGAAAGTATATTATTTTCTTTTATATTAATCTGGAGTTCTGAAGTTTGGCGTGAAGAAACTGCCCAGACTTAGGGAGCTGGTGGTGGGAATGACTGCGCAGCAGCACAATGCAAGAGAAGAATGGACTTGTTGAAAGAAGGAAGCTGAAGGAATCGCATTACAATTATTTTTGCAAAGCAGCTGGTTGAGCTGAATAGTCCTAAATTAATTTTGTTCTGAATACTAAGTTGTGTGAAAGGAGTAGGAGGGACCAATGGCATGTTGTCTGTCTTTATTAGTGATGGGTCCTCAGTCGATGGTTGCTGACCCTGTTGACGCCAGTGTCTTGTCTTAACTGAAGAATAAAGGTGTTACATGCTAAAGCATGTGAGTTTTATTTTGATTTTAAAAGGGGGAGGAAAAAGAGACTATACTTAAGAACTTGAGGAAAAGCTGATTTGATACTTGCTCCCAAACCACTCCCCAGTTAATATTTACTTTTATCACTGAATGCTTACGAAGTTACTACTTTAAAGTTTTAGCAAGCATTGAAAATAAAATTTCCTTGTGTAGTGATGGACTGGGAACGGTACTTTAGAGATTTAATGAATTATATTTTCTGGAAGAATGCAATCTGTTTAGAGCTGAAACGTAATTCCTTCATCAGTGCTATTTTTTATTTCAAATATCACTTTCCCGAATTGACTTCTCTTCATGTTCCTCTTTGTGGTGAAGATTTGATATCGGCTCTGAGCCGAGGAGTAGTGTTCCTCTTTTGCCTCGTGAGGTCACCAAGTGTTTCTTTCAGTATTTTCACTCTTTCAAATTGATAATATTGTCTCTGACATTTATTTGCATGCCAATAACTGCTAGTCCTCTCTGACTGCTCATTTGTTTCTGTATAGAATCTAAGAATATCGGTTTCCTAGCAAAACAGATCCAGTTTTGATATCCAGTACTTGGAATTTGCTTGTTTTATAAAATGATAATGTTAGTTTAATACAAAATGAATACAAAATGCCTGCCTTCTGCATATTTTTAGCTGGGCTGATAGTTACAATGTGTTTTCATTGTGCATTTCAGAATTGACAGATGGGACTGTTTACTCTGTCTACTCTTACTGATTTGCACATGTAGGCTGCAATAATACAAGCTGGATTTACATTCTTGAACTTGCTAGTTGATGCCAGTAACAGCAATGCAAATTTTTACTACTGTTGGATTTGTATTGGATGTATAATAAATCAACCAAGAAAAAGTAATTGTGTAACATCTTTGCCTTAAAATAATATGTGATGCTTGAACCATAATCCTTCGTATATAGACTTACTGTGGATTTTACTTTTTTCACACTATTTTCTATGTGTCTCCTTTCTCAGGATGGATCAAATCTGAGTGCCAGCCAGCGAGCATATGCTCCAGAACAGTTGCAAAAACAAGACAATCTTATTGTTGATACTCAGTACTATCTATCACAGCAAATACATCCAGTAGTTGCTAGAATATGTGAGCCTATAGAGGGAATTGACTCTGTTCTTATTGCAACGTGGTTAGGTAAGTATTCTAAATTCAGTTTATTTAAAGAGTTTCAAGAGACGATGTGAGAAGCTTTAATGCATGTTTCTTAACAAAAATGTTTCCCAAAATCAGTCCTCCTAGAATGAAGGATTACTTGTTATGCTGTCAGTAGAAAGCAGCTTGCATTGTGAGTTTGTTTATATGACATAGCAGAATAACACTTTTCAGAAGGTGCTCATTAAGATGTTATAAACCTTATTCAGGATTTGAAAAAAAAAAATACTGTTCATAAATGACATTACTCTTGCATGTCAGATTTTCTTAAGTTCTGAAGTACCGTGTAGTCCTGGAGCATGCAGGCTCTAGCATCTTCCCAGCGAGAAAACAGTCATACTTATAATGAAAGGGTGCAGATTTTTAGTAGTGGGTCAGTGTAAAGAGTTTTTATCTCTAGAATTGACCTGCTATATTAAAAAAAAAAAAAATAAAAGCCCTAGTAATGAGTATTCTTTTCTCCAGAGGGGGTAGGCAAGTGGTTCCCACTCCCCAACAACCCTCTTTCTTCTCCCCTTCCTCCCTCCTTTCCACTCCTTCCCCCGCAAAAAGAAAGAGGAAGTCCTGTAAGAAGATAACTAGTGCTAGTGGCCGCAGACTTGCCAGTTTTGATTCAGCCAGTATTTATTCAAGTGAGGAGCGTGGAAATGCTCCTCTTTGGAAATTTTCTTACCCAAGTCTTAGTGCCTTTATGTCTTTCCCATTCCTAAGGCTTCTTTTCTAGAAAGAGGTATACATGCCGAAAAATATTAAATGGTTCAGATTCAGGAACTTTCTCTGGACATATTATGCTATTTCTGTAATTTGGTGTAGCATTGTTTTTTCCATGAAAACGTACAGACATGATCTTCTCGATGAGCAGAAACTTTGTGATTTGCATCCTAAATCGCGTCCCTTACCACTTATAACTGTGTGACCCAGGGATAGTAACATGGCTTAACAACGTGGAAAATGTTAAGCCTGCTGCTTGCTGAGTTCTTGAAAAGACTTTTTTCTCCCACAAGAAAATTACATATTTAGAGTTCCATGGTGTCAGTTTATCAGTTTAATAATCTCCTGCTTTGATGTTACGTGCATGTCCATCACAGTGCAGACTTGCAGAAATGCTTTTGTTCATAGACTTTGGAATGGTTGGAAGAAGAGTAACATTTGGGTGCAGGTGTTGACCAAGACCCAAGAAGCGGTCATTTAACTGGCACTGTGTGACCTGGCAGAATGGTCCACCTGAGCCAAAGGTTCAGCTCATGGTGGGTTCAGATTTGCATTTAATGCATGGAGATGAAAGGTCCTCCCTTGTTGCTTCTCAAGAAGGGTGATTTCCATTAAAGTTCCATTAGAGATTTTTAAAAAAAATAAATAAATGGAGGAGAGCTTTGATTTTTGTGGGAGGATGAGCACGGACAGGATTGCATCTCTGCAAGGCTGTTCCGGGGAGACACTGGATGTTGCACTGCATGTCCAAGAAGCAGCACTTGGAGGAGGTGTCAGTCTCACCTCCACACACAGGCTGACTAGGTGAGTCTGGTTATTTGGCCCAGCATCAATATTCAACCTCTCATTGATGCCAGAGAGCACCATGAGGCTCATCAAGCCAAAAAAGTCAAGTACTCTTGGTTTAGACAAAGCAGTTTGAAACAGAGGTAAACTTGTAGTTTGTTTGGGTAAAAGACTTGTGATTTCTGAAGCTAATTGATTTCTTGCAGAGATTTGGTTTTGTAGATTTAGGCTAGAATTCAGAGTTATTCCTCTTTCACAACAGGCCAGGTGTTCAGGAAAGGCTAACTCCCTATAGGCATCTAAATTAAGTGCCCAGATCTTAAGAACTGTATGCCCCTTGGTAGCATTCACTGTTGGCAAATGCCTGTGCTGCTTTTTTGCACGGTAGTGTGTTCAAGATGAAAATTTACTTTTTGCTCTCTAATGGCATTATGCAGCTGAGAGTTTATTAATAGTATGCAATTGTTAGTTGGAAAGCTGTATGTATATATTACAATCTGAGATCTGCAATATGTTCAGTTTGACCTTGCTGTGCTATGAAAATATTACTTCCTTCTCTACCTTTGTTTTCTTGGGAATGTTTACATTAAGTCTGCTAGTAGTCAGGTCTTTTTTTAAAAACTGTTTTATCTATTCTTTTCTTCTCCTTTTAATCAGAGTTGAACATGAATAGTTGCAGATTTTTATAACTTTTTTTCTTAATATTGGAGAGGTAATCAAGTATATTTGTCTCAAAGGAATTGAAAATAGCTCTAAGTGTACAAGATGTCTGAGCCCATTGCTTTAAAGGAAGAATACAAAACGATTTTTCTGTTTGCTTTAGTTGGGCTTTTTTTTTGCTTAATATTTTCATCAGGTAATGCAGCCAAATCCCAGTTGTTTTTCCTGTCCTCTTAAAAAGAGATTTGTTTTCTGTTCGGAAGAAAGCTTCTGTTCTGAAGGGTATGAGAAGTACCATATTGATGGACTCAAACATGGTTGCTTCCTTGCTGAGAGTTTCCTCCTCTGATTTGTTATGTGGAGTGTATGTCTGTTTAGGATTAGATATACAGAATGGTTGTAGAAAGAAATCTGTCAGATCCATATTTTAAAGAATCTCTTTATTAGGTAAACGTTTCATTACCATGTCACCTCAGTAGTCCAAGCAGATAAAATTGAGTTCTGCTTAGTGAAGCTTGGTTTATATTAAGATAAGCAAAAGCATTTTTTTCCTTGTCCATGCTCCAAGTAAATTATTTTAACTAATCTATTTTAGACGCTCCAGAACAAAAGCAAATAACGGCACCTAAAAATTGCAGAGAGCTCTTCAAGTATCACATTTGTTCACCACAGAATCAAGCTGAAAATTGTCTTTTGTCTTTGGACTTTGTAGGAAGTCTGCCTGACCTTTGAGAGATGAAAATTCATTGTTCCTAAAAATGAGAACCTCACAGGCGTAATTTTTCATTCATTGTCTTTTATCTTGAAGTTCTTAAGGGGGAAAAATACATTGACAAGATGAGGCTTGTCAAGGTTTCTGATAGGAGGATGTGCAGTCAATAGACCTGATAGACTTTTGGAGGCCTTGCTTGCTTCATCCTGAAACTACTTTAAAAAAAAAAAAAAAGTACTTGCAAAACTCTTCTCTTAATATAAAGAAGTAAGGGTTTTGAGATTTTGAGAGGGTTTTTTTTCTTTCTCTGAGGTTGGGGGGATGTGGTGGTGCAATATAAATATTACTGTCTATTGTCTTCCCTTCTCCCCCCCCTCCTTTCTTTTTTTCGCTGTGTTCTCAAAAATACCCAAGCACCATGGAGGCAGGGTCATCTAAGCCTGGGATTTTTGTAGTTGTTATGTATCGCATCTTTCTCCCCAAATTGCAGAAAATGCTGGCCACAGAAAAGGAGTTTTCTCCTTGATTGTGCCAATGTCTCTGGAAAGAGAGATAATACCGCTTTAGGGAGCCGTCTGTAGGTGCTCTGTAAATTGTCTGACGTTTAGGCATTTCTTAGGAAGGTCATCCAGTGTTTGGGAGCTCGTCCTGGTAAGTCCTGCTTCCTGCTCAGCCATGTCAATAGGAGCACTTCCAGCCCTGCCAGTGGGCTTCTGTCAATGCCCTTAGTAAGGAAAGCCTGCCCACCTGAAGGTTACCGCTTTTTTTCAGGGGGAATTTTTTTTCCTTAGAGAGTATTTTAATTGGTGTCATTAATAGTAGCAGCTACCCACCCAGGCTAACTCTTTCTAGAGGAACTGGAGTAGTTGTGGTCTCCTCACAGCATGCGAGTTATCTAAGGCTTCTTTGCGTTCTTTTGTTAATTCTGTCACGTTACGCAGTGAGGCGAGAACAGAGTGACAAAACTGAAGATAAGTAAGGGGGAGAGCCCATGGCAGTGCAGTCATACACACCAAAGTGTACGAATTTTGGTGTTTGCCATCTATCTGGGCCTCAGGGGGCGAGGGGAGCCGTAGCTGGGGGTGCTCTAGGCATGTTTGGACCTCGGCCGTGCTGAGCTCTGAGGAGCAGCCCTTCCTCAGCGCCCTGCCCGCTCGGATAACGCCTGGATAAGGTGGGAGGTGTGAGGAGATGGGAGCCGGGGGGCGCTTCTCTGCGCTCGTGTGGCCGGGAAGGAGTCTCTGCTGTGAGGGGCAGCGCAGCCCCAGTCAGGATTTGTGAGCAGGGCAGGGGTTGCTTTAATGCCACGTTTGGAGACTGGATTATTTTTTTGAGAGCAAGTTGGCCTCTCTGTATCAAGGTTTTTCTTCATTGCTGATATTTCTGCATTGAATAAAATACTGGCATTAGGAACCAGTCTTGTCTGTATGTGGTAATATTTAAGTTGTCTGTTCGTTTATCTCAGTGTTATTGACCTGGCCGCTTTATGAACTTAATTAACTCTTTCCTAACTTAATTCACCACCCACGGTTCAGTGGGGCCTGTGGGCCCCTAACCGGGAGTCCTAACCAGGCCTACGAAGCCCTTCCAGGACTCCCGTTCGAAGCGAGCCAGCTTGGAAATACAGCGGGGTCTGTTTCAGGCAAGGCGGAGGAGAATTCCCAGCGCGCGTTTCCCAAGACGCCCCTGGATAAGGTTCAGCCTCGGCGGCTCGGGGCAGCGGGACGTGCGAGCGGGCAGCGCGGGCGGCCTGCGCGGGAGGGCAGGCCGGAGCTGGAGCGTGGCGACGCTTCGCTCGCTCCTCGCAGCTCCCTGCGGCGCAGGGAAGCGGGAATCCTGGGGGAAAAAAATATTGGCAGAAACCTAAATTTGGAAATATTGCGAACAGTGAAATATATTGCTTCTATCATGCCAGCTTGATCTGTGTTATTTTTTTTTAATTGATATATTTGATATATTTTTTCCTTTGCCCTGCAGGCAACTTTGCAGTTTTTGTGAGGTTGGAAAGCCTGCCTGTGTGCAGATGATTTAATTATAGTCCCAGAAGTGTTTTATGCTCGAGTAAGCTAAAGTCCCTTTGATTTTTTTTTCTCCATGTCATGTAAAAAAATAAAGAGTCCAGAAAATTAACTTAAAGTCTCCTTCTATTCATTTTTAAAAATTTACAAAAGGTATATTTTTATCTCCAACCTTTAGATAGCCCCTGTTTTGCTCACCGAGCAGGGCAGTGTGCCCAGCATGACCTGTTGCAAGAGGATAAAGTTGGTGTGCTGAAATGGGTTAACTGAACCAACTAACTATCCCTGAAAGGACATAATAGCTAAAGCAGGTCCCGATTCCCCCGGATAATTAAGGTAGGCATGTGCTTTAGAGGCCTGAGCTGCAGTCCCTTTGAATTCCCGGGGCCTGTTTGCATACCAAAAGTGAGGTGTACACTTGAATCATCACAATATTTTTCAAGTTTCTTTCTCCAGCCCAAAAAGCTAAGAAAGTTCTGAAATGCTTGGATCCTAGTAAAGAAAACTTTTTCATGTTAAATTATTACGAATTGTCCATGTGCTTTTTTCGTCTCACTCTTTTTGACTGGTTAGTGGGAAGCTACAGTGGACTGAAAGACAAAATATATCTGCTTTATATTTTGTTTAGTGAAATATTTTGCTCTGTTAGGTTTTGGGAAACGAGATAAAATTCTGACTGACCATTGGATAAGATCTGTGTAATAAAGTAGCAGTGATAGTTCTGTCTTTTAATCCACTTCTGAAATTGCACCGAAGTGAGAATAATTGTGTTTACCATTAGTGTTTTAGATCCAACCCACTGTATCTTTCAGCTGATTCTTGATCTTTCTCATGTTCAAAATCTTGATATGAAACAACAGTCAAGTCCCCTTCCTAAAACTTGTATCTTCTGTATATTTGTTGCAGAATATCTTACTGGTTTTTTAAAGGAGCAGCTACATTATCAACTATTTTTTCCCTTCCACTCCCATCTCCTCACCCCACAACCAAAGATTTTTTTTTCCTTTGCTGGCTATGAATAGAGTAAAACTGTTTTAAAAGTTAGAGAATCTCAGAGATTCAATATCACCCTTATGCACTGCCTTTTCTGCCTTTTTTTTTTCTTTTGCCAAAATTAAAATTGGAAAGAATTACATTTTTAGTGAAAATTCAATTTTATCAGAGACAAGTTGCACTTTTTTGGCAGTTGAAGTCTTTCTGTGTCTTCCTTGATTGTATTTTATTTTGCGTTTGTAAACAACAATTCAGAATAGTAATAATAAAATCACAAGTTTCTAACCTTTTCTGTGAAGATTTTTCCCAGGGTTTTTCTTTAGGTGTTTTGGTACTGTATGGTAAGGCTAAGAAGGATTTTAACATCTTGCTGCATTTCCTATTTTTTTTTCTATTTTTTCCTGTAGTGATTGTTATACTTGTTGTTAAAGTTTACACGTGATGTAGGATAATACATAGCAATCTTTTACTTGGCTTAATTAGCCTTATGTTATTTTTTTTTTCTCAGAGTGTTTCCTTTTTTGTATTGAGTGATGTAAGCTATAGTTTCCTAAGCATTCTTCCATATATGCTCACTAGATTGTTTCTTCTATTGTTACTACTATTCTAAAATGTAAAAGTTATAGATGGAATGAATGGACTTTTAAGAGGATGACCAAAAATGAGGATTTTTTCCTTAGTTTACTTTGGCAGCCTTGTTCCTAGAGCAATGAACTTGGTGCTTGCTTGCCTATTTATTTATTTGCGGTTAAATCGGTATTTTTAGAAGGGCTTTTGTATATTTATTTGTTTAAATTCTTGTGTTCTGGCAATGAGAAATAAAGCAGTTTGTCTCCAGCGCTGTCGTTTTAAATGTTGCTGCTGCTGAATTTTAACCACTGCATTAGATTGAAACCTGCATGCTGTTAACCACTGAGCCAAAATGAAATCGACCACTGCATTGAAATCAGAGTTGGCAGTTGTAGACGGACTTAAAGGAGTTGGTAATAGCAGTGCACCCGCGTTTCTTTAATGGGGTTTTTATTCTCTGTTTGCAGTTTTAATGGTGCCATTTTGCTTTAAAGACTGTTTCTTAATAATGATGCACATTTTTATTGAAATATTTTCAATGAAACTTAAGAAGGAAATAACAATAAAGCCATCCGTTAGCAGTGCTTTCCTCAGAAACAAAATGTTCTGCCGGATAGTCCCATGATAATGCAATGTGCTTGTTTTATTTATAAAGCAATCTTGCATAAGAAGATAAGCAGATGATTTCTTTGTGTTTCATGAACTTTCATTTGTAGTTAAAAATTGTAATATGTCTTTATGTTTTATGTGGTTTTGGGTTTTTTTTTTTCCCCCTAAAGATGGATTTTTTTTTTTTTTGCTTCTGAATTTAATTTTTGTAAATTTTGTATTTGCTTTACCAAACCTATAAAAAGTAACCCTACTTGTATGGTTGACCTCTCAGTGTTTGAATTTTTTATTCCTTATTAATAGGACTGGATCCCTCGCAGTTCAGAGTCCAGCACCATTGCCAAAAAGATGAGGAGAATGATGCCTTGCTTGGTGGCCCAGCTCAGCTCACTGATGAGGAGAAATACAGGGATTGTGAGAGATTCAAGTTCTGCTGCCCCAAATGCGGAACAGAGAATATTTATGACAATGTCTTTGATGGCTCGGTTAGTTTCTCTTATGTTTCATTTCCGTTCTTTGGTGAAGGGGAAGAATACTTGCAGGAAAAAAAAAGAGCTTTTTAGTTAGGCTTCATATGGTGTAGGAGAAGATGCCATATTGTTGGAGTCGAGCTACTTGGAGCAGAAAATTGCTGATAGGACACTGCTGAAATGTTTATCCCATTTTTTGCATTTCAGCTGGGAACATTGTAGTCTAGAACATGCGAGCTTAATCTATTTGCTTCATTAATCTGTTTGCCCACACTTGTGAATGATTGTTACTGTAACTTTTAAGGAATCTTTATCTTAACACCTTCATAACTTGCAGTTCTCTGTTTAATAAAACCTTATAGCAATGGCAGTTGCTTATCCTAAATCATATTAATTGGAACAGAGTGTTTTGAGAATTTGTGTTTATCTTTTTATATCCCTCCTCTATTCTTGACAGAAAGATTTTCTGCATTATCTTTCCTTCTGTCTTTGTATATCGAACATAAAAAGTCATAGGGTTACATTCTTGTTGGGAAGTTCTGCCAAAAAATGTATCTCTGACCTTGGATCACAACTTGAAATAAGGCCAAGTATTTAACTCTACAGCGATGTTATGCATGCATTAGTCATTGGCAAATTAGCAAGCTTCAGAGTAGTGAAAACCTTGAAAATGAAAGCAAATAAATCTTTTATCTAAATTAAAAGTAATTATTTTAAGTTAATTTGGACAAACAGCAGATGTTTCACATTTTTTTGAATCAAAATAAAGCAGTCTTTGGAAGCGAGTAAGAGGAAAAGACAGATGCAATTTGAGCAATACTTTGTAAATCCTTGACTTTTGTTCATTACAGCTGTAAATAAGATAGTTAATTGCATGGAAGTTTGACAAAATGCAGATGGGCTAGCTGTAAGGATGTAAGATGTTAAAGAGAAGAAAAGAAAAGAAAAACTTCTTCCACCTGGAACTTTTAATGTGGCTAAGGCAAAGCAGCACAAATGAACTTAGATGTTAAGCTTTAGCTAGAGAGAAAATTTTGTAAAATTTTTATAAACATCCAACCTAACAAGGCATTACTTTAGTGAGAATTGTACCACCATAATTTTAGCTGTTCACACATTACTTCTAGGAACTGAAGTTTTAATTTTAGACTTTCTGAAGGCTTGGGGTCAATGAGATGGTGTAAACTTTAAGAGCTATTCCTGTACTTGGGAAAATAAAATATCACCTCATTGTTGTTTAATGAGGTTTCTGTAATTAGCCCTGTTGGTGTTTTCTTAACTGATGATTCCTGTAAGGTCGATTTCAGTGTTCTGATCAGTCGTCTTGGTCAAAACTTCTGGGTCCTGGATAAAACAATACACCAGTGTTGTGTTGTTTGATGGTGGGGTACTTGTCTATCCAGGTTAGTCTTGCATTCAACATCATTTGCTGAATGTATATTTTTGGCAGATGAAGAAGCACGTTTTCCAGAAGACCTTTCAATAAGCAAAAATGGAAACACTGTATGTTGTTTGAGAGAAACCTCTATGGATGTGTGGCCAGCTTCGACGGGAAGAAAGAAGGCCCAGATTTTAGAGATTTAATTATAATATATTAAAGTATATATTTTTTAGTTTGTGTTCTATGCCTAGGTGAAACAAATGTCTGTGGCAAATTAGCTACCATCATCTGCTGTCACAATAAACTGTTTCTAAACTTCTGTTTTCAGGGGCGTTTTATGGAACCCAGCTTGCAAAGGTGCAGCAAGAGCGAATGTGAGGAGCCTCCTTTCAACTATGTGGTTCAAATGAACAATAAATTACTGTTGGATATTAGAAGACACATACGAAAATATTATAATGTGAGTATTCAGAAAATATTCTGCAGTATGAATAGAGTTTTCCAGAGGGTGCTGTTTTTAGTGACTGTTATGTTAAATCCTGAATAGTATAAAACAGTAGTGTGCAATGGCAACCCCCAAATTTGTGAAAATAAACTATCAATCAGTGCTTTTAAAATACAGATTTGGAATGCATATTTTTGTTAGTTCAGCTTCATGTCAAGATAGTCATGAGAATATAATTTTTATACCTGTGTCTTTCAACACTGTTACAGATGTAGATGATCTCTGTTCTTCAAATGTTTAGAGGAAAAAGTGCACACGCTTTTATTATCTTAGTGCTTTTCAGAAAATTTGTGAAGCCTATCTACTATGCAGATGTCATTTTCGTATGTAATTGGAATCTGATTCTCTTACTTCAGCCCAAAATTACTTGTGCTACATTTGGTTGCAAAAGGAAAAAAACGGGCTTAATTAGTTCATTAGTCTAAAAAGAAGGATAAAAGGTGAAAATCCTAAAAATTCCATAAATCTTTCTTCATAAAGATTGGGAGTAAAAAGAACCGGAGTGGAAAGATGGGTAGTTAATTTGATATTGAACTTGGCCAGTGCAAGAAATCTAAAATGACAACAGTAGTTGCTAGAATTGTATGGCATTGTAGATAAAATATATGTATGCTGTCAGAACAAATACACTGATTTTAAAATTATATTCATAGAGTTTGCATCTCTGATGTGCTGATGCTGTCTCATTTTGTGAAATGGCAGCTAGCCATTTTGGTTTGGATTTCTTCATCCTATTAGCTGCCTTAGGTTTTTGGTTCTATAATATTGGCCTGATTTCACAGCTCTCAGGTTATCAGGGGTCAGTTGCAGGAAAGTGGTAGTATTGGGTGGTCAGAACCTTTGAATGAAAGCCTTGAGTATATGCAAAAAATCTAAACCGTTTTTGAAAGTTTGGCCTGTGATGATGATGTGCTTAATTTGTACTTTATTTTCTTAAATATCACAAAGTATATTTTGCAGAGACCTACAGTGCAAATGATTTGTCCTAGTAAGTTTAATTATGGCTTAATAATAAGTGTTCATTTTGTGTTTTTTTTTCTGCTATATTAACTTTTATTGCAACCATGGGTGTTTTCTAAGCTCCTTTATGGGAATGTGTTAGCTTTGGAATCTATAAATACAGCTTTTGAAGACCTTTGCTTCAGGAGTGCAAAACTTTAGCCTTTTGCTGAGTGGAGGAAGATACATCTGAGAACGGAAAAAATTATTACTGATAGGGGTGAAAAGCCATTAATATTTTATTCCCTTCTGCTTTTTTCATAAAACAAGCTATGATACAACTGTGAAATATTTGAATATTGGATATTGTAGTCTAGTCTTTATTGTGTTAAAGCTTACAAAATATTTTATAGTACATAGGATAATAATGTGTCCTTCAAAAGGAATTTATTTGTCCTTGTAAGGGAAAGCCTTATAAACCTGGTTTTGTGTTTGGTACTGAGAATTAAGTTTTACCAGGGCAGTTAATAAGGTATAAGAGTACCTTTTGACTGTGGAATACATTTGAGCTCTGGAAATGTGAGATTATTTTGTTGCCAGAAGTAACTTCCCAATGGGACAATAATTTGCATTTAGAAAACGGTCTTTCCACTGAGGTGGATAAGAAAACTTTTTGTCCTGTTAGCTGTAAGAAAAGCGGTGCTGTGAGTTTTAGTTTATTTCTTTCATCGAGTCCTTGCAGTGATTGTGTAACAGCTGGAGTTGAAACTCATCGTATGAGTGTTTGCACTGACATATGTAATCCCATAAACTATAGCAACACACCCAGAGGGAGTGTACAGAAGTGCTACCCAAGCAAAAGCCTTGTGAAACTCTGAGATTTTGGTTTAGCAGTGTGCTATTGTAGTGGTGGCATCTAAAGGACACGAAAGTACCACTTTAAAATGGGCAAATAAATCATTGAAGTTTATCTCGCTCTCTTTATTGTTTGGTTTGGTTTTCCTTGGATAATGCTGTTCTTTGTATGTTGGTCAAATGGCAGATATTACAAAAACATAGTTGTGAAAATCTTTTTTTTTTTTTAATAGTGATATACCTTATCTTTTTAGCAATAGATTTATCAATAGCACTTTGACCTGATCCAAAGCTCACTGAAATTAGTGTGTTTAGTTTTTTGCTAAGCTTTGAATCAGACTTTACGTGTGTGTAAGACCATTGCATGTTCTTTCCTTTAATCTATTGAATTGCTATTATATTTAGCCATGTAAATTGGGGGTGGGGGGGCTGTGATAAAATCTAAATAAAGTATAAAACCAACTTCCATTTTTGGCATATGAAACTGATCGATAAATAGAAGTAATTATGATTTAACGTTATTGCCTTAAAATAATGCACGGCTAAGTGTGTCAATAGAATTTTGTAAGCCTGCTTTGTAAGCCCCTTGCTTTTGTGGATTACCCACCTTTGTACAAAGTTTGATGTTTCTCTGATCATTTTTTCACCTTTAAACACTGGCTGCTTTATATCTTCCTTATAAAACATATCTACCATTGCTCTGGCACTTACAAATTTGTTAATAGTATTAAGATATATCTATCTGTTTGATAATCTTACTCCTAACTGTAAATATATTAAGTAATCTAAAAAAATGACATGCAGGGGATTTTAGTTCTTTTCAGAGCTGCATTATTCTGTAAAAGATTGATCTTGCCTTTTTTTTTTTTTAATTCTGCTTCAGAAGAGCAAATAGATGAAAAGAGAGAAATGCTAGCTAATCTAAATTGGGAAATGAAGAGGGCTTTTTTAAGCATGAAAATTTCATCATCTTGTCAGCTGGCAGAATGCCTGCTGTGTGGATTCACAAAGGCTAAGAATTACACTTTCATGAAATTTTCCTCACTAACTGCCCTGGTTAATTTGAAAGATAACCCACTGTTCTAATTCATTCCTCAATTGGGCGGTGCAGGTTTTATCTTTGATCTGACAAAGCATTTGTGTTAATCGTTTTGGCCCTCTACTAGACACTCTTGGGATTGTGCTTTTACAATAAATGTGTCTGTGATAGCTCTTTAGTCTATTATACTTACAATAGATCCATAGAACTGGTAATTAATTCTGTACTGCTTTGGAAATGGGGAAGAATAGGTGTAGCTCTGTCAAGTGCTGCTGGGAAGTTTGTTTAGCTAGTTCATTTCTGAAGTGTTACCCTCAGCCATCAATGAAGCAGCCATGCAAGGGAGCGGGTGAAGGCTGAAACACACCAGCAAAAATGCACAAAAACGGCCAAATTTTATGCAAAGAGCGGTGTCATTTCTCGAATGGTGCCGCTTCTCATGCAGTAGCAGCATCTATTTATGATGTTGGAAATAGTTTTACATTTCCAGCTTGAATACTCAAATACTGATTTTTGAGAGTGTGATAAATAAATGCGAACTGGGCGGTCACCTCTTTACAAAGCTCTGTAAACATCAGTATTTGTATTCATAAAAACGAAACCCCTATCTTATTCAGCTGTTGATATGAGAAGGTTACCAACTTGAGAAGAGTGAATTAAAAATAGCCTGTCTTGTATGTATAACTTAAGCAATATCGAAATTCACGCTAAACAGTTAGACTGCGAATTTGTTATCCCTGAATCACCATACTTTTAATCTTGCTTTCCAATATACACCCATGGCATTGGTAGTGGCATTGGTAGAAAAAAATGTTTTTGTATAGATGCATTTATATACTCTGGTTAGTAATGGTTAATAACACATCTAGATCTGCTTCTACATTCTAAAATGCACAAAATGAACCAAACCTTAAAAGAGATAAAAATATTGAACAAATGTTTATCTAGCCTTTATTGTGCTATTTTTTATTTTAGCCTTTTTCTCCTGGACAGCTGTAACCCACAGACAGAAAGGAGTTTGAAGGCTATTGAACAGTGCTAAATAACTTTGTACTGTTCTGCTGCGAAAAATCAGTGTTCAATAGCCCTCAAAATTTCTCATTTCTTACCTGTGGTGGGGTGGTCTACTGCTTGCACGTTAGGTCGCAGTATAAAAGCATGGTGCTACGTTAGTTCAAGATCTTTGAATTATTGTTTTTATATATATACCACTGTTGTGGTTATTGTGTATATTCTCAGGTTTTACATTAGTATTTGGTACATTTAAAAAGGTGGAAGATTGGTAAGAAAGGCAATGTCGTAAGAGGCAATAAATACACAGAGGTTTTGGGACAGCGTGGTATATTTGCTCAGCAGAACAAAGACAACAGGGTTGGTTGTGACCCTGAAATCTGCCACACTGCAATCAAGTGTATCACCAACAACCCGCAGGTGTACTCCACGTGAACAGGCAAAAATACGATTGTACCTGATGGCAATGACTTCTGTAATGATGCTCTCTCCAACGGTTGTGAGTTGGAAACTTTTGTTGTTTGGTGGTTATGTTGGGGAAGAGGTTTCTTTAGAGTGGGGGAGAGGTGCTGGGTAATGGCAGTCGTTCCGTATTTTAATTGCTTTTGTGCTGGCCCACTAGGGCGATACATGGGCATGTGCTGAAGGGTAGGTACAGGCAGAAAATACAAGGAGCTGGTGGTGGTACAATCGGATTGCTGGGATATGTTGTCCAAATAACTCCAGGGATTATTTTGAGAAGTACTGCATGTAAATGCATTTCTGAGCCTTTTCAAGTCTGAAATTGCATTACTGTGGCTTTGGTTTATACATACAAAGACTGAGACGTTTATTCTTTGTATTAAAGCTTCCAAGTCAAGGCAGAAGGGAAACAATTGAAGTGCAAGATAGAAGGTTCACGTGGTTCATTCACGGCTTCTCCCAAGAGGGGGACCCAAGAGAGGGAAGGGAAACTCGAGACTTTTCTTCCCTCTGCAGTAGCATCTTCTTATTCATTTCTTGACTGAGGCCAGCCAGTGGCTTGTATTTAAAACGACGTTTTGGTTAGCCAGAGAAATTATAAATATTTTGGTTGCTGAAGAAACGGAGCAGTCTGTATTCTACTATGTGAAAACAGTATATGTCTGTGTTTCCTGATGTAATTTACACTTATTGAAAAATAGAAGGTAACCTTTGGTCAGCATGTATAGTGCATTTTGGGGATGAGTAAGCAGTTATTTGTCAGAGCATTCATAGCATCTATTAACTGGAATTGATTCACTTTTACAGGGCAGGTCGTGGAGAAGTTACAGTAAAGGAATAGTTTGTTTTAGATTTACAGCATCAATATGATTTTTAGCAAAGTGCTTCGAAGTCGTGATCGATATGTCCTTACAAAAGCTTTAACTCTTTTCATTGGATTTTACTAGCCAGGATGGACACGCGCCTGCCTCCCTGGTGGCCGGGCGAAGCTGATCGTGACCCTGAGCACTCAGAGTCTCAGCCACCGACCGCGAGGGAGCTCAGCAAGGGAGGAGCATCTGTTTGCTCCTGGCTCTCCGAGGGCCGAGTCCACAAGCAGCCACATTGCCAAAGAAGGTTCTTACTGACACTGGAGATGCATCTGCTTGTTGTAGGAAAGGTTCTCCCAGCTGCTACCACTTGGAGCAAGTTCTAAGAAATGGGGCTTGCAACACAGTGAAACCAGGTGTGGCAGAGGCAACGTGTGTGTGCCACTGGTGTGTAGGGTTCAGGTGATTAAATTAACTCTGACAGCAAGGCATGGTGTCTTCAGAGGCTACAGAAGGCACTAGCACTGTCTCTGGGGATACTCTGTTGAACCTGATCTGGTGCCCCAGGAGAGGCAATGATGAGCTTTGACAACACGCAGAGAGCATGCTGCGCTGTAATACAGAGATTTGGTTGCAGCTCCATGCATCTGAGCTGCCTTTGAATTGACCACAATGTCTGTAGCTTTAGCCTACTAGTAGCAATAGCTGTTACAAAATTCAGTAGCAAGGACTTAAAATCTTGGGTGGATCTGTGCAACCTTTGGAGAAGTCCACCAGAATTACATTACTAGTAATGCCTGAGCAAGCTACTTTTAGGAGCAAGTAAGCATGCTCTTCTTTGATACCTTGGACTGACAGTGGTATGGATACTATATTCGCATTTTCTGAGGCTATTTTAATGACAAATTATGAATCACAAGAGGGTTCCTAAATCACTGCTGATGATCATATTTCATGTTCCTCATTCTTCTTAAGAATTTCTCTTTTTGAGAAATCTATTTTAAGTCTGTTTAGATTTTTGCTGTGTTTAATTAAAATTTGAATGCAGGTTTGGTTAGGAAAGGATCCCACAAGTCTGTAACTAATCTGAGATATGGCAAGGAAGAGAAGTGCAGCTAAACGAATTTAGAGTAGGTTTTACATGCAAGTGTTTTACCTTGCATCCCTCAGGAGAATCAAAGTTCATGTCTAAACTCAAAGAGACCATATTCTCCTTGGACATCTTGCTTTCCACCAAGATGAATTGATTTTGCATTTATGGCCTAAAAATAATGTGATTATCAGAATCACATTAGGATTAGATCACATTTTAGGAGTCGCTAAAGATAAAGAAATCCCTGGTTCTACACTAATCTTAAGAAGTTAAAATGTCTTACCTTAAGTCTTTTTTAAGTACTAAAGTAGGTTTATCTGTGTAATTGAGAGACAAATTGACTTATAAAAGAACAAAATATGGGGTATTTTCTAATGATGGCATGAAAATATGAAGTTGCAAATATGCAACTTTAAAAATAATTATTTCTTTTGTATTTTTATTTATTGCTGTTTTCTATAATCTACTCTCCTGAAAGTTGTGTAGTAACAAAGCAATGGAGTTGAAAGCAGGGGGATAGAAGATAGATATGCCGAAAGCTTCCACTGAACTTCAGCATGCTTTCCCTGGCGTAGCAGGAGCAGGTCTTCTAGATATTGATTTTTAGCCACTCTTGGCTATTAAAAGAGTTATTTGCATTTTTCTGGTTTAAAGGAGTTAAAACTATCAAAACAGACTTCCAGTATCTTACAGTGACTGTTCTACTTCTTAGTAAGATACTCTTCTATAAAATTAAATGAGATGTTCCTTAGGCAAAGAGATTCCACTATGAGAAATCTCATAATACGCCAAATTTGTAGGTAGAAGGTTGTTTCAAAACTTATTTTCAACTTAACTTAAATAGCTATCTAGTATTATGGGTTTTGGTGCTGAGAAGAGGGAATGGATGAACTTTTAAGCATTCAAGAATCATAGAATCACAGACTGGTTGAGGTTGGAAGGGACCTCCAGAGATCATCTAGTCCAACCTCCCTGCTCCAGCAGGGACACCTAGAGCATGTGGCACAGGGTGGCATCCAGACATTTTTGGAAGATCTCCAAAGAAGGAGACTCCACAGCCTCTCTGGGCAGCCCTCACAGGAAGGAAGTTCTTCCTCATGTGTAGGTGGAACTTTCTGTGTTTCAGTTTACACCCGTTACCCCTCGTCCTGTCACCAGCCACCACAGAGAAGAGCCTGGCCCCATCCTCCCTACAATCACCCCTCAGGTACTTGAACATGTTGATCAAATCTCTCATCCTTTTTTCCAGACTAAACAGGCCCAGCTTACATAGTCTTTCCTCATGAGTCTTTCCTCATTTCCTTTCCTAAGCTGTTTTTCCTGAAACAGTTGAACAGCCTAGTTCAAACTTTCAGCTTGGCTCTTGGAGGTGTCATGTACGTGAACAGGTCTCAAACAGTGAATCTAGGCAGCAAACTCTTCTTCTGTCTTTGTGTCTTTATTCATGCCCTTTGGGAGAGGGAAGGCAAGCACCTGTCCGAATGTGACTTCTCTAAGGAGTTATTAATTTTTCTCTTGTAGTGGCCAAGAGAAATCTAGACTGTGTGAGAGATCAAGGCACCAAGTAATCTGTAACATGTTTTTTCTAGAAGGAGACAACAGTGTCAATTCTAGCAAATCTTTTTTCTTTCTTCCCAGTGCTCTTGTTGTAGTGTGAGGGTTGCTACTTGCTGCTCTTCTTGACTCATGAAATCATGAAGACATGTACTGCAGGTCTGTTTAAATTTAGGAGAAACAGACTAAAGTTTTGCATCATCCAGGATTCAGAGAAGATGATACTGCTTTTAAAATGGGCATGTTCCCATCTGCAGAGAGGAATCACAAAACAGATTTGTTTTAGGCATGGTTCCATAAAAGGGTTTTGCATTTGCTTCACTGTCCCTTTCAGAAGCCAAGGTCATAGTAAGTGCTACGTGTCTCCGTTTTCTACAGAGCATTGGCATTTCCTTCAGTGATTGTATACAAATTTATTTTTTATCTCAAGTGTTAAGAAGATAACTGCTTTGTATGATTGCTCTGAAAGGTGCTGTGATTTGGGCAGAGTCTTGTTCTAACATACAGCCAGATACTAATGCCAGACTACTTGTCTTGATCATCTTTCATCTGAAGCGCTCCAGCTATCCAGGTATCTTTAGCCTTGTAGCTTGTGTTATGTTTTGAATCCACATATATACAGTAATAAAAAAACATTTCTGAGGTCTTCCAAATATATCCCAGATTCCTGCATGAAAATTAAGGCCCTGCAGAAATTTGACAACTAGATTTTTTTCTGATGAAAATCATCATCTTTGTGCAGCACTGAAGACAGGCATCAAAAATATGCATGGCTATCAGTAAAAAACTTCAGGAAGAGATGTTTATGCAGTGTCTGTATTCCTTGGCTCTACCACATAAAGTAGTTTTATGATTGTAGTAGACACTCTGTATATTAGCATCTTTATTTTCAACCTCACGTAGAAGAATATGAAGAATATCTTGATGTTTGAAATTCAGTTTGTTTTTATACTGGCCCAGAGAGCTGTGCTGCTTTCTGTCTTTTATTGTCTGTATTGGTGGTTAATGCATGGTTCCAGTGTGGAAAACACGGAGTCTGAATAAGAGTGAATTTCTTTAGTTAATCCACATAGTCACCAACTCAGCAACAATATCATTCCAGAGGTTTATTTAACTGGCACTTTTTCTTGTGCTCTTTATTCTTCACCACTTGTCACACCCTGTCTTTAAAGATTATAGACATGTGCTTGTCAAAATGAGAATTTTTGTAATAACTGGCTTTCCTTTCCTAATGAAAGGCCCTCAGCATACAAATGTCCTTCCTTTTCCTCTCATTTGATGGAACTCTTTGTATTATTACCTTGTGTTTGGATTGTGTATTGTAATGCCTTTTTAGATGGTTGCATTAGCAATACTTTTTTCTACTCTCTGCCATCTCTGAGACAGATGTAGCATTGTGTATATTTTACAGTTGGTATATCTTATCTTAGTTATTGTTTAAATTTTTAGAAGTTACTGGGTTTGGAAGAATTATCTGAAAGGACAAAATAGGAGGTGGAGTCAAGTGGAAGTGTATCCTCATCAACTCTGCAGTCAGCTTCCATTCCTCTGAGTGCAAGGCAACCCAGCTGTGAGGATTGCTGGCCACACTCTCATCAGAGAGAGAGAGAGAAAATTAGCAAGACAAAATTCCTCTCTATCAATCCTATCCTTACACAAATTCAGACTTCTGAGTTCCCATACGTGAGAGTGTAACTTAATTTCCAAATTACATGATGAAAGCACATCTGTCCCAAAATTAATACCTCTTGAGAATATCATAATTGTATATACTGAAAATAATTAGTATCTGTAATTTGCAAGTCATAAATGTCTAATTTTTAGCGAAGTTGTTTGTTTCCATTTAAGATAAATTCTCAATTTAATATCCAAAGCAACATTCGAATATACTACAAAGGGGCCAGAGTTCTTTAAAAATAACCCCTTTGCACCCCAAAAGATCCAAACAACAAAATGATTTATACTTAAGTCTTTTGCAGAATGTAACATTACGTTTTTGCAAGAATGTTATAATTCATGTAATGATTGTTATTGGATAACATGTTTTTTTCCCCTCTGATTGAAGCGGGTGATGCTGGATGGTCTTGCAGGAGAACTGGGAGATACCAGATAACCCATTCATAGGACCATCTACCAAGTATAAAGACCAAAGATAGAATTTTAGTTTCGGTGAAAAATAATTTTATTTATCTCCATGTGCATGCACACACACAGTGGCAATAAAAAAAATTAATACAGCTATTCAAAAATATTAGCTTGTCTTCTAGTAGTTCATGCAGTGTTGGTGGTGCTTTTTCACACTATCTGTCGGCATTTCTGTGTGTGTTTTATGCTTGTTTAGAGGAAGCAGGTAATCAAATTTCCCCTTACTCTTCTCTCTCTGTCTGTTCTTCCCCGTGTGTTAGGGGATCAGCATTTATAGTGTCTTGTTCCTTTAATGGGAGCATCTTTCAGGGATCTTTAGGTGTTTTGCTTTCTTTTTAATTCAATCAGTGAAGTAGGAATAGTGGTGGAAACTGAAGTGTGATATGGTTCTTGAGATTTTCCTGGCTGGGTAAAAATAACATAGTTTTGGGATAAAACAGGCATAGTTTCAGGGTTAAGCACCGCTACTTCCCCAAGCGAAAGAGATGGAAACACTTTATAGGGAATTAATTATTCAAAATCCTGTATGTTCTAACTTGTCTTTGAAGATTTCGTAACAGGAGTGGGTCCAGCATCTTAAAAATTTAGAGTTAACAAAACACAAAGCCTACCTAGTCTTCTAGTGAGTCCTTTTCTGCATATCTTCGTGAGGCTAGCGGCAAGATGCTGGTACGTCAGTAATGGGACATTATTTAGAAAGATTCTATTTGAGGAGAGCCTGAGATCACCATCAAAATAAGGAAAGTAATCTAGGATTTTGGAGGCTTTCATTAGGAGAAGCGCACTGAATTGCTACGTAAATTAAAATGGTGCTTTTCTAGACAGCTCTGCAGACAGGAGTGTTACCAGCCTCGTAACCCAGGCCTCGTCGCTCGTGCCTGTGCAGTCGGGGTGATTGCAGGCAAGTTGTTTGTACAGAGAAGACATCGAGACAGATTTATTCCCTCCTCCTTTCTCCACTCGGGGCTTAATGCTGGGTAACTTTGTCAACAAATGGGTGCGGGAGGGGAGGATCTGTGTTTGGGCTCCTGGACCATAAATCCTTCCACTTCTTTGTTTTCACTTCCAGCCTTTATTTTCTCGGTGAGACACTAAGCCAGCTGGAAGGGATCAAGTGTGATACAGCACTAGGAGGCCATTAAACCCTCTGTTTCAGGAGGAAAGACCCTCAGTGACAAAAATAGATGACATCCTTAAAGTAAGCAAACAGGTTAATGAAAGACAAAATGCAAGGTGGATATCTGACTATCTGTGATAGTCCCTTCAAGTGATTTTTTTTTTTATTGTAATAGCCTTGGTAGCTTTTTTTCTTCTTCTTCTTCCCTTTTTTTTTTTTTTAGTGTACATTTCAACAATGCCTGAATAGCAATATTAATAGGTAGGATTTCCTTTTTATGCCTCTTTAGTGCCTGTAAAAATAATTTAAAACTTTCACTTAAGAACTGGCATGTTGGAGCGTTGTCTAACTCAGAGGTTATGGAGCAGATCTTTAAAAGATATGACTTCTAGTGGTTAGAAACATTATAAATTCTAAAATGTGCTCTCATTTCTGCCACTCTCTTGAGGATTGCCCACCAAAAACTGAAGGAGATCTGTCAGTGTATGAAGAGCCACAAGGATCAGGTCCTGATTCTGGTCTTGTACACTGTATATCAGATGAGAGAGTCTGGAGAGTTCCAGCATCAGGGAATTTTCAGGGAGAGAGAGCAGCCTTGGTTGGGGGCTGATCTGCTCATCTCCATTGGAGAGAGAGGGACCAGCAAGAAGTGTCAGGACTTTTAGAGGGCAGTGGACCGCAAACTGGGCCTGGAGGCTCAGGCTCTTGCCTCCCTTGTCTCCTCTGGTCGCTCTGTGTAGAACATTTAATACCCTAAGATTTGTCTGCAGGGTGGTTAAAAAGCTGAGTTAAGAGTAACTGCATCCTGTTGACTGAACAAAAGAAGATGCTATTGAACTATTTTTTAATCCTTTACTAAAATATTAATATTACTCTCATTACTTGCAGATACTTCAGGTGTTTGTGTGTTTGTTTGTAGGTGATGTTAAAAAGGGCTCTAAAATAATGATCTAACTTAAGGTTAAATAAAGAGGTTTTCTTCCACCATCTTGGTTAAGCTTTTTTATTTTGAAGATTCAGCTTTGGAACAAGAAAAACAAAAAGTCAATCTTGAGCTATGAATTCAGAAGAGGAAACAAATGGCTTTTTTTCTGGCCAGGAAAGAAGCTGTACAAAGACATCCTTTAAAAGTCAGTAGAAATGTGAAAGCTTTATAATTAGCATATCTGACTTGGCTTCTTGGGCAAAAGTCCATCAGTTTCTTCAGAAGAAAAGTATAAAAAGTGCTAGTTCAACAAGGCTGTCTCACCTTTATGAGATACCAGCACACTTAGACCATACATGTTTCTTTGGAAGCTTTTTTCGTATTTTTTCATAGAGGTAAATAAATTTCTTCATTTCCCTTTTTTTTTTTATTTCTTGTTTTTCAAATTGAATACTCAGTAAAGGTCTTCCATACCTTTCTATTTCTAGGGGAGTATTTCAGCAGCTCACTAGCTTTCTTCACCTTTTTTTTTTTCTGGTATTGAAATGATATGTCCTACACTGCTTAATTATTAGCTATATTTTCAAGCATTCAGTGCTCTCTGGTATTAGTATTTCATTATTATGGATAATCTTAGGGAAAAAAATGAATTTTAGAAAACTTTATTTTTCTGATCGTGGAGTACATAGTAGTAACATAGTAGTTAAATGGGAGAAAATCCCTCTTCGTTTTCGCAATGTGAGACTCAAATCGGTGAAGGTAAAAATTAAAGGCATCCTTTCCAATGAAGTTTTAATTCACAGTGGCAAGTTAGTTTTTATGGGGAAATGTTTCTTACTGCTGAATTAGGTGGCTGTGTAAACTTGGTTGTATTGTAGTACTTGCTTGTGCCTAAAGGAGGGCCAGTTCCTGTGTGTATGTGGGGGGTTGTTTGTTCTGGGGGCTTTTTTTTGTTACTTTTTGGCTGCTTCTTCAGAGAGTTTTGGGGGCATCCTCTGATGTTTAATTGCTTTTATGTCTTTTACAAGAGAAAGAAGAATGTTTTTCTCCTGAACTTAATAGTTTGGGCAATTTTCCATAATCCAGTAAATACAAATTGTACCCTGATTATCCATCTATGTCTGTCAAGCAAATTTTAATGGATGAATGAATGAGTCAAATCCTATGCATGGCAATATACAAATGTGCAAAATATGGGTCTAATTACAAGGCTGCTAAATTTACACAAGGTCAGGTAAACAAGGCACTGGGTAATGATTATTAATTGTTAATAATGCCTTTGGGAAAACACACTTCTCCTTTCAACACCTAGCACTTCTGCCTTTCCAGTTTTCTGAAGCAGCCAAATTGATCAGCTATCAGAAAAGACCAAAGACCTGCTTTTCTCCCATCTTGCTGCTACCCCAGCTCCAAAACTGCTTATTAATTATTTCTGAGTAGTGAGAAAGATAACATGTATTTTCAATACTGTTCGGAAAAATAAAAGTACATTCAACAGTCATGCATTAAGGTTCTACAGCAGAAAATTTATGAATAGATTCATTAGCAGGAAGCTTTTTTTTCCTGTTCAGATAATACTAGGAGCCTAGAAGCTCCTAGTTCTTACAATCTATCGCAATTGTCATGTAAGTGTGTTACTTTTTTTCTCCTGTTTCATAGTTATCATTTGAAAACTATTTTCAAAATTTTAGGATTGCTGTGTCTGTCCCATGTTCCCTCTGTTCCTCCTTCTCCCTCATCCACTTACCTTTTAAACCTGCCTGCCTGTCTTCTCTTGCCTCTTTTGGTCTGCTGTGTGTGGTAAGATCCTAGGACTGTGAGAGAAAGCAAAGCAATTTTCACAGCAAAAGAAAAGTTTAAAATGGGAAACCTGAACTTCCACTGGGAACAACCTGACTGCTCCATGGCAGTTTTGTGTTTGCTGCTGTAATGCCAACTGGAATTAGTAAATAAAAATTGACTCTCTTTGCTAGTTATGTGTTTATTATTCTTGAGCTTGGTTGTAAAGTTAGTTTAGGTAGGAGTGAGGTGGCAAAGGTTGTGGGTAGAAAAAATATCAAAATACATTTTTGTCATTTTTCCTGAAAATTTTCTTTCTTTAATTTTCAAGTAGACGCTCTGACAACGCAAACTGTTCATCTATAATCCACCTTCAACAATACAGCTTTCTAATAGCACTGCTCGAGTCATGAAAGAACAAGTTCTGAAATAAAACAAATTTAAGCTGCGTGGAGGATCAGGAAAGTATGTGGTCCTGACGCTTGTTTGATAGGGCCTTTGCAGTCCCAGACCGTGGACTGCTGAAGTATTAACCGATGAGCGAAGGACTGAGGGAAGGGGTTTGCGTGGTGTGGTGTGCGGCTCTGACATTAACTGGAATCAAACGCTTGTTGAGTCGAGGAACTCCATAAAAGGAATTTTTTAGAATAATGTTTTCTGCAGGAGACAAAAGTTCCTAGTTAGTGGCCGACTTTTCCTGATAAAACTGGAAGTATTCTCACCTGTATCAATACATTAATCTTCTGGCAAGGCATTCCCAAGGCTGTTTTATACAATGTTTAAAATATTTCTGTGCTTCACTGCTGTGGTTTTGTCATCTTTTCAGCTTCACTGAAGTTCTATTTTGAATTGCAGAGAAAGGTAAACAGAACGCCGAGTTTATTGCCTGTGTACTTGACTGTCCACATTTTTAGCTTTCTCTTCGTCAACTTTTGCTTTCATTGACTGCCTTTTGTTTCCCTTTTATTATTTATTTTATTGTTCCTTTTTTGCAAAGATAGTTGTGACAAAACTAAATGTCAAGAGGCACTGCTGGTGTAAGTTCTGTTTTTGCTGGGTGTGGGAAGGCCACGGCTATTTATTAGAATTCTTGCCACCTTTCTGAATGTTTCAGTGTAATGTTTCTCAATGTGGATTTGTTTAACAGTGCAGATGATTGTATTAAAGTTGTGACAACTTTAGCTGATAGATGAGCTCATTAAACATCTATCAGCTTCTGTTAAGACTGATAATATGTAATTAAAATGTTCCTTTCCACTAGTCTAAATTTACCTTTTTCATAATAGATATACTTTTTGTAATATGCTTAAGGACCTCTCAGACTGCCCTTTTTCATTTTCAAATATTAGTTGAAAATACTCTTACTTGGCTGTATCTGTTACATATGTAGCCATTTAGAAATATATTGTATCCTGTTTTATTTTGTACCTGTAGAAGTGTTTCTGTTGATGCTCAGCAATGGTGTCTGTTGGTTTCTCTTATCTGTGTTTTAGTGATGTGCCCAGGATTGTAGACAGCATTTCAAGCAAGGCCTTATTGCTGCCTTTATCCAGAGAAACGGTTACTGTTAGTCTTTTGTTCATTTTTTTCCCCTGCTTCTTTCGTCTCATTCACTTTTGCTTTTGATTAGCGTATTATTTCAGCATAATTTTTGGCTTTCAGCTTCAGGCTCTCACTGCGAGCTAACATTTATCATTCCCACATCTCTGCTGCCTCCCTCCCCACTATAGCTAATGTTATCACTACTTACTGGCTCTTATATTTGTGCCTCTCTGTCTCTCTTTTCCTCCCTAACTTTGTGTTTGGCTGTTATGTTTCTGCATTTTTTCCCCTATTTCCTGCTCTTCACGAACCTCTTCACCAGTTTGTTTGTAACTGCCACCTGAACAGCCTTGGGTTGGGGCTCTCGGGGGGAGCACACAGAGCCCTGTGAGCTTTGCAGAGGCTGAACTTCTCCATCTGCCAGAAAAAAGACCTCTCGATTCTGATACGTGTCTTCGCCTACGTCAGCGTTGCAGTAAGTCTGGATTCTTGCTAGCAAATGGAGTTTGTTTAGGTCACGATGACCTTCATCTGAGATCCCAGAAGTTCTATTTATTTAATTATTTTTTTTTTGCAGGCTTCTGAATTTTGTTTTTCTAGTATTTCCCTGTATAAAATGAAGCTCTCATCAGCTGGCAGACTCTGTTTAGCTTAAGTTTGGTTACTTTCTGCAAATTATTTAAATGATTGCTCTGTTTAGTGTTTAAAGAGTTCTTCCTACGAGCATTCACATACACTCAGGCTCACTTGTTAATTCAAAATTGCTCTTTGTTTTCCAAATGTGAAACTACGGGCAAAAAAAAATGTGGTTTGCTTGGACCAGACCTGAGACGATTTCGGATTGAATTTGGGGATTTGGGCATAGTCCTTTTTGTTTGTTTGCTTGATTACTTTTAGTAAAGTAAAGGTAAACGGTCTCTTGTTATTGGACGCTTCTTTATTTCCTATCAACTTTTCTGCATATTGATAAGTTCAGTCTGTTTTGCAACACTTGCTAATGCTATAATATGTTTTTCCCATATCTCCTTTCTCAATTTTTTACCGTTATTGATTGAAGATTCAATTGAGAAATGTGTTTAGAACCCTGCTTTCTGTGGTAATCATAGAAGTCAGTGGGAAGACAAGAAAATTGTATTGAAAGAAATTGTGTGCGTGTGTTTTGTGTTTCAGCATAGATTATCTCTGCCAAAATAATAGCTGTCATTCTGTTCTTGTTATATTAGTGGCCTGTAGCTTACTACTACCCCTTTTGCCTTGCTTTTGTCCATTTGTCTACTTGTGAATAGAAAAAAAAAATCGTGAAGGACCATAATTTGGGGGACTTTATTATGCTAATAAAATCAATATTTTGTTATCTATTCAAATTAAATGTTCCAGGAGGGTGACCCCACTCCACCCTGGTATCAAAGCTGCAGACCTTAACATTCAGTGACTTTGAAACTTGAGTTCTGCTTAGAATTTCATGTCATGCCTGTCGCAAGAGAGAAAGATGGAAAATGTATACGCTGAGCCTATAGGACTTCCTGCAGTGCTTATTAATCCTTTATGGATCATTTGAAATGTTTCTAGTTTATTTAAGCTTTGCTGCTTGTATCAGATTGTTCCTACAAAAAAAGGAAAAAGTGATCATGCTTTGAATTTTTAAAAATGATCTCACTTTCAAGCAAAAGCACTTTTATGCTCCATTAGAGTTGAATTTGCCAAACTCTTACATCGCATTAACACAAGCTTTACTGGATAGATAAACGTGTTGTTCAAAGACTGACTAGAACTTTACCAAACTGCATATTAAAATTTTGTCGTCTTAGATTTTTTGTCTTGGCTATTTTCTTCATGTAAATAGAGGAGAGAGACAAAGTTATTTCATTAACGAATGGTGTAGCATAGTTTTAATCTTTTGACGGGATGTAAAACAAAAATAAAACGTAATTTTTCAGTGTAAGACTAGAGAGTGTGTTACAGTCCAGAGGAGTGTGCATCTTTCTTTCATGACAAAATATTCAAAGTTTATGTACATAATTTCGACTTTCTGTGCCTTGCTACTGTTTTTAAAATAGTGGATAGAGCTGTAGAATAAATACATTATGGTATCTGGTTTGTGAAACGCTCTGGACCCACAAGCAAGAGATTAAAATTCTGAGTAAACTTGTCTTGGTAGCAAGTGAAGGCCCAGACTGAAATCCACTAGCTTAGGAGTCACCTTGCCATTGAGTTCTCTGCGCTTTGCAAGAATGCAGAGGCAAGCAGATCCCTTTGCAGGGCTCATTGGAAGGTTGTCATATATCCATATGTAATATTTCCTGTCATGGGTTTTCTGTCATGGTTTAATATATCGCTGTGTGTATATATGACTGGTATAGCTGATGGAATCTTAGAAGGAAATTTGTTTTTCTCTGGAAATGTAGTCCAAATCTGAATTGTTCTAGTTGTTTATGTTTATTTTCTTGCCACCTTCCCCATCCCTTGACCTCTCTCGTTCGTGTGTAGTGCTGTCTTCACAAGCCTTGATAAACTATTCGTGGCTGAGTTGCGCCGAAGCTGGTTTAAAAGATAAAACCCACAAAATGCTCCAATGTGAAAGAAAGTATCATTTCATGCTTGCATGCTGTATAAGATCCTGTCTTAGAACAGTCATCCCCTTTAAAATAGGAGAGAGATGTTTAATTCTCAAAGGTCAGAAGTAACTTTTCAGAGGGGTCAAGGTAGATTATTCTGGCTAAATGTATATTGGGTAATAAAGGGGTGTTGTAAATATCTTCATTTTTCATCTTTAAAAACATATTCTTTCTTAAATTATATATTCTCGTGTGTATAAGTGGTATGGCATTCTTTTCCTGCAGCATTTAGGCAACTGGAGTGAACTAAGGTGGTCTTTGATCACATATTCCTAATCATACTGAATGAGAAGAGAGAATCTACCAAAACATTCTTGCTGTTCTTCTGGTTTAGCTCTAGACTGAATCAGATGAGGCAGCCCAAAGACTGGCTGCTGATAGTATGGAATGGCTTGGGAAAGGAGGGATGCTCTGGGGTTTTTTCCTGCATATCCTTCACGCTCTCTTTGTTTTCCCTTTTCTAATGATACACGGCTCTGGCACATTGGACAGTGATTTAATTATTGGATGATTATTTAATAAAAGAGCATGTTTTGTGGGAATTTCTTCAGTTGTGCTAAAAGGTGCTTTAATGTGTTGGGTTTGTTTCCCCCATGCCCAGAAGCAATGCATGTGTCCTGCTTTGGTTGTATTAGTTGACTGTTTCTCTCAAGTGGTTCTGTCATCATTCAGTGTCACATATTAGCTCATTTCAGTTCCCATCTACTGCCTCCTAGGCTGGTATCTCAAAGGTGGAGACAGCAGTTCTTTCAAGGTTTCTCAGGCAGTGCATGATAGTTACCGCTGTCCTGCAGCTGGCCAGTGGGCATTTGTCAGTACTGAACTTATTTCATGGAACAAAAAACATTATGAATTAACATTCACTGAAATGAATTTCCAAGGCAAAGATTTTGTTGCCGTTATCTGTTCCCTAGGGCCATCCTGAAAGTGACTCACCGTAACCATCAAACATCAAATAACTTTTACTATCTCTGCATGCGTTACTGTCTAGAGACTGTGGCGAGTTGGATAAACGCTGGGAATTGTTCTGTTTCTTATGTTGATATCAGTCTCACTAACCACTATGGCCACCCACTCCTTCTTAACAACTGGATTAAGTTGTATCAGAAAAAAACAACAAAAAAGGAAAGTCTTGCCTCTATCCACAGCTGAAGTAACTGCCAAACAAAAGCTATCACAGAGGAGTTTAGGGGCCTCTGGATGTCACCTGCTCCCATTCCTTGCTTCAGTCGAACTCCAAAGTTAAGTCAGATTGCTTGGGATCTTATTCCAGCCACGCTTTTAGTGGAGGTGCTGTGCCCAAGATGGATGTGCCATAGTCCCTTTGGCTAACCTATTTGACCATTCTCGTTTTTTAAAAAAATATATATAATACCTAATCAGAATTATTTCTGCTGCAACCTGGATCTGCTGTCTCTTGCCCACTCACTACGCATCTCTGAGAAGAGTCTGGCTCTGTCCTTTCTGTAGCTTGTCACTAGGTAGTTGAAAACAGCCATAATGTACATATTTATCCTTCTCTTTTTAAGCCTTCAGTTTTCACAACTTCTCTGTATGTGCCATTTGCTCTGGACCCCCAACCCTCTTGGTGGCCCTCCACTGGACTCACTGCGGTTTGTCGATGAACTCCATTTTTTTACTGGAGAGCCTAAACTATGTGCCATTTGCTCTGGACCCCCAGCCCTCCACTGGACTCGCTGCGGTTTGTCGATGGACTCCATTTTTTTACTGGAGAGCCTAAAACTGGAGACTGTGGCCCCTTATCTCCCTGGTTTGCTGTAAGGGCTCCCTGCTGGCTAATATTGTTTGTCCATTAGCACAGTGTTCTGCAAAGCTGTTTCCTATCTAGTCAGTGCTGATGCCTGAGGTTATTCCATCCCAGATGCAGGGCTTTGCGTTTAACTTTGTTACGTTTCAAGGTTCCTGGTAGCCCATTTCTTGAGCTTGTTAAGGTTTTTTTGAATAGTAGCTGCCTTCTTGAGTGCCCAAAGCACCATTGCCCCAAACTGGTGTTATTTGTGAACTTGCTGAGGAAGCATTTCACTTCATTGTCTGTGGTGTTGAAGAAAACTGTCCCCAGCATCAGCCGCTGTGAAATGCCACTTGCTACTGGTTGCTGGTTAAAATTCATATGGTATAAGGGTCTACAGGAGACCGAAAACCTTGCTACTGTCAAGGTAATCGGCATCCATTCCTCTGTCCTCACTGTATGGAGTTGCTGAGGATGGTGAGCTCAGTTTACCTTTGGTGCAGCTGGCTGTTCCAAATCACTTTCTAAACCTTAATGTATCTGGATGTGATTTTGAGGAGGATTTGCTCTGAGATGAAGCTTCTTAAGGGCAGTGTGAGGGCTTCATACTTCTGCTGGGTGTTTCCTCACCACTGCCTGTGCTATGGCTTCTCTGCAGGCTTTGGTCATTGTGCCTGAAGAAGCCAGGTTAAAGCCTTCCTCACTAGGTCTAGAAGCCTCATGGGAGAGCAAGAGGGATGTGGAACTTCTGGAGAGGGTCCGGCGTAGAGCAATGAAGATGATGAATGGACTGGGGCATTTGTCGTATGAGGAAAGACTGAGTGAGCTGCGCCTGTTTATCCTGGAAAAGATTGAGAGGAGATCTGATCAATATGTACAAGTACCTGAGGGTAGAATGTAGGGAGGATGAGGCCAAACTCTTCTTGGTGGTAGCCAGTGACAGGATAAGGGCAGATGGTTACAAATTGAAACACAGGCAGTTCCATCTCCATGTGAGGAAGAGCTCCTTTCCTGTGAGGGTGACAGAGCCTCGGAACAGGCTGCCCAGAGAGGTTGCAGAGTCTCCTTCTCTGGAGATCTTCACAACCCGCCTGGATGCCGCCCTGTGCCATGTGCTCTAGGTGTCCTTGCTGGAGCAGAGGGGTTGGACTGGATGATCTCTAGAGGTCCCCTCCAACCCCAACCGTTCTGTGATTCTGTGAAATGATGCCCTCGCCTCACTTAAGCGAACAGATCTTACCTGTTCCCACCAGAACTTGCTCCTCACATAGTCATGCAAGCCAAGTCCCTGCGAATTAGGTCAAGTATAGAACCATGCACTGACCTGAGGATGCATCCGCTCCTGCTAGAGCCTTTCCTTTCAACAAGGCCAAGTACAAGGTTCTGCGCCTGGGGAGGAATAACCCCAGACACCAGTTCAGCCTGGGGACTGACCTTCTGGAGAGCAGCTCTGCAGAGAGGGACCTGGGCCTCGTGGTGGACGACAAGTTGACCATGAGGCAGAAGTGTGCCCTCGTGGCTAAGAAGACCCTGGTGAGGCCACATCTGGAGTATTGTGTCCAGTTCTTGGCCCCACAGTACAAGAGGGATGTGGAGCTGCTGGAGAGAGTCCAGCACAGGGCTACAAGGATGATCAGGGGCCTGGAATATCTGCCCTATGAGGAGAGACTGAGGGAGCCGGGCCTGTTCAGCCTGGAGAAGAGAAGGCTGAGAGGGGATCTGATCAGTGTCTATAAGTACCTCAAGGGAGGGAGTGAGGAGGATGGTGCTGGCCTCTTCAGTGGTGGCCACCGACAGAACTAGAGGTAATGGCCACAAACTGATGCACCAAAAGTTCCACAGGAACTTAAGGAAATTTTTTTTTAAGAACCTGAACCACCAAAAGTTCCACAGGAACTTAAGGAAATTTTTTTTTAACAGAGATGGTGATAGAGCACTGGAACAGGCTGCCCAGGGAGGTTGTGGAGTCTCCTTCTCTGGAGATCTTCCAAACCCGCTTGGATGCAGTCATGTGCCACGTGCTCTAGGTGACACTGCGTGTGCAGGGGCATTGGACTAGATGACCTCTAGAGCTCCCTTCCAACCTTAAGCATTCTATGATTCTATGATCTGTTTGGGTCCTTCGCTACTACAGATTGACCTCTACAGATGAAAGGCTGGCATATATTGGAGGTGGAAATTTGTATGATCTGTAGAGTCATAAAACTATTGTGCAAAATAGAATCCAGATTTTGAGAAAGAAGATGTTTGCCCCCCTGGGCTGAGCGATAAGGAGCACAGAGGCGACTGCTCAGGCAGGTTCACAGCCGACCTCTCCAAAAGCAGTCGAAGGCAGCTGCTCGACTGGACTTGTAGCCAACTTAACTGCAAACATCCTTTAAACTAGTTCGAAGGTCAAGCACCCGTGAGGGAGGTAGATGAGAAAGGCAGAACCCTCAGACTGACGGCTGGGGCCCCTTACTGGTATGCGCACCTGTACATCCAGGAGGGAAGGTTATGTGACTGAAGGTGGAGTTTGTCCGCCCCCCGGTCTGACTGCTGGCACGTACTGGCCCTACGTGGCAGGATGCACTGGGCATAAAAAGACAGGGTGGAGAGAGGGGGGGAGACCTTATGTTGAGTTGCTTGCCTATCGTAACACCTTTTCAGGTGATAATTCCTGGGATACAGTATCCCCATTCTGTAGGTGTGAACTTTGTTCCCTGTTTCCCTAGTTTCTGTTTGGCTGTACCAAAATGTATTTTGTTCTGAATGAGCATAGTTTGCCAAGCCAGTTGCCTCATTATCCACTATTCTATCTTCATGTAATCTTTGAACTTTATCTGAATTGATTTTCCCCTCCCTCCTACTAATCACTGATACAAATGTGAGAGTGAGTTGAGTGTAACCTTTCTTTTGTGATACTTTACTCTCTCCCCACTTGCCTGTCATCACTTTATGTCTTATGGACAGCTGATTTTGAGGCATTTAAACTTCCAGTTCTTAATCAATTTTACATGTACTTTGTTACCATAGTGTAAAGCTAATTCTGTTGTAGTACTCTTTGGAAATAAATCAAACACCATATAGGAGGTTAATTTTAATACCTCTGTATTTTTGTCCAAACTTGTTATCTTGTCAAGAAATGAATTGTCATGTTTGGTTGAGACTGTTTTGTGTAAACCCATATTGACTGATGTTAATCCTGTCCTTTAATTTTTGGTCACATAAAGTCCCTAACAGTTCTGCTTTAACACCAGGCCACTTGCATGGATAGTTACGTGGATCATAGAATCATTATGGTTGGAAAAGACCTTCAAGATCATCAAGTCCAACCAAAAACCCATCATCCTGGTTTGTGTGTTTCAGTATTACAACAGTCGTGCTCTTGCAGATCCGTGTGATCTGTCTTTTGGGGTAGCTTCGGATATGAGGTCCAGCAGATCCAACAGATCATCTTCATCAGCTCTGTAAGGACTTTTAAAGCTTCATGTGAATCTACTGGCCTGAAATATTTTGAAGTTATATTCAGGATTTCTTTAAAATAAAGAAATTAAGAAATTCTTCATCTATTTGTTTTTACCATTATGCTACTGTGATCTTTCACAATACAGAAAACAGCTACACTTCTGCATCTTCTATGCTGTTAACAATTCTGTTATTTTTAAGCTAGAGAGGTAGCTTGTATTTTCACCAATATCTGTCTTGTTCTTGCTTATCAGTTTTCTTTAGAAAGACCATAGCCTATGTAGACAGCTGTTTACTTTCAGTCTCCATTTTTTATAAATCTGTTTCATATATTTCACTGACTTAAAATTTTCTGGTAATTTTCTTAACCTTATGAAAAATTACTTTTTAGAAGCAAAAACAATATAGTTGATTGGTGCTGCTGATGTAAAATATAATCAAGTCATAATAATAGTTACTAGTTAGTCACCACCTTCTGGTCTGATAAGTTAATTTTTCTTTAACTGTCGTAATGAAATCCATGCAGTTTTCTATATCAAATATTCTGATTTTTAGAAAATGCTATATAATGAGATTTGGGACTACATGTATGTCTACCATGAGTTCAAAGCAACAATGTTTTGCTTTTCATATGTAACAGAGAGTAAATAACAAGTAACTAGTTCTGCTCTCAAGAGATTGCAGTTAGAGAGCTCTTTTAGGCCTTATTTATTTCTGTATCGAGCTGCTGGCTATCGTGGTCTTGCAGGTTTCTGTAGCAAGTAACCTTTAAAAAGAAAAAAGTGTGTTTGAAGGATCCTTTACCTTTGTTTTTTGCCCTCTTTGTCCTATTTGAATATGGATTGCATAATTTGCTACAAATCTAGTTAGTAAAATTTATTCTGTGCAACAAAAATGTCCTGTTTATTTCACTTGCTATGTCTATAGCCAATATATAAACAACCAAAACTCACGTTCTTTTTTTTTTTTTTAGTTCAAGGAGTTTACTCAAGGAGTTTGTCATTTGGATCAAGTCTGCCATTTTAATGCCCACCCAAGAGCACTGTTAGCCTAAAGTCCATCAGGTTGCCCAGTCTGGCTGGATCATAGAAGCACAGCATAGCTTAGGTTGGAGAGAGCCCTGCACGTTATCTGGTCCAACGCGCTGCTTCAGACTGGTCCACCTTTGATGATAGTAGACTTTAAATATCTTCAAAGGAGGGAGGTTCTAAACCTGTTTCTGAGCAACACATACATAGGTACAACTAGACATATTTTGCATAGTCTTTCTTTTTCTACTCTTGGCATGGCCCCATCTTCACTTATTCTTCCTGATTAGTCGCAGTGTCTGTTCCAGGTGGCTGCGTCTGCCTTCCATAAGTCAGGGCTAGTACTTTTAATTCACACTTGACTGTGAGGCCGAGGGTACATTCCTTCCTACCTGCCTCTTTTCTGTAAGTCCCATTTTCTCTTGCTGCAAAAATCCATTGAAATTTGGTGATTTAAAGCCTTTAAAAAACCTTTTTCCTTTCCTTGTATATTTTAATCCGAGTCTTGTATTTTAGTAGTAATATCCTTGTCAATGTTTGGCAAGGTTTCTTGCAGTCATATTTTGGGTTTTGGAAATAAGTTTTCAGATTCTGGATCAGAAAATAAGTGACATAGGGTGTCAGTGGCTTTTGTAGATAAGAAAATCCATAGTTTCAAATGGAGATGGGACAGGAGCTAGGGATGATGCACTTTCAAAAGGAAACACAGAGTTGATATTTGTGTTTAGAAAGTGTGATTGAAAGACTGGGTGAGCAAAGAGTCTAGAACCGACATACGGGACTAGAACAAAAACTATAGAGGAGACTAAGGGCAAAGAAGCTGAACTGAGCAGAAATGGCTAAATTGGAGTATTGACATGGGGCACCCACTGGTAAGACTAGTATCTGGGTGAGCAAATCGGCTTGAGATAGCAGGAGGGATCAGTCATGGATGCAGATAGGCCTGTAGAAAAGCAAGCAATTGTATTTGTGAGTGAATGGTTTAAAAAGATAGATAGATAGATATGAGTATATATACAATAAAATTCCTGAGTTTTTGCCTACCTCTGCCATTGACAAATTGCCATTGACAAATACTGGCCAAAATGTGTGGCTTGCAGAGCATGAAGAAATTCATTGTTACTACTGGTTACTCTGTTAGCTCAAGTAGTAAAATGTGTGCATAAATTTAAATGCTGTTTTGAAGAAATATGGGCAGCATTTTTATATGAGGTGAGAAACGTGATCCTGGTACTTCAGTGCTGGATATGTAAAAATTTAAGGCTTAAGAAATCCCGAAACTAATACTGCTTTTATAGTTACTCAGGTCTCTTTTGTATGTTTAACAATGTCATTATCCCGTTCTGTTTTTAATTTTACTTTTTGTGTTGGATTGTAGCCTTTCGGTTGGACAGCCCTTACCTAGTAAGTTGCTTGATCACATGTGTGTTGTCCTCCTTGTTTAATGGATGTCTTTCACTATACCGAGGACCCTCCCTGAAACTTCGCCTAGGCTCGTTTCTCTTTCTCATGGAGCTGCCTGCAGCGTGGGCTGCCTCCTGCAGAGCACCTGGGCAAGGTGCCTGTGATGAGAAGGGCCTGTTTTTCGGGGATAGGGAGCATAGCGTATCGTGTGCTTCTCCACGGGGCCTTTGTGCACTCAGAGCCTTCAGCAGTGAAGACCTTAAATTGCAGTGAAAATACCCTGATCCCTCGGGAAAGTTGAAGTGACTCTTCCAGCAGCCCAGCGAATCCCTGTAGCAGAGGCAATAGTGTGTTTCAGCTCCCCAGGGCAGGATTCAGTTGCCTTCAGCACCTTGTTTTCATTTCTTTCATTTTACTACATGCTATCCGGTGTTTATAGCATGTAGGCGTACAGCAGTAGTCTCTCAAACCTGTTTCATCCTAATGGCAATTCAATCCTTTAATGAGAATTAAAGATGTGGTCCTTTAACTGTAGATTGATACATGATGTGCATGTGCAGGGAACTGAAAGAGGATTACGCCAGCTTCTGATTGCCTGCTTTTTGTAGCTTAATGTATTTTTCATATACTCTCTGTATGTGAACGTTTGTTGCTAAAAGGTGCCAGTGAATTTTATAGGAACTGTATGCATAGATCTGTGGACAGAATTTGACCTGTATAAATAAATATATATAAAACTTGTTAATGGTGTCATAAAAATTAAACTCTCAGCTGTTCAATTCGTGGCATAATAAACGATGTTTCAGCACATAACCCATGCTGCAGTAATATTTAGTCAAGTTATTTAAAAATCTAATTAGTACCATGTATTGGACTACTTTCAACAAATATTTTTTTCTTAAGTGAGATGATTCCTCTATATTTGTAACTTCTATTTCTGAAATGCTATATTAATTTTAATGTGATTGTAGTCCTAATTAGAGCCTATACTGTAACAATTAGGTCCTTAGAATTATAAAGGCAATTAGGAAAAAATGTTAGCTGGTTTATTAAATACATAGTATTCACAGGGGAATGTTTTAATACAGCCAGTGTTTTCTCAGGAACCACCCAGTTTGGTGATTTTTTTTTAAGAGTAAATTTTCCTATTTAAGCAGTTGCTTCCCCTCTGATTTGGGGTTTTAATCACGACACGACATAAGCTTTCATGTTTTGCTAACGCTGCCAGTGAGAGAAGTTGAGCAGTAAATAGTTTACTTAATTATCTGCTATACGGCAGCTGCTAATATAGCAAAAAATGCCATCTCATCTTTAGATCCGTTGTGAACCAGGAAAAAAAAAAAAAAGGCAGATGAGACGACTGTAGCTGCCCTGTCTGCTTGGCGCACTCTTCCTCCTTGCCTCTCTCTCACTTTCAGATTTCAGCGTAATGAAGAGCAGGAGAACAATGTTCTGTAATTAAGGATTCCATTAAGTTGAAGAAAAGAGCAAATGGAGTTGTTTGTTCTCCTAGCTGCAAAAATTTGTCCGGGGTGGGGGTTCGCGGTAGTAGTGGAGAAAGGGAGAGAGGTGGGTGGAGAGACGAAGTCAGGGCTGTTTGTTGAATATACTGTTAAGGACTGTTACCATCCTAATTAATCAAGTTAGAAATTACAGCTGTAGTCGGTTTCCCCCCAATTCTTGTTATCAATTTTCTTCTCTTTTGAGACAAAGCAAATATAAATTTTGTGTTCATTTGTCATTCGTTCTTTGACTTCAGCATCTCTGAAAATAACAATGTAGCACAAAAGACCAGTATTTACCTAGTTGTAATGTGGGTTGCCATGGTGTTTTGCAAATTATTGCAATTATGTTCACCATGCGAGTCGCCCTTGGTAACTGGCGAAAAAACTGATAATCCTGTTTTGAACAAAAGGTCAAATTGCTGAATAGAAAGTCTTGATTAACTAAAAGATGTACAAAGTGGAATTATTTCCTACCATTCAGAAATAGTTCTTGATCGGGTTTGGGGGAGGGGGTGAGTAAGTACATCTGATTACTGAAGTACAAAGCATTGAAAGGATGTTGTCTTGAGCCTTTCATGTAGTCTTAATGGTGGCTTTTTTGTCAAATTTACCCATTTGCGGCATTGAAAGAGGCAGCTGCATTTAAGCTTGAGAGATGGTGCTTTTTCAAGAGTTCAGTGCATGGAAAGTTCTCAGCAGTATCTGCAGTTTACTATTAGACCTTGGGCTATTAAAACTGATGTGCTGCATTTGAGCCCATAGCTCTTGGTGCTTGTAAAACCCTCTGACTGATGATCTAATAAAGTGCTCTTACCGGACAATCTCTGATCAGATACTTTAGGGGAAAAAAAGGCAGAAAATAACCACCGCTCTGAAAGGATAGAAATAGAAACAAATGGATGTACTAAAAAGTTTGCTTTTGTCAGCTGCAGTGGGGATTTGAGTAAATTCTTCATTCCCAGCTTAAACATTTATTTACCAAGGATTTGCTCTAGGAATTATTTTTATTTACATTTAGAAAGTAAAAATTGATATGGAAAGACGGAAATTCTTCGTAATCACCAGACCTCAACAATTATGTATAAATACCTATATACAGAATATTCCTCTTGCTGTGGCCATATTTAAAGCCATATGGTGGATTCCCCGCACTTCAGAGCTCCGAATTTCCGCTTTTCTATTTTTATCCTGTGCTGAGAGGAGCCGGCGAGGGAAGAGGATTAAGGGTGTTTTTTCAAAAAAAATATTTTGGGGTTTTTTTTTTGTTCTTAAACAGCCTCCTGGAAGTGGCTTCTCAGGACTTTGGCGCGGAGGCCGCGCGCGGGCCGGCCTGCGGGTCTGCCTCGCGCATCGCCTAGCAACGCGGCCCGCCGGCCCTGTTTGCCCACGTTCACCCTGCGCCTCCAAGGCCTGAGAGACGGTCAGTTCCACTAGCGCCGTTCTCAAGGAGAAAATAATTAAACTTAAATGAACAAACATTGCCCAGTGATGCCTTAAAGTTTTCTGGTTTAAGATGCCCGGCCCGTTGAGACCGTTTTCTCTGTCGTTACCTTTTGTTCTGTTGGGCTACTCTAAGCTTACATATTTGTGTATGTATTTCTTCCTGTGTGTTACTATCTTTAAAGGTTTCAGATATGTTTTAACTCCTTCAGTGTTTAGAGATGTTCATAACCATCTTGCAAAGGTATATGATTTGCATAAACTTTTTTTTTGTCTTTTTGTTGTTGTACAATGTACATGATTAAAATTAGATATTCTTTGTGTTCCTTGTTACATCGAATGTTGCAGAGAGATTTCTATAAAGCAGTTCTGAAAGAAAGAGATGAGGAATGTACATCTGTTTGAGAGGAGGAGGGAGAGGGAGAAATCATGGAAGAGGCAGGCAAGGAGAGTGTTGTTAGCTTTCTAACCAAAGTAGAGGTGCAGATCCTACGAAATCTTGAGTCCTCACTGTTTGTATTTGCTAGATTCCTTAACAGGCAATACCTGGCTGGACTGTGAGCGCTTTGTGCTTTGATGACAGACAAAGCCAAATTATTCCTGAAGGCACTGTACTTAGCTGTGACCTGCTATAGCCTAAGAGTGTGGCTCGCTTTGAGTTGTGTGAATAGGGAGAATATTTTACAGAATAGACTTGAATATCCTTCTAGAGGCTTCAGTTGTCCATACAGAAATACCTAAGACGTCTTTCACTGATCTCTTTCTCAGTGTAATTTTCCTTAAGTAGTCATTTTAAGTATGTCTTCTCCCCATTGCTTGCATGAAATCCAATTTAGCTGCTTTGGTATTGTCCTGCCAAAGTAAAATAAAGTAGGTGGTAATTGTTGGCTGTCTTTGTGAGCAGCGTGTTAGTCCATGAACACTTGTGCTCTACTTCTTAGCAGTTTTGGGCGCATATTTCGGTACTTGGAGCATTATTGTAAAAGAAGATAACAAGAGCAAGATACTGCTTTTGATGTGAAGTAAAGCAGAACACTTGCTAATTTATTGTAAAATGTGCAATTGTTAAGGTTGGATTTTGTCCACTTGTGGTGCTATTACATGTGTTTAAATGAGGGCCACTGTTTGCATTTAACCTATCGTAAGGATTTGGAGTGCTCTATTATCCTTTCAGCAGGTTGATGACAGAGCCTAGTCTTTGCACAAATGAGATCGATAAGCTTCAAATAACGTGTATGAAATGACATATGACTGTACATTTAAAGGTATCTTTTAAAAAAAATCAATTTTAAATAACATGTAAAACTCTGACCTACATGATATTTTTTGCTTCTGTCTTGGTAATTTTGTTTAAAGAATTTTGTACTTTAGCTTCAGCATTTGGGTTCTTGCATTTCTACTTCTTCCATCTTCTCCTGCTCTGATTTCTTTTCCCCCGAGATTTTAATGGTCAAACTGTTATGCTAGATATTGTTGAGAGTAGTATTTTCTACAGATTAGAATTCTGAGTTTTTTCTGTCTTGATGACTTTTCTTTTTTCCTCCAGTTTTGGATTAGAAAGCAATTTAGGTTCCAATATATTTTAATATCCTAAATCAGAAAGTACCTTTTTTGAAATTCTGTGAAGTTCCATTTTTAGTAGCCTAAAAATAGGCATGTGATAGTTTGTGGTTTACAGGATCAGTATGTTACTGGTAGAACCTCGAAGTATCTGATTTATTCAAGGGTATTTACTATATGTGAGTTGTAAATTCCTAAAATAAGTGCATATGAGACAGTTTTTTGGTTGTTTTTTTTTTTTTTTTTGGTGATGAGGCTAAATCATATTTAGTTAATGTCAAATTTCCAAAATGTTCAAGAGGACTAGATATGTGGGTCTTGCTTTTGGGTGTTTTGAGTGAGAGCAGTTTGATGTGAAAGACCAAGCTTTAGTTTTCCTAGTGGCTGCTAGGAACCTTCATCAGTGCTCTCTTGTTGTTCTCCTGATCAGCAGCTTTTTCAAGATAGAAGGACACTTCACGTCTTGCTGGGAGACTCACTCAAGAAACAGTTGCTGTATTTTATTTTATTTTTTCTGTCATAACTTCTACATGGAAGCAAGTTAGCTAAGCTATGTTATCTTCACTTACAGTTGTCTTGTTGCTCCAGACCTTCACAACTGTCTGTGGATCCGTGTGGGCTGTCTCTGAGAACGGGAGGTTTCAATAGATGCCGGAGAGGGTATCCTTTTCTTTCTTTTTTTTTTTTAATCAGTGGTACTGCAACACTGTGTGATAAAGCGTTCATTTGCCTTCCACAAGGAAGTTATTGGCTAACGTACTTCAGTATGGTAACATCCTTTAATGTGATTCCTCTGATGATGATACTGAACGTGTAACCAACTGTCCACGGTCTGTGCTGCTGTGTAGTAGCATGGCTTTCAAAAGCAGTTCACATCTTCTTACCGTTCTTTCATTTCAGAGGCAGAGCAGTATTTTTCCTGAAAGATCACTTCTCTCCATTAGTAATGCTTTCTCAGGCAAATAGGGAATTCAAGAGGAGCAGAATTGAACCATCCAAGAAAGGACTTCCTTTCCTTATAAGAGTTTTTTTTTACTGTTATTTTTCTAATCTACTCCATTCTCTCAGCTGAATTCAGTTCAGTTATATAGGCCAAAACTGAAGAAGCTCTGAAAATGAGGAAGTGCATCGAAAAGAAATTGAAATCATATCTTCAGCTTCCATTGAAGTGAGGCAGCATGAAATGGAGTGTGAAATGTCGTGGTCCCTGTTTACTTTTCGTCTAAATTGGATGATCAGGTAGCATCAGACTCTAAAAATATCGTACTGGGAAATGTAACCCATTTTTTCTGGATGAGGAACTAGCTGCAATATTTATTTTATAAGAAAGCTGAATGGGAAGTCAATGGACAGGAACAAGCTGATAAATGAAATAGTTTCTGATCTTTGTGAACTGGATAGCCATATAATACCCTGGATCTGTGATTGGATCTTTTAATCACCTCCTTGTTAGTTTTAAGTTTAAATTTCAGGAACAAATTTCAGCCACCAAGGTACTACAACTTTTTGGAATATAAAGGTATCTGCAATATATAACAAAATACCAGAAAGCCCCAAGTAAGGGGTTAAGCTACAGAATAAATTTCTAGAGGAGGTCATGCAAATCTGATGTGCATCCTAGGAATATGCTGCAATAGTTTTTCTTTCTGCTAGATTGGCAGCATGTTTAACATGGTCCCAATTAAACTTAAAAGGTGGAAACTGTAGTCAGCCAGCATCAATAACCCATTGCTGATGCATCTGCTTTTATGAAATAATTTTGTTGAGTCAGTGAAAATATCGAAGGAATTTGTTATTTGAACGTGTTGAAATGTTGGAGTGAGGACAGCAGTATAAAGTCTAAAGACATCTCAAAGATGGCCTTGATTAGATTTCGGTATGACTTTATAGGGAAGGTCAGTTTCAAGAGATTTTGACTTAAATAAAAGCGCTAGGCATATATAGCATTCAGTAAAACCTGCCTGCACTCTTCATTTAGAAATTCTTTTACATCTTGAAATTCTAAAGTCAAGTTCAGGCATATCTTTCTTTAGGATGGTGTCTCCTGAGTCTGACAATAGGGACTTCTGATATTATATGATTTGATCTCTTTATAGTAAAGAAGTCTTTACCTATTAAAGTAACGGAGATAACTTTTTGTGTAATTTCCTGTTAAAATTTTAACAAAGTAGAAGACTGGCATGACTAGTATACCAATAATAAAGGAGTAGGAATTCTGGTTCTTTTGCAGAACAGAACTGGCACCTGTCTCTGCCAATATCTTTAGCAAATGGGATCTTTCGCATGACCCCACAGTTGTTGCATTTATTTATTTATTTTTATTTCAGTGCTCGACAAATATCAAATCTCCTCTCTTGGCTTGGAAAATCACAAAAAACTTGTTGATCTGGAAATCTGGGTCATTGATTGGTTCTAACTCTGTCGCTGTGGATTTTAGGGTTTATTTGTATGATTCTTGTCACTAGAGCATGCCCGCCTTAAGGCACGCTCAGAGGTGGTCAAGGAGATGATCACTGACAGGAGAGAGGAAAGTTCCTACATGTCAAAACAGGGAAGATTTTAATTTCTGCTGCTGCAGGTCCACTTTCTGTTTCCTGTTGTAAGCTCTGGTGATTCAAGCTGATCCTATGGAGCAGAAAAGTCTCTTTCCTCAGAGAAGCAGTTGGCTATTATGTGTATTGATGAAGGCTTCATTGCTGATAAAAGTCATTTTGTTGTGGACGAGGTAAAAAAGAAGCCTCCTATCTGATTCTCTGTATGTGTGATACTCTTTTGAGATAGACTATTATTTTAGGCTTCCCCGAATTTCTCTACTACAAGTTTATCTCTACGTTTCACCTTGATGATTAGTTTGCTTGCTAAAGTTGATGTATTTTCTTTCCCATCTCTTTTCTTTCCGATGTCCAGGCCTCAGTCACACGGGGTAGAGGTGGGTTTTAGATGTTGTAATGTGTCCTTTTGTATTTTGGAGCTAGTATGGTTTTATAAATTTGATAATTGAGTCTCCAAGGTGTTAGAATCTAAGTTCCAAACGAATCACCATGTTAATTCATCTTTGGAAGTACCAGCCAGAAAATGCCAGTTACATCAAGAGGGAAAACCGTGATACTTTCTGCAGATATTTTCTGCTGATTCGATACTCAAACATCACAACTGTAGCTAGCACAGATGCTACAGAAACTCAATGGCAGTAATGAAGAGGTGCCTGTCTTAGCCTTTTCGCACTGAGTCATCTTGAGAAACCCTTTCAAAAATTGAACAAGTTCGTGCTTTTCTTGTGTTTAGCAGCAGTAGAATTGGTTTCTGTAGGAGGGAGGTCTTCTGAGGTTTTTACCAGGAATGTTTCCCATGATAAAACTGGGATGTTGTCTAAGGAATCTAAGTTATGCTGACTTCAGCTCAGCAAGTGAGTTTCCCATGTGAAGTCTCGTCTCACTATTTG
>NW_010586121.1:204061-211561 GCF_000705375.1 Tinamus guttatus
GTCTCCATTAGGGGCTGAAGTTCTGGTCACGACACCAGTTCCTCACACTGTAATTCAGATTTTCATTGCTGATGGGATGTCTCATCAACATGGTGCAAATGCATTTGTCCCAGTCATTCTTCTTTTTGGGATCTGACCTAAAAAAAGAAGGTGCTTGGGTGCTGCAACTGCTTCAAGGACATAAGTTTCTGATACACAGCAGTAAAAAAACTCCCCTGACTTTACAGGAGCAGCTTGTCTTAGAGTGGCTGCTCCTTCCAAAGCATGTAGAGCCATCCCCACCAGATTGGTCCTGGTCCGTTCAGGCAACACTGTCTGTAAAATTAGACTGCAACAGGAAAAGGGGGCTGAGTCTTCCGCTCTTGGGATTAGTGGAAATGCATTTGTAAGCATGGTCCTTGCCAAAGGAGAGCTGATGTCAGAATTGGGAAGTTTACAGTGTTGTCTCATATTCAGGGTTCCAGAAGCTTGCTTGACAATCAGTAACAAGAACAGAACGCTCCTAATTGCTAACTAGGAAAGCATGTCCAAGTCGCGCTCCCGTATCTCTCTTTCTAGGATGCTTTGATAGGATAAAGTTATAATTCTATCTTTTATGGTGGCTGAGGTAACCATTGGGCTTTGGATTCTTGGTAATCTTGAAGTCCGATATTCCAGTTATCTAGAGATGGGACATCATCCACTAAGATCCCATTTTTAAAATCCAAATTAAGATTTTCTTCTTAGGGAGAGAGAGGCTGTTGAAAAGCAAATGCTAATTACATTTTGAATATTCTCCAGAGTGAGTCACAGTGTCCTCTAAATAATTGCAAGTGCTCATAGCTTTCTTCTTTTGTACAAGTGCATTTTTGCGTTGCTTGTGAACTTAAAGCATCATAGTCCCTCAGTGTCCAGGCTGTCCAAAGGCAGATACATCGATACGGAACTAAAGCGACTTTGAGAACTGCCTCCAGTCCTCTGCTGTGACAAGCAACCAAATGCCATTGTGAAATTCAGTTTGTTAAAACTATTAAGATAAAGCTCCACAAATGCTGTTGACTCCTGCTACTTCTATTTTAAAGGCTGCCTCTTGTCTCTATTTTGGGGTAATATTTGTAATGCTTGTTGATCACTAGGATGAGAGAGGCTAAATTCTCAGGAACAGATTTAGAAAGAAAGAAAATGACTGGCAAATTTCTCCCCATTAGTTGAAGTTTGTGGACATAATACACCTCAGGGATTTTCGTTTACATTAGGCATTTACGTAGATTTTCTTTGCTTAGATTTTTTTTAATAGTTTGAACTGAACTAAGCATTTATAGACAGAATGCTAAGAAATGCTAGCTGCTTTTTTTTTCTTTTTTTTTTTAAGTCAACTTTAATTTCATTTTCCACAATATTGCAGACAGCAATTATAACAAAATGGAAGATGTCCCATTATGATTTTGTTTGATCTGTTGCAAATTAATTTAAAAGACTCGGTGATAGCTGCTGGGAAAATGAAGGCTTGCTTTTGTTTGGCCAGTGAAGACAATAGCATGGATCAAACAAGGGTTAACAATACTGCCCTTGAACAAACTGAATCTGAGCACAGTGTGTATGTTGAGTTTGATTGCAGCATGCATGTCCACGGAAAAGTTTTTTATTTAAAACAAATCAAGACCATAGCTTAATTATCAAAGGAAAACAAGAGGCACAAAGAGCTACATGTTTCTGATAGTGCCTTTCTTTTCCCAAAATAGCTCCCTTCACACAGTTATCTACATGTTTAATTTCCATGCATAATAGCAACAGTTATTGTTGTCGTTTGTTAAGAGAAATTAACAGATAGTAAGTACAAACAAACGCAAATAAGCCCTGAATAGAGAGGTGACAAAGAAGAAAGGACCGCTTTAATGTTAATTATAACTGGTAGGAAGTCTAGGCAAATTATATTTTCTGTATGAATTGAAGGGACATGTAGTTGGTTTCTATGTCACAGACACTGTTGCTTGTTTGTTTTTTAATACAAGTGACTTCACAGGTAAGAAGTCCATTTTTAAATATAATTTATCTAGAAATAAACTTCTTCATGAAGTTTTGTGTTTTGATAATTTGTCCTTCAACTGTTAAATAACAGAAACAATAATAGTGAGCTGTGTGATCAGAATGCCTATTTTTAATCGTAGAATAAGCCATTACTTTTATTCTAGGCAGATTCTTTCATTCTTTTTTTCATCTCCTGTACTTTGTGACCAGCAAAGTTCCCATCTCTTTCTTCAACAGTGACTAAATAGGACTGAAATGACTGCATAAAGAAACTTGCTGCCAATGTGCTTGTTCCACGGTGGTTTGCCTTTACGCACTGCGTGTAACAAAATAGAGCAGTACCTTGCAAGTGCCGTAGTGCTTCGATTCTTAATCATTAGCCAAAAAATGCCAACAGGTGGCAGAAACCAAACATAGTTACTTTTATCGAGCGTTATTAGCGTGGTTGTCTACTTTTGAGTGTTCTGCTCAGCTGAAGCCGTGGTGCTGCTCCCATTCCAGGCTTTGCTTTTCCAGTTGCACTTGCATTCCCTAACCAAATACCTTGCTGTCTGGCAGGTTTCACGCTTTGTGGTGTAATAAATTACCTCCAAGTTCAAATGTAGTCATTTCGTATGTTTTGGGTCGCAAACGTTCTCCTTTGTGCACAAAGCGTCTTCATCGTTGCAGCCCTCAAGCAGAAGGGTTTCTGTAATGGGCTGCGTGGGTCCGGTTCTCCCTCCTCCCCCCGTCTGCTGTGTAATTTAAAGTCCTGTGGCCAGATGTTTCATAGGAAGATAGAGGTGCCACATAATAAGTAAACACGGCATAAACAGCTTTCCATGTAGGCATATCTTGGTCTCTAAGAATGAAGCTAATGGCTGACACGTGACATTTCATTATCTCTCCAAAAATGTTTTGGTGTTTTCCCTCACAGCGGTTCTTATATGTACCAAGATATTCTGGTATCGTGGAAGTACTTGGTGTCTGAAGAACTCAAATTCTTTTCCTCAGTAACTTTTTATGTAATAAAAAGTTTAATAAATTTGGTGAATTATTTGAAAAATGCAAGACAATGTAAAAAAAAAAAAACCTTAAAAAAATCTTCAGTGCATATGCAAAATCAAAGCTAGAGACCAGCTTTTTGACTTGAGGCTCCTTTGAATCCACCGATTTTAGAAGACCTTGGGTCACATCCAAAATTAGGACTTTTAATGATAAAGCATCTGCTTATGAAGTAGCACAATCTTGGTACAGCAACCTGCATCTTTCTAATGCAAAATAACAAAAATATTTGTGATAAATAATTTGTGACAAGGAGAACGGTACTAGGACTGCTGGTTGCAGCAGACCAAAATTACCTTCGTGGAAGATTTATGTATTCGGGAATTTTCTCACTTTGCAGAACTACATATATGGTGATTTAAGTTGTTAGTATGCAGAACAAGAACACTTAAACATGGCAAACGGGGACAACTATTTCTCAACCTTTGCTCAGATATTAAATGTCTCCTTATTTTGTTAAAGGAGCCTCAGACCATGATTTGTCTCATTCTGGAATCTGTTAAGTGAGTTGTTTTTTGGAGATGCTTTTTTCTTCCTCCATTTACTCTAAAGAAATGATAGGGTGACTAGCTTAGATACTAAAAGCCTGATGAAATGAAGACTAGCTGTTTTTCTTAATGCATACCTTGGAAATTTTTATACTTTTTTTTTTCTTCTTTTTTTGTCTGCCTGCAAATGTGCATGAGAAACTGGAAGAGTTTTCTTGGGTATGGCAGTAAGGGGATAGTATTGCAGATATTATGTGGCTGCAGAAATGGTGAAATCAGACAGGTTCTAGAATCTGGAAAGGTTTTTGAAATAAAGGAAGCTATTCAGAAAGGATTTAAGGTTTTTTTCTTAAAACAAACAAAAAACTCCACCTTGAATCAGATTGCTAGTACTTTTAAAAACATCGTAGGATAATATATTTTTAAATTGGAGAAAATAGTAGGCTGGCAGGTGTGAAAAGACACAGTGTTCAGGTTTTCTCTTATCTGTTTCTGTAATGAAGAATCCATGAGAAGCCTTCAAGCCTGTGTACTCCAATAAACAACGGGAAATAAATGCGTGAAAATAATAATAAAAAAACCCACAGATTTTAATGATAGTTTAAGTGAAGTTCCATTTTAACAAGACTTTGGAAAACGTCACCTGAAATCTGCATGTACCTCTGAACAAGTTGCAAAACATTAGAAATAAGGTAACTAAAATATGTAGCTTTGCTAACATAATCATACCAAATCAAGGCAGTGAGTTACTGAAGTACAAAGGAAAGATGCAGTTTGAACCATACTGGTGAGAAGAGCAAATTCAAGTTGTGTATGAATGGGCTTTGTCAGAAAGTCAAGATGTCTGCGAACTAAAAGCAAGGATGAGAGTGGGTTGTAGGTTGTGCTGGTGACTGACCAGTCAAAGCACCCGTGGGGCCTGTAGCACCCGAGTGAGGCTGTGCGAACTGAAAGGGTTCGAAACACAACAGTGATTGGAAATTCCAGTTGGCGTCACGGAGATGAGGTAGAAGTTGTTGAGACAGCTTCTAAAGGAGTCAATGAGAAGGGAAGCAAGGAACTTTTTGAGTTGTCCTCCCTTTTCCTAATACTTTTGTCCAAGTGCCTGCAACCCTACTGCGTTTAGATGCGGTTTCCTTGCGGGATCAACAACACCAAGAGACTGGAAATGGAGGTGGAAATAGATGGTCACTGCGCACAGAGCAGAAAGCAGCAGCGAGGTGTGTGATACCCTCAAATCAGTGTGGGTTGACACTGCAGAGCGACTCAGCAGGAGCATAAGCAGGGATGGTTTGAGAAGAGTGGCAGAAAGGCCTTGTGAAACCAGGTTGGCAAGTCGGTCAGCAATGGAAATCTTCGTTCACTAATTTTAAGTGATGAAGATGCTAAAAAAAAAAAAAATCCTACATTTCCATACAATATGTGTATTGAATATTACCATGTAAGAATAAGTTTATAATAAATACCTTTATAAAAATATCTTCTTATTGCTCAAATGTTCAGTAGTGCTTCAGGTAAGTGAACTTAAGAAAATATCTTTATATTTTTATATAAATTCATGTTCCTCCAGCATCTTGAATACAGTGTGCCACACAAGTTTCATCTCCCTCTCCTTTTCACTCATTTTTCTCCTCCTTATCCTTTTAAAAATGAACTGGACAATATTCAGAGGGGAGCAACAAAGATGCAATTTCCCTGTGAGGAGCAGCCAAATAAATTAGGGCTGTAGGAGTGCAGATGACATGATAGAGATCTATGAAATCATGAGTGGCATGAAAAAGGCGAATGCAGAGTGATTATTCCTAGTGTCTTCCAAGACAAGGACTAGAAGGCATTAAAAAAAATGTTAGTTGTTTTGTAGGATGTTATAGATGCTAGAAGTTCACATTGGTTCAGAAAGCAGTTGGGGAAATTCTTTGGAGTGAAGGGCTACTGAATATATAAAACCACTTTGATGCAGAAGATGCTTGAGTCATCCACCTGTCAAACCTGGAAGAATCTTCTGAAAAAATATTAGTGTATGCTTTTTTCTATTCCTTAAGTATCTGCTACTGGTCATATCTAGAGAGAGGCTATTACATTAGTGTAACCTGTGGTTGGACTTGGTACGAAAGATGGCTTTACATCCTCCTGATCCCAGAAACATTCAGGGTACCCTGAGACCTACGTTTTGCATTGCCTGTGTGAGCTCATATAGAACAAGCTGTTTGAGATTTTATTTCATTTTAACTTAACGACAACAAAAAAAATCCTAAATGAGTCTAATTTTGTTAAAGTCCCAGTATCTTCCTAGGGAGGAAAAAAAAAAGTGTTTGGGCTTGTCAACAGGAAACCTGAAAAATAAAATGGTTTTGTAAAACCATTTCCCTCTAAAGCAAGGAAATTGCACCTTAATTAAAATTAATTTGTTGTGGATCTCTGGAGCTTCTTAGGTTTTGGTCTATACAGTTGTCCAGAGTATTTTGTTATATGTTAGTGCTGTGTGAATTGGAGAAGAGCAAAGATTCCGGTATATTTCAAAATGGAGATGACTGTATGTGTAGAATGTGGGTTTTGAACCACGAAAATTTCAATTCTGTTCTCAACCAGTGATTATGTTACCTTAAACAAAGCTCTTTGTTTCTTTGTTCCTAATTTTAGATCTTTGCAATGCATATTACAGTATCGGCTTCACAGAAGACGTTTTCTTCCTTTAGTATGATTCATTGTTTGGATGGATTAAAAAAAAAAGAAGAATAATTTATAGTAAAAATGTCTTTTTCCTCCTCTACTTTTTCCTTTTCTGCAGGGTTGGTTAGTATGTGAGGAGCCAACTTGCCAGAATCGAACCCGTCGACTTCCCCTCAATTTTTCCCGGCATGGTCCTATATGTCAGGCCTGTAGGAAGGCTGTTTTAAGACCAGAGGTGAGTGCTTTGGGATGAATCTTTGCTAACGGTGTTGGGCAGGATTCTCATGAAACCCTCAAATCTCTTAACTCTGCCTTTCAAAGATAGCAGGTTTAAGCAGGATTTTTTTATGCCAGTATTAAATGAGATTGTTTTGTGCTCATCTTTACTCCCTGTCTAAACTATGGCATCACTGCTTTGGAAAAAGCATTCCAAGCAGCTGCTGTGTTTGGAAATTTTCCAGCTGACCAACATTTGGCCAGAAAGCTAGAATTTGATGAAGTGTTTCTGCCAAAATACAGGTAAATTAAAAGATGAACAAAAACAACCTTGCAAACCAAAACCAAAAAAAAAAAAATCCTGCTTTTCTGCCATCTGGCTCTCATCTGACTGTGATTGGTGCTTAAGGGGCTGGAAATCTAAGTTGTCATACCATTTCTGTGGGCATTCTAAGGTAAGTATTTTCAGAAATGAGAAGTTCTAGGTAATGCAACTTTTTCTTGATTTAGGCTTCGTGCCTAAACAGTGTAGACACCTAAGCAAGATGCTCTGGGCTTCCAGGTTTCAGGAGTGCGTACACCATCCTAGATTAACCCTCGATGCCGAGACTAAAGGAAGCTGGTTCTGCTTCATATTGTGAAATTCTAGTGAAGTTCTTAAATTTCTCTCTTAGAGAGAAAATCTAATTTAACTTTTGGATGTGTTGACTTTTTCAGAGTTTTCATGTAGTCACTAAAGTGAGAAAGATTTCATAAAGACAGGTAATCTTCTGTCGGGCTTCATTTTTGCTTCTAATAAATTATCTGAATTCACCCTTACTTACATAATTTAAAAATCAAAGGCTTCGGCGTTGGGGTTGAGTGAATCCTCTGAACAAGATAGCATTGTTTTACTCGCCAAATGATTTTTTTTTTAGTTCCTTGGTTAGTGCTGGAGATCTAAGGAATTACCAAGGATGTCAAAAAGATGGACTAAAAAATGTGTTCTGCAGAAAGAGTGATTGAAAAGATAGGTCTTTTTGACATAATGATACCTTAATGTTAAAGGATATAAGAAAATCATATAGAACAGAAT
>NW_010586121.1:218813-230695 GCF_000705375.1 Tinamus guttatus
TAGAGTTGATCTGGATCCATGAGGTGCATTTGGCCGCTACCTAAAATGGCGTATTCAAGAAAGCCTGTTGCAGGGAAGGTCATGGTGCAGGTTCAGGATGGCTTGGGTTGGTATTTGATGAAAAGTAATGTGATCCCTGCAGAGGAGGGGGAAGGCTCAGTGATCGGAGGTGGTGAGTGGCTGCTGGGGAACGGCAGAGCACAAAGAAGGTTTCCAGAGAACATGGAAAAGCGCGAGAGGAGGCGATTAATTTTTTTAAGTCAGAATTAAGATTTAACATGCATTCTGTTCTGGTTGGAGTAATCTTTCTGTATGCATAGGTAAGTGGCGGTGATATTTATCTAGCATGAATATTTACAACCTGCAGTAAAGGCTACGGTTTTCTTTTGACCGGAACTTTAGTGGACATCAGATGCTTCTACTAGTAGGATTGGATCTGATGAAGTTCACTTCTTTGAATGGAAGCTGGAATTTTTGAGAGGAACACTCCGTTTTTATGTGACAATTAGAGGTTGATCAAATGCTTTTACAAACATTGCACCATGCTCGGGATTTGCCTGGCTGAAGCTCAAGTTCCAGTGTTGTTAGTTGTAGCTGATAACACTCTGAAATGCTTGTTCCTGTTTCAGGGGCTGTTTCCTGTTTTTCTCCTTCCTGTTGTTATAGGCTGTCTTTTTATGGTAGTGCTCTAGCTGTGATGACTGCGATGGAAGACGGAGAGGTTCCCTGCTGGTAGGCAGGTCTCTGCTTTTCCCCGCTCAGAGGCCGTGCTCTTTTATCTTCCAGGTTATCTGCTAAATCGTTTGCCACCTTTGTAGTACATAGGCCTCAGTGCACAGCTTGAAGGTTGATGTGGTTTTAGCTACCCCAGAACGGCCACACGTTCTGCCTGACCACTAGAAAGGAGGGTGATGCTTCTGGTAAGTCTTCTTAACTCCTAGGATTATTTGTTGAAGGTGACAGGGGTTTCTCAGCTTATCTTAGATCATTGTGCTTTTAAGTCAGCCAAAGGGGCCTCAGGTTCAGAACAGCAGTCTTACATTGATTGGTTATAAATAAAATGTATTTTCTTTTCACTTTTGGACCTTGAGGTCATCTTTTAAAACATCTGATCCAGTTTCATATCAGATGTGTCACTTCAAAAGTGAACACTCAAACACTAATATGACCAGACTTTTCTGTCTAGATAGACATTTAGGCCCAAGGCAAGAAACAAGAACTTGTAACCCCCGAGTGAAGGGCCTAATCCAGTAGATGGTCCTAGGATATCTGGTGCCTCCTCTGCCATAATCCATATTTTTTTATGAACACCCAGTGCTGCTTTTAGACCCCCCAGCCTTATAAAAGGGACCTACCAGAAGAAGGCTTAGAGACTTGTCTAAAGTTATGCAACTCTTCCCAGAAACAGAAGTGGAACGCAAGTCATTTTTGTGTAATGCTTAATTTATCTCTGGTAAAAGATGACACAATGTGAAAATCACTTTTTCACACTTCACACATCACTTTTTGCAACTTCCTGTGAATAGGTAGCATTTTATGCTTTTACCTAGGTTCAGAGTTGTTTGTGTCTAGGGTTTATATTATCTCCAGTAGATCCATAATTTGATTTTCAGTTAGCCTGATTTTGCTACAGCAGGGGAAAAAAGGCGAAAAGTGCTCCCAAGTACAAAAAATATTCTTACTTTGTAATGGGAGCTCTCCATCACATCTAAGCATTGTACGGGTCGCTGGAAGCTAACTCTACCCTGTTTCAACATCCGATACCAATTCTCAGCAATGAGACCCCTATGCTTTTATATAAACCAGTATCTTTTTAAGTTTCATGTAAAAATAGTCACTTTTTTTTTTTAATAAATGTGCGGCATTTTATCAGTGGAAGATAGAACATAGGTTCAAGTTTCCATAGTAGAAAGGATAAAATGTGACAGTAAAAGGATTATAGGGATTATGATTATTAATGCTCTGAAGAGCTGCTCTGTCACAGCTAGTAAGTTCATTGCAGTTTGGTTGCGTATGTGGGGAGTGTCCTATGAAAATGAAGAGACAATTTAGATATTTTGATAGCTTGCATAATTGTTATTAGAAGGTCATTTTTGGATTGGCATGTGTGTTAATTTAGTAATGCGTGAAACAGTAATTTTCAGACATATTTAAATTTTCTTTTAGGTTTCTGAGGATCTGCAGAATCTGCAGTCTGTTGCATTATTTGTTTTCACGAGCACACGCACAATATTGACCTCTCCAGTTAAGGCAGCTGATAGAAACCTGAAGGGCGTAATCTTTGCCTGTTCTTAGGTGGATTAATTTCTTTTCTTAGTGGATAATCCCAAGATTGGTGTGTTTCTCTCCTGTTTGAATTTGGGAATTGTGGGATTGGGAATTGTGAAATTCAGGATGGAAGCAATGTGATTTCAAATCAGTCCACAAAGTTAACATCAATAACAGTCAAATGATAAATGATAAACATACAGCTGTTGTTTAAAACTGGTATTATTCAGAGTATCATTAAATTGGTAGACAATACCAGAAAATATTGGTCATTAAAAAAATGACGTCTCAAATTTAACATATAAACTGATGTGTGCAGTGTATTGACGCAGAAAAGATGGAGATGCTCGTCTTGCTTTGTCATCACTGTAACATGATGTTTCTTTAGCATATGCTAGAGTGCTGTTCTTCTAAAGTCCGTGAGAGCTGCTCAGGGACATGAGATCAAGACTTGCATTGACAGAGCTGATTATATGTGTGTAAATAGATAGATGGTGCTAGGACCTTCTGGGAAATGGTCGATCTCTTTGGAACAAAGAGAGGTCTTAGCAGAGGAATCACTTGCGTGCACCCTAGCTGCAGAAAAAGTAAGCAAGATGAGTAAGTAAACTATATCGCAAGTCTGTTTCCCATCCCACGCTCTTTGAGAAGCTTTGGGAGCTGCTTGTGTAGGTTGTTAGCGCCCTAGAGGTGAGGTTTCAGGCATCTCTGAGCATTCCTGGTTTTCAGATATTTCAAAGGAAAATATTTCCAGGTACACAGCGAATAGCTCAGTGTTTTCTCGTATCTTAGCCTAGTCCCCTCATTGCCTTAACTTTCAGAAGAATTCAAGATCAAAAAAAGGAACTGTGGCTCTGTCTGTTAGAATTTACTCAATTGCTAAATGCGCTTTAGACAAAACAATCCTCTGCATCAGATGTGGAGGATGTATTCCTTCAGATTATTTAACCAGCTGAGCAAAGACTGGTATATTACAATTCTGAAGGAGTCTAAAGGAGGAAAACAAGCTTTTCAAACTTTTTAAACTCTTGCTAAAAGCTACAGTTGAGGGAATTGAGTTCCAAAGTCTTGAGTGACAGGAATATTTCAACCCAAATTGGTATACTCAGTTTCCTCTCTGCAAATGATACTTTTTGTTATTTTTATATTCATGGCTTTACATCTAAAACATATTTAGATAAGCTTATTTGTTTGCATATCTAGCCTACTCATTATTTTGTTTATTTACCAATAAATAGTTTTAAAATGTTGTCTTTGTGCATGTTGAATGGTAATCAACTTTAGGGTAAAAACAGTGCTTTTCACTTTCTATACCTTTTCACAATTAGTAAATAATTTTGCAAGGAAGAAATGCAACATAAGGCATTCCCTAGCAAAATCATAATTTAAATAAACAATCTGCCTTATACATATTTACACTTTTATAGTATGTTCTTCTGGCCAGCAAATAAGTGTTAAATGTTTGTGCAGAGTGTATCGGTGATAATTTTTTAAGTAATAATATAAAGTAATTTTAAATCATTTATCTAAGCAGAAATCTTATACTCTCACATTTATGCTTGCTGTGTCTACCACCGTCTAGATTGCAACATCGTGACTTGGTTCTACATGTTCTTTCCATTGTTATCAAAACACCCTGCATCAGAACATCAGCAGTGCCATCCTCCTCAGTTTTGAAGGCAGACAGAATATTCCAAATGAGTCTTAAATAAGATAATAAGGGATAATCTTTTGCTCATTCTTGACAATATGCAACCATTCTTTTAATGTGTCAGCAGGATTGCATAAAATGGTACAGAAAGCTGCCTTGTGCCTAGTCTGCAGAGTCTAATCTTTAGCCTCTTTTTGCCATGAAATAAGACTACAGCCGATAGACGGTAGGTGGTTGTTCTTGGAAACTGCCCTGTGCAGATTTTTTTCCCTGCTCTTTCCCCATTTCTTCATTCTCATTTAGGGTTAACTTCATGAATTATAAAGCTAAAGGGAGATTATATTATGTGCTGTGTCAGATCCAAAACCTTTTATGGGCTCCTAAGAAAGTATTCCTGATATTTCTTTGACAGAACAAAGAAAAATGATTAATCTAGACCCAAAACATAACCTATGATCTATTAGTTTCAGCATAGGACTGAAAATGTTTGAAAAATAATCTTATGATTGAAAGCCTCAGGAAATCTTAATAGTTGATGGTTTCATCTGCGCTTCAATAATAGTGCCAACATTTCCACCAATGTATAACTTCCTTCGCTATATACTTTCCTTCATATGAACAATTGGAATGTTTGGTTACCAATATGAGCGTGTGGTCTGAAGGAAGATATATTTTCACTGGAAGAACTGAAAATGGTAGCTGTTTCAGCACCACTCTTTCAACATACAAAGCTGATGCTGGAGGGCTTTTCAGATTTTAATAATTTACTATGTGAAACCTTTCCACGTTGAGACCTTCTGCTCATGGAAAAACATTCAGAAGTCAGCAAAGTCAAAAGACAGGCCTGCATGTGTAGCCTTAACTGGGCCTCCAGTTATAGCAGACCCTAACAACATAACCATGTTACATATCTGGAGAATCAAAAACTCAGTGCACCCTGTTTTTTTACGTCTTTGCTGCTCCTTTAGTACAAGGCTTGATGTTCAGCCTGCACACTAAAGATTTATTTCAAGTTATAGGTGTTAACTGCAGTCAGGCTACACAACCTGTCATGAGGTAGCTTGCATGCCAGGAGCAGTTTAGCCATGGTAGCTGGATACCCTCCATGTGCTTCTCAAGGAGCTGGATAAATTGCTCTGCTCCGGGACTCTTGTTCAGGTTCCAGTTTGTTTGGAATAAAATCAGGATTTTTAATTTTATATGGAAATCCGTGAAGTTGCTTGAAAGCTAAGAGAGTTCCGTTCAGTGCTCAGAGTTCTTCTGTACGTGCTTTTTTTTTCCCCATACTTTGAATAAGCAGATGACCTGTAGTTATCACCTGTGAGTGCTCCTTGTTCAATGAGTAGATCATTAAACCTCTAGAACAAGATGGAGCTTCTATACTAGCTTCTTTGGGATGCAATGGATGTGTTAACGTATATTGGGTTACTTAATCTCCAGCACAGAAAGACAGCTTTACTTTACAGGGTTGTCTTTCAATTTTCATGTTGTTTCACCACATTATTTTGGGTGAATTGGGGCTATTTTTCACCAAACTACTTCATACTATTCATATGGATAGTCAAATGACAGATAATTCTGAGGGTCATTGAGTTTGAAAGTATTTAATTAAAAAAAAAAAAAAAGTCCCAAAGATATCCTCTTTTTTTTTTCCCCCTCATATGCCAATGTAGGATGGTCTTCAGGTGGGTTAGTCTGCAAACTCTTAACTCTGAAACTCTAGAGTTTCTCCAGAGTCATGAGATGTTACTCATATATTTGTTTCTATTATTCAATTTAAAATCAAAGACTTTAGTTATCTGGATAAAACGAGGCCCTGTACCTTTTCCTCTGCAGTAAGGAAGTGCCAAATATGTGTGCACCCGTGTCTGATTTCAGTCATAAGTGCCATAAGTTTTATGTGTTTGTACCTTTTATTATATTCATATAAAATAGTAATATCAAAAATTAGCCATAAACATCTTGATACTGAAAATTTCAGAATAAAGAGCACACTGAATTCTCTGCCAGATCTTGTTGAGCTACTCAGGTGAGCTTGAATACCGGGTGCAAGGTGGAGTGGGGAGCCCAAAGCTAAAAGCGGGTGCACGTACAGTTCCTTCCTTGCTAGCAGTAGCCAGTTACATCAGTTACAGCATGGTTTGCCATTGCCTCTTGTGCCAGCTGTTGACCATGCAGCAAACTCGTTAGCTTTGTTGGGGTAGTTTTCTGATAGATTAGCAATAAAGTGAATAATATTTGCTGACTTGGTGAGTTGGATTTGGTTTATCATATGTTCATATGAGCATTAGAGCTCACATAGTAATGGGGAAGAGTTGCATACCTGTCACTAAGACGAGAGGACCTAGACCAGTACAAGTTCTTGTTACTTCAGTTACCTCCATCCTACTGGTTGCAGATAAGCTCTCTATTTTTACTCTTTTGTTTGTTTGTTTGATATATAAGAAGATGAAATTTCAGTATTTGTTATCCTTATATGTAAGCAGAGGGTGGGGTGGAGCACACAATTAATGAGTATTCAGTGTTGCATTAATTCACCTTGTTAGGCCTCTTTTTTTGTAAACAGGAGTCTGCCTTCAGACTCCAATGGTGATTGGGTCTGTATGGACTTGGTCTGATTAAACTAGTCCATTTTACAAAAGAAAACATGATTTTTTTTAATGTGGTATGAATAGTATTTGGATACATAAATATCCACATTGCCAAGCTATGCTCTCTTTTTAAAAACAGAAATTGCTGCTATAAGAGATATGATGAAAAGTGTGTAAAGTCTATACAATCTTCTAGCAGTAGATTGAGACCAGTGGCATTTCCCCGAAAAAATAAATTACCCGAAATTTGCAGCACATTCATATTCAATTTCATCACAGCAGATGCTCATTAGTATGTTGTTATTAATTGGTATTCACTTTAGGTTTTGTTTAAAATGAAGATAATAATTAGGTTTTAATTACTGCATCTTTCTAGGGGGGAGGGGAGGAAATGCCTCTCAGAGCACTGAAGTATTTCCTGTACGCTTCGCTTAGCTACATGTGCGCTTTGAATATCTGGGATCCATTTGCTGCCAAAAGACTCTCTTTCTCTGTTTCCTTTCTTTTTGCTTTGTATAGTATTAAGAAATTGTCCTAAGTAAATTGCTTGATGGACATACTGATTCATACAGTAGTAGTAAGAACTGTGTTCTTTCTAATCAAATTACCAAAAAGACTTCTCACCAAAGTAACTCTCTCAAGCAGCTGATTAATGAAGTGGTGCCACTGTTTTGTATTACAATTAATTGAAGTAATACAAATAACTTCTGTAGCCTGTGGAAATTATCTCCTTTGCAAAGCAGTCTAGTAGTTAGCAAACCGGAGGTGGTTAGTTTTTTTTAATTATTCTCATTGCGTTCATCATTCATAGAAAGCAACTGAAAACACTAAATGAGAAAGTGCCCACTAACCCCACCACAGCAGGAAGGTATGGGAGTGAGCCAGGTGTAGAAGAAAGACAAAAAAGGGGGGCGTTCATGAGTGTAGTGGTTCTGTGGAGAAGCAGAGTAATTTGGGAGATAATAAGAATAAATAAAAAATTTAAACCTACTCTTAGAGATGTAATCCAAAACAGAGGCAGGACCCTTCCAATTTCAACACCTAAATGCAGCTGCCATCAACTTCTTGTCCATTAAAGAAATGCTGATGAGTGTGTGTATCTTAAATTCTTCTCATGCACTGCATTTGGGGTGGGAAGGATACAAACTAATAAGTAAAATTTGCCAGGTTCTCTAGTTTTCAGAGAGCTGAGCAAGCTTTGACTTAAGACGAGTAAGGGTAGCCACTGACAATCCTTCGCCACTGTGTGAGCGAATTTAAGAAAACTGTGCTCAGATCTTAGTTTTCTATTCCTGCTAGAGAAGTGGCAAACCTGGGTCTGCTAATTGCGAAAAAAAATGCCCCACTTGCTAACTATATGCTATTAGGAAGACTGTTTGCAGTGGTGGCCAGCGGTAGGATGAGAGGCAAAAGGGACGAACCAAAACACAGGAAATACCCAGTGAGGGTGACAGAGCCCTGGAACAGGCTGCCCAGAGAGGTTGTGGAGTCTCCTCCTCTGGAGATCTTCAAAACCCGCCTGGATGCCACCCTGTGCCACGTGCTCTAGGTGTCCCTGCTGGAGCAGGGGGGTTGGACTAGATGATCTCTAGAGGTCCCTTCCAACCTTAACCATTCTGTGATTCTCCATACAAGTATGATATATCTGTGAAGTCTCCTTTGCCCTAACAAGCATTTCCTAGGGTATGTGGTAGGTAAGCAAGGTTTTTCTGATGACTGAGCATTTTGTACCCTACTTTTTGTGTTCATTCATGAAAACACATGGGGAAAAGTTGAATAACCAGTGTTGCATTTCACCAGTTCTGTTAAGAAGGCACCATCAGTTTCCTGCTATGTGATCTGTAGTAGGAAATCTTTCTGGGAAGACATGTTGAAGATTTGTGTTTGGCCTGCTGATAGTAGAGGATTCTGGAACCATATTAAACCTAGATTCTTTAAATGAATACTTGTTGGCTGAGCACAATGATTTTTCTCTTTGATTTTTTTTTTCATCTCATCTGTTAGTTTTCTATTGTATATGCAATTTTCTGTCAAAGGAGTAAATAACTGTGATGAATACAGACGGGGTACCTTTGGTTTCTGTATCTGTTTATTGCTCTTCTAAATAAAATACGAAATAATGTCTGGTTGCTTTGGTACAGAATGTTCTTTCCATGAAAGGAAGCTGTCAAGGCAGCAGACTTACCTACTGAAGTCAGTTCTTAATGAAATCAAGAAATCAAACATCATGAACAATGCTTAGGAACTTCAAAATGCTTTTATCTTCATCTACTCAGAATTCAATATTGTATGGCATGAAGGAACAGAAATTCACCAGAAATTAACTATAAAGCTTTCCTTGTGTTGAAACTTTGCAATGGTTTAGGTTTGGAAGGTAGGGAGGTGGTTTGTTTATTTTTTAACCTGTAAGTTATTGAAAATTAAAGGGAATAAATAAGTGGTGGTACAAATCATTCCTGATTTCTTAAAAATTTAAGATATCTTTCTTGGCTTTATATGTATGCCATATGCATGCTTAATTTTATGAAAATCTCCAGAACCATTCGTTTTCCACCCAGCTTACTAGTTGTAAAGTATGGTGGGAAGTTCAAGAGAAGGATGTGTTAGCACACTCAAAGTATGAGTAAAAAATTCTGTGTGGTTTGTCTACAAACGTATGAGTGTATATATATATATATATAAATATATATATATATATATGCGTATCTGTGTGTGCACATGCACATTTTTCCATACTGTTTTTTGTATTTCCTTTATCCATTTAGGCAGTGACTTTCAATTAGCCTGCCTACTAGTATCAGGTCACTAAACTCCATAGCTGATGCTTTATTCTTTCGTGTGGGTTGTCATTCGTTTGCTTCAGTTGGCTGGCAAAGGTTGTTGTATATCCATTACCAGCAACACAGCACTTTGCATTTCTGAATTGACAAGCAGCTATATTGACCTAGCGCTTATTATGGGTCAACAGCTGCGTTAACCGACGGAAGGACTGAGGGGCAATTAAAATGAATTGGCAAAAATATATCTTCCTAATTTACTCCAATTTGTTATTTATGCTAACATTGTATGGCTTCTATGGTGACACTAAACAGAATGGACCCAATAATGGCAATTAACATAAAAATATAATGGCTAATCAAATTGACAGCAACTGTTTCTCATCATCTCGACACACAATACATTATCAAAACAAACTATTATGAAGGAGGTAATTTCAGTGTTCTATTCAACCTGCTTCATGTGTGCAGTCAGGGAGATGTGTACCAGCAATTACAGCTGAATCTAAAAAACTAAACAAATAACTTAATCGCTGTCGTCCTCCTTCTTTCTTCTTCAGGAAGCAGTAATCAGGATTTACTAAAAATAACTGGTGTATAATAGTATAATGATGATGCATATCGTAGAATAGCTAATAGGGAATAAAATAAGCTTCTGTGTCTTTTTTTAAAATACGTTCACATGAAGTGGAAAGAAGTATAATGTTAAAATATTAAAAAAAAAAAAAACTAAACAGGAGTAATAGTTGCCAAATGTCTCAACATGAGTTGCTTAATAGTTACAGATATTTTATAATGTGTCAGGAGAAGTATAAGATTAGCTGAATTTAACAAAAAAAACTTGGCTTGTTTGGGTAAAAAAGCGAAAAGCTAAATTAAAGCAGGGTTCCAGTAAGCCTAAGTAGTTATCAGTTGTTATTCCACTGCATTTGCTGTCTCATTCCTGATGATATACTGAGCAGCAATTGAATTGTAGTCTAACCACAACTTGTGTGGGTTTTGTAGCTCATAAGGAAAATCTTCAAGAGTTTGTACGTGCCTACATGTATCCAATCATAGTAAAATGGACACTGCTTCTAAGTTTGATGTAGTTATGGTTATTTCATTCTTGGTTATGGGTTTTTAGAGCACAAACCTTCAACTGGCCAATATCTGAACCCCAGTATGAGGCAGAGTGTTGAATGTGGTGATATTGAACAAGACATCAATAAAAGTAACTTGAAATGGTTTAGTCATAGAGGAGCCAGTGTAGAACTATCTCATGTCTATCCAAGCAATTTTCTGGCACACAGAATGACAACAGTGATATAAATGCACACAGGTATGTACTTCTGAGCTAGAGAAAGAGCACAGAAGCTTGACATCAGTGACATGCAGAGCATTTGATTGAATATGATATTCCACATGTACACACCTGCAGATTTTTGAACCAAATGTATGTGATTACCTACATGCAGTAGCCTTCACAGATGTGTAGAGCAAGACAGTGACATAATCTGTAAAGGTATATGTGCAGCTGGTTTTACTTGAACGGCATGTTCACAGTTTATTTAACCACAGCTGTGCGGGTGCATGGAGGGTTGGGTGGGAGGAAAATACAGCCAAGCACCTGTATTCACCAGAAATACATATTAACTATTTTTCCTTTTGGAGATCATGCCATTGTGCGTTATCCTCAGGCATTAGGAATAAGTTACTCCCTTGTCCCGGCATTCTCAAGAATCTCATTTTGCTCCTGCAGCATCATTGTGGTATGCCAATGTGTATATCTAAAGAAAAGACAAATTTAGTATTATTGATATGAATGCTTAAGTTATGAGAAAAAAAGTACATAGAAATATGTAGCAAGGAGATTTTGCATTAAAATAATAAAAATCTGACATGAACAGAGCATATAATCTGTTACAAAAGCACAGAAGGAAATGCCTTTTGATATTGGAAATAGAAATAGATGCAAAAGATCCATTTCTTGGAATGGGGGTTTTAATCATTGTCTCCTTTTGTTACAGTATTCTGATAAGGCCCTCTACACCCAACTCTGCTTTTACCGGTACATTTTTGATGTGGATTATGCAGTGGATAAAGTGGTTCCTGAAGAAGATAAAGGTAGGTTTAAATTTTCAGTTAAATATAGTTTAATAGCAGCTTGTCTTCTACAAGCCAGAACTACGCATTTTTATTCTTCAGCTCTCAACTACTAGGCTGTAACATAAACCAAAAAGAAGAAGATAGCCTGGATTTAGGAATCCTCTGCAAGAGGAATGTGCTGTGTTGGAATAACCAATTTAAGAGTATGTTGTGTATCTCCTTTTGTCTTTTGACTGAACTGTTATACCGTTTGAAAATGTCTTTGCCTAAAGTTGGAAGGACACGGCAACTTCAACAGATTAATTAAAAATACGTATTGAAAAAAAAGGTCAAATAAAACTTGTTTTCCACTATTAATGTCTACAAGGCCCTTTTTATCAGGGGAGAAAATGATGAGACAAAAAAACTGTAACACTAATTACCTACAAAGCTCTGTTAAATACCCAAATTAACCTAATGTGAGGAAGACTTGTTTCATCCGATCACCATAACATTTATGTAGTAAAA
>NW_010586122.1:10240-40382 GCF_000705375.1 Tinamus guttatus
CTTCTCTTCTCCAGACTGAACAGGCCCAGCTCCCTCAGTCTCTCCTCACAGGGCAGATGTTCCAGGCCCCTGATCATCCTTGTAGCCCTGTGTTGGACTCTCTCCAGCAGCTCCACATCCCTCTTGTCCTGTGGAGCCCAGAACTGGACACAATACTCCAGATGTGGCCTCACCAGGGCTGAGTAGAGGGGCAGGATCCCCTCCCTCGACCTGCTAGAGATGCTCTTCTTAACGCATCCCAGGATCCCATTGGCCTTCTTGGCCACGAGGGCACACTGCTGCCTCATGGTCAACTTGTCGTCCACCATGACACCCAGGTCTTTCTCTGCAGAGAATTAATCCTCAGAAGTGGGACAGCCCAATGAAGGACTTCTAGAGTTACTGAGACTGGGATTTAGAGAGTGTGCTACTAAATACTGTGTTTTCCCAAGTGTGATCAAAGATGAAAACACAAGATACAGTTTTGGTGGGAGGGACCCAACGCTTTTGTTTGCTCAGGGGTGGAGGGGAGAAGGTTGTGTGATTTTTGTTTGTTGGTTGGTTTTTGTGGGTTTGTTTTGCTTTGCTTAAGCTTTTTAAAGGTCCTAGATGGCAAATACCTTTTTAAAGGTACTGAATTTTCTCACCGGAGGGGAAAGCCCTGGAAGAAAGCTGGAAACACAGAGATGCTGTTGGCATCTGGTTGCTTGCCCGCAGAGCGCTGCCTCTGCCCTGACTGAGGCATGAATGCAGGTACTACAGATATTACCTAACACACTGCCAGGGACCACTGCTGCAAAGTGGAATTCAAAAGGACCAGCACACTGCCTGGTGCTTCTTGTAGGAAATTCTGATTCGAGGGATTCGTGTAACATCCATTCCTTATCATAAGCTGTAACCTCGGCTGCAAGTGCTTTTTTACATGCCTTTGGCAAGAACTGCTCTGATCTGTCTCCAGGAGGTAGATCCCTTTCTTCCAAGTAATGGGGAAGGCTGGGACCACTCTTTTCAAGTATGGTTAAGTGTGGGAGTAAAGAAAGAGGTGACTTCTTGTTTTCCTATATAGTTTAGTGATCAAAGAACATCATGCAAGAGTGTGGGATCCAGGTTCAGTTCCCTCTTTTGTTAACACAGCCACATGTTTCTATATATATGTTTGCCTGGGACACAAAAAACTACATCAGAAACTGAGCGACATCTTTTTTAAATTATGTATATATTTACTAAAGGAAGGGAAAATTAGTGAGTTATCAGTATATGTAGCATAATGTTTAGGGTGCTCCCCTCAAAAGGGGAAGTGTTTATTCCAGAAACCATTTAGTATTCTCTTCAGAACATATTTTATATAAAATAGGCAGCAAGGTGGGAAATAGCTGTCGTGTTTCAGGCAGACCAGATATTTCAGCACATCTGGGTATATGCATGTGTGAGTGCACGCACCTAGGCACAGTCTATCACTTTCAAACAACATTTTGACTCATGTTGTAAAAGTCATTTTTATCTTCATTAAGTACTTTTTAAGAATGTTTTCTGAGCTATTAAATCATTCCAATATTCAAAACCCCATAATAAAAGCCATGCATTAAAACACTTTCCATTTTTCCAAAGGCTACTTTTACAACATCAAGATGAGTATAAGGCAATATTTTCCCCTTCGAAAGCCCTCTTGGCATGGATCTTGGGAATTTATTGAGCACCGTATGAATGAGAGTTACAGCCAAGCATGGTTTACAGCTTGGAAAGCTAGCTGAATTAGACATACCCTCTGGACAGGACATTCATTTATAGGCAAAATTAAGTTGTTGTCTGTATTTCCCACAGTTTATATTTGTATGTTTGGTTATTGGGAAGAGATTTCATGTTATGCAAAGTGCCAACCTAGAGCTCATAGCTAGTGTTGATGATGATGTTGATCTCCCTGCTAGTCAAGAAATCGGGAGCACTAAACAGGCATTTCCACCTCCCAGTGGGCAACTGAACTTTCTGTGGCATCAGTTTTCATTAAAAAAAAAAACAAAAGTTTCTGAAACTTCATTCTATTTCTTAGTACTGGATTCACAGCTCCAATACCAACTAAACACTGGCAGGTGAATTTTTTGATCAGTTATGAATGAAACCAACTCGTTATTTTGGCTTGAATCAAAAGTTATTTGACTATAATCTTGAAGTTCATGGAGTAGTTTTGTATTTTTTCTAGAGTACAGTATATTAAGTCTGTCCTCTCTTGTTTTATATGTCTTATAATTATGAGTTTCAGCCTTAATATTTGGACATATTTAAATTCGTACATTGTTGTTGTTTTGTTTTTTAATCGAAGGGATCTCTCCCTCAATTATTAATCAAAGGGCTCTCAATTCCAAGTAGCAGGCTTCCTCTTTCTCTCTGCGATGCTGTGAACCGTCTTCAGCTGCTTGGGAGAGTGCCAGGGCTTAGTCCTGAAGAGCAAAACGCAACACGAGCATAAATTGAGGTTAACGCCACCAGTTTCAGATGATTCTGTTTGTGTGGCATAATTGAATCAAAATTTCATTTTATACACAAATTTATTTTGGAAGTCAAATGTTAACCTTTCTCAGAACACTTTTATATCTACAATTGTGCATAAATCAATAATGATGTTATACCAAATTCTGAGCTGGTCTTCTGGGGTCTTTCCTAGCTTGTACCCCTAATAATTTCCTGGTATTGTAACTCGTGTGACTCATACTGCAAAACAGCTTGAGGACCCCTGCATCTCCCAGGAGGGGGGTTTGTTGGGAAGGCATCTTGCCTCATTTTCTCCTTTCCATCACATCTCAAAGAACTAAATTAAAGCTGCTTTGGTGAGTTTTGTTTCAACCTTCATGCATTTTCCACATTGCTTAATTGCATTTAATAACCCTGAATTGTATTCGGTGTCAAAAAGGCTGAACATCATGTGCTCAGCCAGAGCCCAAAACACATTTAACAAGGGTCAAATGTTTAGGAGCGACGCGTATTAGATGGCTGTTAGGAGAATCATCAAAATCAATATGTTGTTTGTTTCTCAGGATGTGACTGCACTGCAGCTCCATTCATTCCTTGTCTAATTATCCCTAATCTGCAGCTCCACATGCTCAACAAGTGGAGCAATTGAGATAATGAAGTTGTGCTAGGCATTACTGCAAGGCTTCCCTGCCAATAGCGCAAAGCTTGGGGATAACAGAAGAATTTTGTTGCTTAGTAACAAAAATATTGCAAATATATTGTGTTTAAAAAAAATCCATCTATTTTTTAGTCAGGATACATGTTCTGCATATTTATAAACTATGATTAATGTTACCATGCAGCTTTGACAACATACTATGTTTAGGTTTTGAGCGTGCACTAAATCAATAAATGGAAAAAGCCAACAGTTTAACTGCTTGCCTTGAACTGGTATTTACGTCCACGCATCCACGTCACAGGGCCCAACTGCAAATACTGCTAAAACCTTTGGCTTGGTGCGCAAGGAGTTTCGCTGCTGTCCTTGGTGAGGTGACTTCACCTGCCACTGGAGAGGGCCAGGGGTTTCCCACACAGAGTCCTGAAGGATTTGTGGTGGCTAAGGAAAAAAAAAATATTGCTTGAAATGACAGAAAAAGTGGTGTTTGTGAGTTTTTCCATTATAAATGACTAGCTTGCAGGTCACTTGCCGTATTTACAACTCTCTTGATTTTAACTACCATGTGTTTTTGTTACTCATCCCAAAGTAGATCAGATTAAGGTGTTTTCAAATTGTTTCCCTTTCAGTAACCATAGCTTATTCCCATTACTCGTGTGCGTGAGCAGGGCGGAATTGCTGCTGTCAGTAGCTGAACTGTGACAATGCAGACCACAAGGATCCTAGGAATCTGCACTTCTAATGAGCAGACAGTTCAAGACAAACACTCATTTCTTCTGAATGCTGTAGACAAATAAGCTTGTGCCGAAATGCCCTCAGAAATCTAAATTTAACACTTTTATTTTTATAATTTTCATCTTTATAATATTTTAAACAGTAGATATTATTTTCCATTTTGTTTCTAATAATCTTTAATCATAATACAAAAATACAATAGGAAGCTGAAGAAAGACACTATATTAATTATGACCACAAGTAGAAGGTAGTATTGATTTGGGATTCTAACTGACTTCCAGTAAAAGGCAAGGATTTCAAAGGTGCTGAATTCTTTGAACTCTTCTGGGGATCCCAGGTTGTTTGTGCACAGAGCAAAAGGTTGGGAATGTTTACTGTTTGCTAAAGGTCAACAAAAAATGTTTATAAAGCAGCTATTACTACTGAGACAAAGAAAAAACATTTATTTTTGCAGAAAAGGCTTTGGCAGTGTTATTCCAGGGCTTCCTACCCTCACAGAGAGGCAGTGGTTGTGACTGCATTCTCATTATATCATAATTTTATAGAAAAATCTTTAATTGTAAAACTTTATGTTCTTTGGACTGCAGTGCTAAAACTTTATGCTTCATTGGGAGATTCATTTCTGGAGGATTAAAATGCACAGTTTCACACATGGACAAATTTTAAGGGAAGTGAATCCCAAATGAAATGTGATTATTTGGTTTTCAAATGTATTTGCATTTCAAGTACATTTGATAGAGATCCAATTACTATAAGCTCTGAGGCAACCTTTTTGAGTGATCGTTTTAAATTATGCTATTTAGTGGTATTTCGTCTTTTTTAATGTGCTATGAGAACTGTGTTTCAGTGGTGATTTCAGTAACTTGCAGAAGGTGTGTCAATGTTCACACCAGGTTACACATGGATTGTACTGCATTGCAAGAGGCTGAATTTCTTTTACTTTAGTTGAGAGGTGGGAAAACTGGCCACACTGTACAAAGGAAACTAAAATGTGCAGTTGCAAAGATCTGCAGGAACTTGATAAAAGTAGCTTTTAACACCTTGGGAGTGTTCTACTCTCATTATATTAGAAATTAAATCCAATCTCTGCTCTTTTGGAGCAGCATTACTAGTTCACGGCATTGTGAGAATGCCACATATTTTAAATTACCCATCTTGTATGGTCTTACTGGAGGAGCTTCTCGGAGCTGATTTCTCATGATGTTCAATCAATATCTGACTCAAGTGCCTAACACCCAATTTTCTATTCACTGGCCTGAGCAGTAAAGTATGAACTCCTACATCTAACCTGAGTAAAGATACTCTAAGGACATGGCTGAAAGCTTTAGATTGGAAGTTTGTTTCACCCGCCTGTCTTCTTGCTCTTAGCACTGATTGTAAAAGCTCATAAAAAACATTTTAACTTTGCCATTAACATTTTAACATTGCCAGACCCTGTATTTTGGTGTAGGTCTGTTGGACCCATGGAAGATCAGGTCACATTTTCTGAGCATTGTGTTCATGAAAAATGTTTAATACAGTTTTCTCCCCCCCGCCAGTAATTGACTTTTTTTTTGGTCCCTGATTTTGAGCAAGTCCTTGCTGCGTGTGGCTTGACATTATGTGTAGTATTCTAGCACGTGTATGACTGTGTATATGCAAATACAAAGAGAGGATAGGATACAAATAGGATTAAAACCTACAGTGCAGAATGCAAGTATGATGATGTGGTAAAGTGTAAGGTTTTTAGCTAGAACGACAAAAGAGACTTTCTACAAGTGCTACGTTAAAGCGTTGTTAAAGCCTCTATTTCATGCTATCAGATATTTTGCATACTCCACAGATATTACAGACAAGATACAAGTATTGCCCTTATTTGTGCTTATATTGCAGAAAATGTTCTTATTGTACAATCTTGCTGTTATTCTGATCCGAATAAATAAATATTATGTTTATAGGGCAAAAATATATTTTTATTGCACAATATCTCTCTTATTCGGATCTCTCTTTGCAAAGCTGATTTCCTGTTTAAGCAAGGCATAATAAGATGATGAAAGCAAAAGCTGGAGATGATGACACCCAGAATACGTCATCTTGTCGATATTTGTAACTGCTTTCCTCTTTGTGAGTCCATATGATCTTAGGTTCAGCCTGCTCAAGAAGGCAGGGTCAGCCGGCCCCGGAGCAGTCCGGAAAGGGCATGGGAATGGGAGTGACCAGGAACAGCGGCGTCCTCCGATCCATCGGAGTCTCGCTCCTGTGGGCACCGCTGAGCTGCAGGTGCTCGTGTAGCAGGGAATCAATTAACACAGGACAAAACTGGCCAAAAGACATCCAGCTTTTTGCAAGTCTGATAGTGTCCAGTGAACCAAAGGTGTTTTTGCTGCTTAAATTGCCTTGCACTGCATTAGGTACATCAATAAGATTTTTTCCGGGGATAAAACTGTTGAGTGGGAATAGTAATTGGTGCGGTTTGCTATTGAGGCCTCTTTGCTTGCAGATCTTTTTGGGGGGATAAAACTGTTGAATGGGAGTAGCAACCGGTAGTTTGCTATTGAGGCCTCTTTGCTTGCAGTGCACTAACTTCCAGCTGAAGAGTTTCTTCAGTGTGTACATCTGGTTTGGGGTTAACCATAGAATCAAAGCAGAAGCAGAAAGGTGTAGTCCTGCACTGCAAATGGCAGAGACTCGAAAAACCTCCTTTCATTTCCATGAAACCCATTTCATTTGGGATAGCTTTATCCCATTTTGCTCATCTTTGTCTCAAGGCAAAGATGAATGAATAGTTTTTGACCACCACGACTTGGTTATATCAACTTGGTTATGCAACAGGAAATATTTCTGCTCCTTTCTCTCTTGTTTTTGACACTGAATAAATGCCACAAAATACGTTTTAATGATTTCTTAATCATTTGTAAACATTTCAGCCTTAAAACAGACTGATAGTGACTGTACTAATACATGCCGTTAGCTTTGAAGCTACTGATAAATTCTGAATGTCATGAGTCATGGAGTGGTAATTATCACTTCTAATGATGAGCATCCTCTAAGAACTTGTGGATGTTCCGATTAACGTCCTCTGTTTTGAAGAGATTTGCCAGGATCGGCAATTAGTCTTACCCTGTATCTTTTGCTGGTGATACAAATTCTTGCCTTTTATGAGCAGTTGCTGGATTCCATTCGGAAACATTTGTAGGGCTGTTTTGACATGGAAAATTTCTGGATATGCTAAAGCGTGTAGCAATGATGCTCCCTCACTCTCTTCTGCTTGAAGTCATGAGGGTGCAAGCAGCGTTTCTGCTGCAACCTGCTCCTCTGTCAGGCTGCGCTGTGTCCTCCTGAGTATTGTCACTAGTAGAGGCACTTCATTTTCTTTCTGGCATTTAGGCCATTTCGAGCAAGCTGAATCTCTCTGTCTGCCAGTGCTATCAGCACTGCCAACACTTCAGCCTTTGCTGGGCTCTTCGGGCACGTTTTGATCCTTCAGAGGTCTTCAGCAGCACTGCCTGCTGCAAAACAGGTGGAGTGTGGAAGGAACAAGAGACTTTCAGCAACTACTGATGAGCAAAACTTTTTGTTCCAAGGGAAGATAATTGTAAAGCTTAGCTAATGGGTAATGCAAAAATCCAATCAGTTATCTTAATAACAGTACTCAAAATGCTGGTTTTGCTCATCTCATTCTCTTTTGAATTACAGTGCTTGCGTTAGTAAGTGGTTCTGCATTGCTTTTGAGTCCTTTCACAATGACAAATATTTCTTATTAGCTTTACAAGTTTCCTTTTCCAGGTAGTTCTTATAAATAAACTTGCTAAAGAAAAATAACAGAATATGAGGCCAGAATGCTTAAAGTATTTAAATATCAAGTTTTATATCCTAATAATAAGAGTTTTAAAAGTCTCTAAATCCTCACTTCTCATTAATATGAAAGACCTTTCCGTGCTTAAAAACCTCGGGCATTCTGGCCATTGCGTTGTGACCAGCTTATCGGGCTTGGTGGCTGCTTGCCCATTAGAGGATGTGCAGATCATTTCCCTTAACTCACAGTTATAGCAAGGTAACGTTTTTAAAACACTTCAGATGAAACGGCAACGAGGAGTGATCTTTAGAAGTTAAAGAAATGTTACATTTTGTAGGAAAACCTTCCTGCCTAGTGTGCAATTCATAGTTGTCTCAAGTTGTTCGTGTGAGGAATTGCTGCTAAACCACCCATTCCTCTTCAGCCTTGCAGGGATGAATTGTTGGAAATAAAAAGAATATGAATCTTTCAGGAAAGCCTTTTTGAACACAGTCTTTGCAGTTTCATTTCAATGAGCGTTTATAGGATGTAGATTCACCTGAGGAGAGATTTTCTGGTCTTTAAGACAGTCATGTAATTGCTGCCACAGGATGTATTGTTCCATACGTCCCTTAAGCTTTGATCTGTGGCGACACCGGTTGGAGTTTGCAGCTCTGTATTATCCAGTGGGCAGTTTGCTTTCAAGAGCAAGTGTTAATGTGGCTGTAAAAAGGGAAAATGCAGCAAGCAGGGAAAAGGCAAGTCATTTAGATGACACGAAAAATAAGAAAATAGGGAATGCAGTGATTTAGAAAAAATAAAATTCAGCAAAGCCAGAATCCAGGCATTCAAATGCAGCCTCCTTTGAAACTATGAAAAGTATAATGGAGAAAGAAGGCAAAGTAGCCAAGAAAGAAATTGTTGTTTCTCTATGGTTTTCAGGAGTGATCCAGAAAAATCTGAGTGAAATGATACCCAGGATCAGATGACTGTATACAACTATTTCTGCTTGCCATAGCCAAGGATTCCATCTGATTTATTCTTAATTCTTAGTCTAGTCTTCATAATTGATGTTTTCAGTGATTGTGACTGTCCTAAAGGGTCACAAAGCTGATAGCAGATTATTTTTGCTAAAAAGGAACGCAATTCTTTTTGGAACTCAAGAAACTCTTCCTTTTTAGTGCTTTATGTCCTGAGGAGTTTCTTGCCTTTACGTATCTGTTTCTTCTTTAACATTTTCTACCAGGCCACTTTTGTGAACACCTTTTGGTGCCCGTGTGGTGCTGTGTTCGTGGGTATGTTCTATTTTCTACCAGACCACTTTTGGTGCCTGTGTGGTGCTGTGTTCGTGGGTATGTTCGTGGCGAACACCCAGTTTTCAGGTAGGTTTACAGTCAGTCATTCCAAGGACGCGGTCTCTCACGCACACACTTGCCACTGTGGCTTTCTGCAGATCACTTTGGTTCAGCAAACTTTTAGTGAGTCGCGTTGCCCTGCGTTTGCCCGCGATTATTGCTCCTCAGCTGAGGCAGTGGTTTGTTCCCCTTTGATTCCCAAGCACTCGCTGGAGTGAGACAGGAGCTGCACAGGGAGCACATTTCCCATCTGCTCTCGGCTCCCATCCTGGCATGTGCCCGCAGAGAAAGTGTGTTAGATGGCTACGAGGGGGCATGTATTAAATACCTGGTGCTCTCTTCTGCAGTCCATAGGCTTCCTCGGCTCGTTGGAGACAGAAATCTGCCATCTTTCCGGGCAGATGCTAAAGCTCCTCTCAGCAGTGGCACTTGTGCCCTTCGCATTGCCCCAAAAATGAGGCAGAAAAGCCAAAGTGAGACAGGCACTGAACTAGGGTCCTGCTGCACTTTAGGGGCTCTGGCAAACAGCAGCTGCAGGAGAGATGGTTCCAAGCTGAGGCTTAGTGAAATTAGGGCATGTCTGAGCAAAGCCAAATACCAGGGCAGCATTAGAAATCCCACCTCCTGTTCTCCTCTGTGTGCTCAGGTCTTCCCAACAGAGTGTGCAAATAATCTGGCTGGATGAAAGTCCTTTTGGAAGATCTTAATTTAAATCAAAGTATGTTTTCATAAACTCGCTAGAGCCATTGCTTCTGTTTGCAAACCTCCCTCAGTCGTAGGGCAGACAGTGCCTCATTACACTAACAAGCCCCAAGTCCCACAAAAAACCGTGGTGTGATGAAAAGGAGGGCTCTGGTGCTGGGAGGCCACAGAGGTCCTCACAAATGAAAACAATGTTGATATTGATGGAATAGATGAAATGCTGCCTCGCTGACTCCGGAGCTTTCATAGTGCTCTGCAGAGTTTTGCTTTAGAGAAACACACAGTAGGACTATTGGGATAAGAAAATATGAAAAATTGCTAACCTGTGTTCAAAAGATACTGAAATACCTCCGATTTTCTCACATTCAGTGAGACCTTTCCCAAAAAATCCTATAAATTCACTGTTACATATACATTTAGTTATGGGAAGCCCAAGAACACAACTCATATGTTGATCCAAGAATTAGAATTTATTGTTACTCTATTAACTGCCTAATCAAAATACCGCAATCCATTTAGTACAATTAAGATTATGTTTACGTTCGTGCGAATTATCTAATTTCTGCTAGTTGTTATTAGTCGTACAATTAAAATAGTTAGAAAGCAGCCTCCCCGGAGGCTGGGGCGGCGTGTTGGAGCTGGAATGCACTAGGCACTGCTCAGTGGGGGCTTGAGCAAGCTGCAGGCCCGGTCAGAGCTTCTGATGAGAATTTTACAGACACATCAAAGCAATGTACAACAAGCTCAAGAGAAGGCCTAATAAGTCTGAAGGCCTGATGTGTTTAAATTTTTTATAAAATCTGAGGTCTGTTGTTAGCACTTGGCAATGCCAAGCTGAATGGGCCGTAAAACTACAATATAAATGAGTAACTGAATCCTTGATTCCCTTGAAAGTGCAATTTACACTCACATGAAACTCCTGCCTTAAAGAGTTTCCTAGTAAAGTTAATAAAGGGAGCACATTACCCTCGCACTAAGGGAATTTCCGCATTAAGGGACTCTTATCCTAAACTTCCTTTGGGAAAAGCGGAGTGTGCCTCAGTGAAAGAAGTCAGGTGAAGTGCTATTCATTGGCCTGAACATCTGCAGCAGTTTAGGAAAACAGGTTTTTTGGTGTGCGTGTGTATGTGTGTTTGTTAAAAGTGTTTTTCCTTTTTGCTTCCAGTCCCAAAGCAGACCAAATCAAGAGATGTATTGCTAAAATACAATCTGCCGTCCGCAGCAGAACCAAAAGCCCAACGTTTCCTTCAGCAGAGTAAGAGCCTGGCGTGAATAGAAGTAATATTTGTTTCAGTATATTGTAGTTATTTGTACTTCATTTTTCATTTATGTACTATCTGCTCTTCTTTCTTTTGGTTTTCACATATTCAGGTTTAACTACTCTTTTTCATGTATTCACCAGTTATTATTCCATTTCTCTGACTTGCTTTCAGCCTCTCCCAAGAAAATTTGAACACAAAAACATACCTCTAAAAAAAATTTAGAGTTCCTGTTCTCTGGTAGCTTTAAAATGAAGCTAAGTGTTTTCTTTGATCTATAGGCACTCTCTTGGTTTACTTCCCAGAGCTGCTGAACACTCACCACTCCAACTGGCAATAAACGAATCTAGGGGTAGCCCAGCATATCAAAACATTGAGTCAAACTTCAGGTTTTTGGCAATTTTTTGTTTGCTTTTGAAGCAAGTCCATGATGAGAGCAGTTATGGGACAGTAGCAGGTAGGTCGCTGGTGGCACCGTTTGTCTGTTCTGGTGTCCCTGCTTTGAGGGATCCCTGCTCTGTGCAGCCTCTCCCCATCCTGTCGGGGCCCTGCCCTTGCAAGGGGAGAGGAACGCACCACACTGGGGAATTGGTTATAGAAAAGCACTAAAATAGGGAGGGATTATTCACTTTTCCACAACACACTTCCCAAAATGCAAAAGACCGGGTAAATGCAGAAACACTTGCGTTTTCCCAAAAGTTGATCTCTGTTGCGTGGTCTCCGCGTATCAGCATAAAGCTGAGGAGAAGTGTTGGGGATGCCCTGTAAATGGACCCAGTCCATTATAGCTTGTAAAGCCTTGAGCTCAGAGAATACCTGGTGAGGGAATCCAGTGGGGTTCCGTGGATCAGCCAAAATGTTGATATAAAACGGGTTTTAAAATGGAAGCGAGCTCATCCTTTGTTTTCATGCTCAAGTTCTGTATTTTGATTGTATCTCCTTGAGTGCAGTTTTGGACAAGGATATTTTTTGTAAGCTAGGAACATCTTCTGCAGAAATGTGACTTGATTGTCCTTAATTTGGGTTTTAAAGTGGAAGTGAGCTCATCTTTTGTTTTCATGCTCAAGTTCCTATATTTCGATTGTATCTCCTTAAATTGCAGTTTTGGACAAGGATATTTTTCATAAGCTAAGAACATCTTTTACAGAAATGTGACTTGATTGTCCTTAATTTAAGATGTCATTTGTAGTCTTAAAAGTAATAAAGGTAAAAGAACTGTGTTGAGAATCAAAGCACTTAGTCTATTTCTGAGGATCCAGCAGATGCTGTAAAGCAGATATAACCAGTCCAGTTTTGAAATGTCTTTACGCCTTCCAAGAGCAACAAGACATTTTCATGGCCATGATTTACTTTTCACTTAAAATCTGCTAAACCATTAATCCGTTATTTAGAGAAGATTTGGTTGCTAGGAGGCAGCTGGGTTTATTTAAGAGAAGGTCATAGCTGGCAAATACTGCTGGTGTGTGGACTTGGCCTCATGTGGCCTTCCATGTGGAGATGGAAGGAACTGGGACTCCTAAGGGTCGCCTGTCTAAAGCTGAAGAACATGTCTTTTTCCTGGCATCCTGAGCTAGCCATTTCAGTGTAAACCTTTGTGGTATATTAAATAGAAGTTACTGGATTATTTTCTATGTCCTATCCTCTGTCTTGAGACTTTTCAAGACAGCAGTTTAGGGATGGCACTTGGTGGAAGAGTGCTATCCGTAAGGTAGTCTGAGTTTAATCCTATCGTTAACATCTGAAAGTTGCTAGGAGGAAAATTAGATCTGCTAGTTAATATTCAATATATAATGTCTTTTTCAACTTTGGATTTTAGCTATTCATCTAATATTTGCTATGTCTTTCTGTTTCTTAAATTCACATGCTTAATGAGGAAACCTGCCAGACTAAAGGGGATTTGGAGAACATCAGTGACACTGCAGAACAGTTGTGACAGCTGAGAGAGAGGGAAAGACAGGTTGATTCAGTATGTAAAACAAAGGGGGAAAAGAGATAACAAAGAAAAAGAAGAACTTGATGTCTCCTTTCCCAAAGCTCATTTTTCTTGTGGTAAATAAAAAGTGAAAAGCCAATCATCTATCCATGAAAAAAAAAAGCCACGGTATTATTGTTTGATTAATAACTCATCCTGATGTTAGGAGTTGCCCAATTATGCATCAGTGTTTGCCTCATTATGTAGAGAAGTATCATCAGAGCAGATTAGACTGAGAACAGAGGATGGTTTCCTTTTTCGATAATTAATTGTCATGCTTCAGAATATGTAACCCAAACAGAAGCCTAGTTCTTTCACTGTAGCACTTCTGTATATCCAATTTCAAAAATAAACTGTTTGTTTTAAGCAATGAAAAAAAAAAGAAAAAGAAAATTATGATATAGTTTCAGAAACAGTGCTCCTTGCTGGTTGTCAGAGAATTCCCATGAACTGCAGCTTTCTGAAAACATCTTTTCTGTGATCCTAAGCCTGCCGTTCCTTCACTGCCGTAGCAATCCCCCAAAAGTTTATACGGAGAATGTAGCTAACTTCTCCAAATGAGCAGATGAGTGAAACGCGCTCCCCGCTGAGAACTGCAGTCTGACTTAGTGCAGAGGCTTGTTAGGATCCTGTCAAAGCCTCAGGAGGAGGAATGCATTTCTGTGCTAGACAAAGTTAAAAGAGAAAAAACTCTTGGATTAGAACTAAGAAAAGAAGTGTTCAGTTGATGGAATGCAGCGGTCAAGAGAAGTAACTAGATACTTGGTTCACCAAATAGAAGAAACAAGTAGAACTTCTTGAAGCTACAACTGCTGGCATTCCAGCCCTTAGGATATTCCCTCTAGTGGTGGGTGTTATATTGTAGGAAATAAGGATATTTAAAAGTTCATACCTGCATATATACTTCTAGTATTTGCACAACTAGAAATCTAAGGTCTCTCAGTAGGTTAGAGAACACTCACTGAGGATCCTCGTGCTGCATCCTGTTAGAGCATGTAGAACTTAGGAAAATTCATTATTTCTTAGTAAAGACTTGGTGCTTCAAGTCCAGTCCGTATGTCAGGGTTTTTTTTAAACACATGTATTGATATCAAATTGGAAGAGTCCGCAGTCTCTTCTGTGTTTTGAAATCTGATTTTCAAAGCATATTTCAAAGACTTTTCTACTTTGCAAGCACCAGCCTATGTGCATGATGCACCATTGCTCTGGTATGATTTTCCTGGGGTAGTTTTCACCATGCTCAAGCTGCACCAAGATGATTCAGGTTGTCCCTAGCAGTTGGCATTAGGGGTGTCCTTGCCAGGATAACTTCTTTTTATGACTAGTTGTCGTGACCAGTAGAATTACTTCAGGAGGTAAAACAGTGTTTGGTGTAGGAAACGTACCAGAATCAGATCCAATTTTAAAAGAAAATTGCCTGTGCCGTATGACTCCCTAAGGGTTAGTGTTACTGTGCTTTGCAAATGCAGGGTCACTGCAATAGTGTTTCCCCAGCTCTGCCCTATGATCTGTCCTTGGCATTTGAGAGGTTAAAAAGAGCCGTGTTAGAGTAAACAATTTCCCGAAGACAGCACCTACTGTAGAAGTCAGTGATATATTTTGGAGGAAGAACTAAAAATATGCCAAAGATAGTTTCAGGCAAAAGAGAAAATGTCAGTGTAATGACAGGTCTCAAAATCTGCAAGTCTGTGTGCAGTGTTATAAATATGTTTAAAAGAAAGTCTTGTTTTTGATGGGTTATTGTCAAGTATCGTTTACAATTTTTTTGCAATTAATGTTGCCAGGATGCAGTACTGTTACCCAGAAAACAGGAGCAATTTATTGATCTCGAGGAAAATTAGGCTTTACTGGATTCACTTCAAAAAAAACATTCTTCTAATTGGCCTTGCAACCTGGAGCAATCTTAGCAATGTGCTTTCCTTGGGGACAAGTTACTGTATAAATACCTATGTAGTAAACAGACCTGTTAAAAATAATCGAAGTTTAATGCAGCAGTGTCATCCCCTTGACAGATTTATATCATATAATTATGCTTCAAGAATGATCTCTAAGGCAGCTGTACATTTCTTTGCTGTGATACCCTTATCATAGTTTCCCTGATAACTTACACTGCTTCCCCTTATTTTATTCTGAGCCAGTTACATGTGTTGCATACAGTGCTGTAAGGAGGTCCTAAAGCAAGTGCAGCCATCCAGGGGAAAATCCTGCTTCTACTAAAAAAAAAAGTCTGTTTAAAAATAAATAAATAAAAGCTTATGCAACCTCATCTGCCATCCTGCTCCTGGGAAGAGCATCTCTGAGCAAAAAGAAAGAGAAAGCCACGTTTTAGCTCAACAAACATAATGTTGTTTTAAGCCCTTCACAGCTCATGTGAATGTTTTTAGACTCAGGACTAGGCAAACATGTGGCAAAGCTGTACAGGAGCAAAGTAGAGCTTCCCTGCATGAGCGGTGCTGCTGACACGGGTGAGGTTACTCTAGGAGTGCGTGTTCTGCCCTGTGCCATTCAGTGTGCAGAGCTTCAACAGCCTGTAGCAACTGGGGTTGAAACATTTCTTTTCACCCTTAATTTTGGGTGAAAGCCCACATAGTTAAAGGGAAGAGAAGCAGAGAGAAAGGCAGGTCTCATTTCCTGGCTGGATTCTAAAATCTCTCCTCCATATCATTAACTGAGGTCAGTTTCTTGCTAGCATTTTATTTTCAGGAATTATTATATTTACATTTCAGCAAAAAATAATTTTCTCATCTCTTTTTTGCATGTCATTTAGGATTGTTTTGCTATGTGTTTTTAATCAAGTTCCTCATCCAGCTTAAGGTGACTGGCTTTTATAATATGTCATTGCTCTAGTGAACAATATTATTCCTATATATATTATAACTTCAAACCATTTTAGATACAGCCAGAGGAACAGAGCTATAAAAATAGTTTCTTTCCTCACTTTTATTTTTTTTCTCCCCAAGTTTTTTACATGGGAAATACAGTACTGGGGAAACATGCAGAAATAGGTACGTGCACATGTACAAAGAAGAAGGTCATAGGCTTTCCTCAGGCGGTTTGAAAACCCTTTGCTGCACATAGACACTAAAGGGATGTGAACAGCCCTAATATGTGAAAGACAATTGTTTTAAAATTAGATACAAAGAAACAGCAAGTCTCTTTCTTCTAAATATTTCAGTTGAAAAGAGGTCTTTCTTTTGCGGGATATATTAATTGTCAGTCATGGCTACAAAAGACGAAACACTGCCAGTCAGGCCAAAAAGCACAGGTGGATACTAGTTTTAAATACATTGTTTGGTGACTTTTTTGTATTAAGCAGATAACATTTGTTAATAAGGTGCAAGTCCTTGAGTAATTTTAGGGTATGAAGTACATTGGACATTGATTAATTGCTAGAAGTGTTTAACTGGATATCTCAAACAATATTTTGGTATTTTTAATATTTTGGAGGCTTTGAGGCCATATTTGATCATTTTGTCTCTGGGCAGAAGGTAGCCTTACTCTGCCTGGTACTGAAGAGGGTGGTGAAAATTCGCATGATCTCAGGGCTGGCTGGACAACTTGAGAGCAAAGAGTAAAACCTCCTTTCTCAGAGCTGGGCTGATGGCAAGGGCAGCGGATGGAGGAGTCTGTTCTCAGCAATGCAAAAGGTATTGGTTGTGATACTAGCACATCACCAATTAACTGAACGCTGTATTGGCAAAGAGGTCCGAGAAACTTCTGTGCTGTCTGCAGAACCCTGTTAGTAGCAGTCACAAATAGATGAGCTGATGGACGTGGAACAGGGAATCACCAGAATCTCTCTGTGCAGCTGATGAATGGAACTTTTGCATATTCAGGTTCTTCTCAACAGCATTTCAGTACATCATCCAAGGACCTTGGCTCGTTCTTAATATCAAAAAAGAGGCTGCATTTTAGCTTGCCCTGAGCCAGTTAACCCAAGCATCGTGCTCACAGGAGAAGTTTCCAAGCGGTTAGCACTAGTGTCTGTTTAAATAGCACAACTTCCAGATCAGCAGTAACTACACAGCATTTCCCAAGTGACCTTATTCTTAGGTCATCTGAAAAACTGTTTGGAAAAAAATTCAGTGCTGATCTGAGGTTGCCAAGTGTCAAGCAGTTGTAATTCAGCAGTCATTTGTCAGTCTAAGGCAGATTTACGGTATCCAACAATTTTCACAATATCTGACTGCTTCTGGCACTTGCTTCATAGTCTGGCATGACTGTGGATCAGATGCTGAAGTCAATCTGGCAGAAACCCCTCCGTTCTCCCTCAAGGGTTATCCAGCCAGGACCAATTAGAAATAAAAACCTTGGATATGGATATCTGAAGAAATGATGCTAACACAGTCTTCTAGGTGGAAAGTAAAGCTTTGTGAGATAACTAAAAGCTGTTCATTACAAGTGCAGAGGGGAAATGGAGCAGGTCATCCAGAGAGGTAACCAGTGGAGCCAGGACTGGAGTCCTGAAAATAAGCTAGAAAAAAGAGCAACTGGCTTGATTCAGTATTGGCATTGATTCTGCATCAAACCAGCACTTCCCACTAGTATTCCACAAATAGGGAACTCTAAGAGAAACTGAAAAACACCAGGCACCCAAAATCATATGGGCAAATTATGTATTTTCAATAAACTTCTGTGAGAAATAGATGTATTGAAGATTAGGTATCAGAGCACTTAGCAGTTCCCTGGGCTGTCTTACAGCCCTTGGTGGAGGAGCACAGTTCTTTGACAACTTGCTCATTAAGAAACTGGTTGCACTTTGGGGCAGAAGCTGGAGGTGCTACAGAAGTAAGGAGGGGAAGTAAGTCAGGATTGATGCTTAACAAAAGGCTTTTCCTTTGCATTTGCTTTTGTTTTTCATGGTCCACACTGCTGTCAACCAATTCATGAAGACCATCTCCAGCTTTCATGTAGTGTTTAAATCTCTCTTAATTGTTCCTAAGGTTACTGAGGAACTTTGCTAGTCATAGAGCACCTGGCACACGTGTTGCCAGGTGGTACCAGTGTGATGAAACATTCCCCGTATGCACCCAAACAGAAAGAATTGCAATTCTGTTTCTTATTACTACTGTTTCTCCTGGCAAAGGCAGAACCTTGCTATCAAATTTGCGTCTGGGCACCAAATTAAATAATGGGTTAATCTGCTTGAGCAGTTATTTCATTGCTAGCACCAGGCAACTGTGTTTCTGCTCTTCTTTTCATAAAAACTTCCTCAGACTTTATAAAAAGAGACCCCCCCCCAAAAAAAGGAATTAAAATCGGAAAAAAAACTGTTCATAGACTGTCTCTACAGGAGACATAATGTTGCTCTTTATTATCACTCGTCATACCAGTGACAGCCTATAAACTTCCTGCCCCTTCATGACTCTTTATTTGTCACCACCTGTGCCAACTCTTGCTCTGGCAGATGCTTGGCTTGGATCCAATATATGATTTATAGGTTCATTTGGTCAACACTGTGAAGAAAATAATGATATATTTTCTTTTTAAATTACAAATTAGACATCTACTCCCCATAACTAGTGACAAGAGCTTTGGCTTCTTTACATCCAAAGTGCACCTTTTATAGCTCGCTGTAGAATTTAAATGCTGGTTTCTCTTTCATGCCTAACTCTGAAAGTGAAATTTATGTAATATTGCAGCATATAAATGAAACCATCATACCTTCTTGTTTTATTGTGTGCCAAGCTTGCTTGAACTGATTCCTTTGGTAATAAATGGGCTGAATGTGTTGCCTCCCAGAGATTTAAAGGCCCTTTGCTTTGCTTTCTATTTTACATACCACATTATAATGTCTTTTAGAGAATTTCTTCAGAATTATAGTTTGTTCTGACATTGATTGATGTGTGTTTACTTGAGCACTTGAGTTTACTTGCTTCTATATGTAGGCTGTGTTTGTGAGGCTCGGGAGATGATATCAGCAACATAATAATTGGGAATTGTAATAAAATATAATTGAGCTCTAGGAAGCAAGAAGCAGATTTGTTTCTTTTCGATGAAGGATGTCTATGGAGCTCTGAGTAAAGCAGCGGTTTATTTTGATATTTGGGGAAAAGGCAAGGTTAAGAAATTCCCTGGTACCTTCACATCAAAGAGGGAAACTGTATGAAACCAACTAATAGGAAATTGTAAAGCAATCGTAGTGGTAGGTAGCCCAAATTCAGAAGTGCATCATAGGTTCCTCTGGTCAGCAAGAGGCAAGTGCTGCCAGGTTAGGCAAGTAAAGGTGGTTAAGGATTTACTCACACAGAGAACTGGGTTCAGGATGGGTCTGAGTTCACGGCTGCTGCTGTCCCATGGCAAGGGAGTATCTCGTTAGTAGCTGTTCATGCTGTGTGCATCAATGTGGCTTGGCTGGACATTGCTTCTGTATGGTGCACACAGGCTCCTGGGTGGAAGGAATCAGATGGGAAAGGGTTAGGTGACCTTTCTGCAGGGAATCAGGACGACAGAAGCTATGCTGCCAAACGTATATAATTTGTTTCACTTTGGAAATATGTAAATATCCCATCACTTTGAAACTGCTTCATTTTTCATAGCCATAAGAAGGTACAATAGGAAAGAAAAAAAAAAGCAAACAAAAAAGAATAGACTGTTTGTCCAAGCAGACTGGTTTTTTATATTGGCTGCAAAGCAAGTTTGTGTCTCTGTTTTTAAGGTCTAATTCTCCTCTCCTACATTCCTGTGCTGTGGGAATAGCCTCTATTGAGCTCATGAAAACAGAAAAAAAACAGTTCAATAAATAAATATTTTAGGCAGTCTTGTGGGTGTGTGCAAAGTGAATTCAGCCTCAGTTCAGTCATGATAGTGAATTGAAGCTGCTACCATAATGAGTAAGGGTAGCACACTTGTCCTGTAAGTATGGTCCATCATAAAAAATCATCGCTCAAAGACACGGGGCATCTGTTGCCTTTGTGACTGTTGGGGGGTTGTGCTATTCCTTAGTAGGCATGTAGCAGACAAGGGGGCAAATGCATTGAAACAAGGAATACCACTTTATTTCAGAATGAAAGCCTGGATATTCCACAATCAAGCATGGAGTAGGAGAAACACAAAAATCATAGAATGCTTAAGGCTGAAAGGGATCTCTAGAGCTCATCTAGTCCAACCCCCTGCACACGCAGGGTCACCTAGAGCACGTGGCACAGGACTGCGTCCAAGCGGGTTTGAAGATCTCCAGAGAAGGAGACTCCACAACCTCTCTGGGCAGCCTGTTCCAGTGCTCTGTCACCCTCACTGTTAGGAAAATTTTCCTAATTTTCCTTAAGTTCCTGTGGAACTTTCGATGTTTCAGTTTGTGGCCACTTCCTCTGGTTCTGTCGGTGGCCACCAGTGAAAAGAAGATGGCCCCATCCTCTCCACTCGTTCCCTTGAGATGTTCATATACACTGCTAAGGTCCCCTCTCAGCCTTCTCTTCTTCAGGCTGAACAGACCCAAAATACCTCATGTTTATCAAACATCATTCCTTTTCTCTTCTTTCATATTCCCCCTTTTCTCACAGTCACTCCAGGGGACCAGTTCTCCATACTTTTGTTTACTACCTGGTTTTCCAGCCTCTGCTATGACCACAAAGCACTGTGTTGACTCGGGAGCTCTCCAGAGAGTTCAAGTCCTCCCTTCTCAGATGCCAGCTCTGTAATCCTTGCAAGCCGGTGTTCCCAGGTCACATCTTCAGTGGATTCCTTAGTTCAGGGAAGTGCCCCATGAGGTTGTCGACCAGTAAGTCCACGTGACTTTTTCCTGCCCCTGTACATTTGCTAACAGCACCCAGTAATTCAATGTTGCTTCTGCTTCCTGATCTACAGGTAGATTTGGAAAGTCTTTTGTGTTGATCAGTTAGGAATAAAAAAAGCAGAGATGAGAGAGCATGTGCAGGAATCCCCATTGCAGTGGAGCTTAATTTTATTTTAACACAAAACCCTGTGTTCTCTTTTTGTGCAAAATAAAGGTACCAGACTTTTCGAAAGTAATGCATCTGAAAGGTGATGTTTTATATCAAAAGATTAGTATTTCTGCTGTAGATGTATTCGGGTAATTTTCTTTTCATTCTTACTATTTGTTTTTATTCAGAAAAAAATAGTAGTGCCCAGATGTGCTCTTTTGTAATGCATACAGAGCTAGGTAATACAGATAAGAGGATCTATCAACTGCTCCACATTTGCGGTTTAATTTTATTAGGAAGTCAGCTGTCCATTTGCTTCAAGCTGGTATCCAACTATTAAGATCTCTCTTCATGTCTATTTCCCTTTCCTTACCAAAAAAACAATCTAATCATGCTAGTTTAATGGTTACCTTTTAAGACTTGTTTTCCAGGCATTTTTCTTCATAATTAGTTGATATAGGAAGCCCATTTGGAAAGGACACTGCTTATGATACCATATGGCAGAATCTTCATCTGGCCTTGGGCTGCGGGAACCAGAGGATGGATGAATATCCTGCAGTTGTTTTGGCATGGTTGTATCACGGATGGCTGATTGCCAGCAACAACTGCAGTAAAAGATCTTGAGTGTCAGTGTTTTCCTTTGTGTATTAAAACAGAGCATTTGCACTTTATGAACCATCTCGGGCAGGATTTGTGGCAGATACTGGAGGACTTGAAGTGACAGAAGTAGATTAGTCGCTTGCAGGTTGCACACCAGCCTGTCCTGATGTTGGCTGCTCCAGCCCTGGCACCACTGACACTTTTTTGCCCTTCTTTCTAGAACATTTGAAAGAGAAGCTGGAGGAATACATGGTCCGCTTTGCCAAAGTGAGGATCGTGCGTACCAAGAAACGAGAAGGGCTCATTCGGACCAGGCTGCTAGGAGCCTCGCTGGCTAGAGGAGAAGTCCTCACGTTTCTGGATTCCCATTGCGAAGTCAACGTGAACTGGCTGCCTCCCTTGCTTAGTAAGTGTATGAGCATTCATCAGCTGCTAAAATTACAGCTTTATAGTACAGTATTACAGCTTCAGCCATCCTGTAACAAGCAGGACACCCTGCATACAGCGGGCCTGGAGCAGCTTTGCAATCCCAAGCACGCAGATCTGCAGACCTTCATAGACACTGCTGAATAGCACAGGCATCATTTTGCTGTTATACATGCTGGTTAGTTAATAACTGAAGAGTTAGTACAGAGAGAACACAGAGTAATCTGAGCTTAATTTTGTGATTCTTGAGACTAAGGAACTAGTAAATTTTTGAAATATTGCTTTGGCCTATGTTAGGTTTTGGAGTTAAGTTTTATTTTATTACAGCATGCCACTCAATCTAGGATTATGCAACAACCATACTATACACCTGCAAGCTTTTGTTATGCAGGTGTTGTACTCCTTTGCACTCATCTACATTCTGTTAAATCAGCTTTTGCTGTAAATGTAACCTCTGAGTTAAATCCAATAACAACTGCATTCACAATAGGAAGCTCAGAAGGAATGATTTGCTATTGACTGCTTTGCTATATTCCAGCTACAGCTGGCAAAGTTCCATTAGCCAACAGAATGGAAAGAATCAATTGTTGTAGCCTTAGATCTCAGTGAGGAAACAATATACCCTTTTCTGCACACCTGACTACATGCAAGGTGTCTGTTCTTTGCAGAGCAAGTGCTATTTTTGGTAGCAATAGCAAAATTTCCAAAGTTGCTATTAAAGAACTTTGTGTTAATTAAAAGAAAATGTTTTAAGTACGTGACAGGTGAGAATCCCCCTCATTAACAGTTGTCATTTCTTGAAATTTGTTGTAGGGCGTTTTCAGCAGCACAATACACTGATAAGGCAATTGCAGCCAAGAAAAAATGCTGTTCTTTTTGAACCATGTACCTTGAGAGGGAAGAACAATAACTGCTTTTCCTTCAGATTTCCCTTCCTTTCCTTTCCTTCAGATCAGTAACAAGACAATTATAAAATTCCAAACTTAAATCCTTCCTAGCTTCCACATCAAATTAACACATACAGTCTATTCCCTTGTTAGCCTTTTCCCCTTAACAGCAGTGTCAGAGTTTTAAAAATAACCTTCCTTCCTGTAAAGCCCAGCTCCTTGATGCCATAAAGGAACAGGAGGAAATAGGAGTTTCAGCAAGACTTTCACAAGCAGCTCTGACAAGCAGCAGTTAAACATTCTGGATGTACTCTACCCATGCAGCCCTCTCTGCTTTCTGATATTATCCCAAGACAACACTCATTCTATACATCACCACTAGTGTAAAAAGCTCAAGCAAGTTCTCAGACTCAGCCTCTGTTACCTTCTGCTAATTTACTGCAGATTAGATAGAACCTATTCTATTTCCTTCTACTCCTCTATTTTTGCTGACTTAGACATAATAGGAAAATCACAGGTTGAAAACCAGCCCTTTTCTTGCCTTCTTTTCTGAACCAAAGATACATCTAGCTGGGTTTGACCCCATAAAGCCTGAGAAATACATGAACAGTCAGATAAGAATTTGTAATTGCACTTGGGTTGCAGTTGGGTATTAAATCGATGATCACAACCCTCAGCCTCAGGCCGCACAACTGGCATGATCAGACAGCCTTAATGAGAGAACAAGACCCAATTCTCCCCAGTTCTCAAGTGCAATGAGATCTTTCTCGTGCCACATAAAGTAGAAATACCCTTAGCTAGCCAGCCAGAGGGTCTAGAAATTAATCTGGAAGAACACAGAAGCCTGAGATCAATAGGCTTTGTTTCAAAAGAAAAAAATAAAGCATAACATAAAGAAGGACAAACAGAGGATGAACACACAGCGAATATATTTCGGAATGCCCTATGCCCTGTTTTCCTAAAGGGAAGGCAGAACCTTTTCAAAACCATTAAATGGAAAATATTCACTATATTGAAATCTGGCTGCGGATAATAGTGAAATTAATATCTTTTTATCTTTTAGTGTTGATCTCAAGGTCTATCTCGTAATTCATTCAACACTGTGTTTAACTGAATGACACCAGCAGAAACAAAAGCAGAGGTTATACCATTATTCATTGCTTTGAGGATGCCCTTCATCTTCACTTTGTTTCTGATTGTGTTTTCCAAACATAGCGAAAAGTCCTCAACAAGAGCCGAGTTCAGCTTCTGGAGTGGAGACTGTCGGTCTTCTCTGAGCAGGGATGTATTTTTCAGTGTTTCAAAATATTTTTGTCAGAATGCGACCTTACAAGTTAGAGAATGAGAAAAAAAAAACGCAATCAGAGCCAATTCTCAGTTACTTAGGCATCTAACTCATTTTCAAAATTTACTGTCATTTTTTAGCTGAGAGAAAGACTGTGACTTCAGCACTCATTAGGTATATAAGTAGCTTTGAGGAGTTTTTTGTGGGGAAAAAAGTGTGTTCATTTCTATCAAGGTCTTTTATTTTGTTAAAAACAAGTGCAAAATGGCTTTTCTGTATTTTCTTTAGCCTTTATGTATTTTATTTGTTTAGCTGAAGAGGATTTCTAAACTGAGATGTGCTACCCTTAAACTGACGTCTCAGAGAACGTTGCCTGATGTTCCCTGAGCAGGCAGCTGTAGCAGAGTAAATATGTTGGCAAACACAGCTGTTTGTGATCACTTCTCAATAGTATAAAGTCAGCAGAAGGAGGGAATGCAGCTTGAGCTCTGGAAGGTGTGGCTGAGAACTCAGCACAGTACAAAATCATGATCATGGGTCTAAGGTAAGAAAATGAAAAATGAATGAGCTGGAAGATCCAGGTGCATCTTACCCTCTGCTGATGTTGCTGCAGGAGCAGTAAGAGGTGGGGAGATAGTCAGTAATGCCTGAGATTATTTCCTGAGGCAGCCTTAAGGTTACATCAGGATTACAATATGCTCAGCAAGTTGTATTAGCTCCCTGCTAGCTCTGGCTGTCCCTTTCCACACAAGAATTATTAGTGGCACATTACTTGCCAGTGAGGAAGGCTAAGAGCATAAACACAAATGCTGATGACAAATCAGATAGCCAAAAAATAACACACTGAACCACTCAAGTGTTGTCATCATCTTTGATCGTGTTTTGTGAGCAGGGAGATAAGAACACTTGTAAAGTGGCATCGTTGGTCTAACCAGACCAAATAGAAACAGGCATCTGAAACTAAAGGGGTGCAACTTTCTCAGGATGTTCTTGAGGCAATATTGAGGCTTAGACAATATTAAAACTTTTGTTTATTGTCACATATATGCACATGGCTTAATTTTAGAAATTCTGGAAAAAAAAAATCAGAGCAGTTAGTAGGGAGGAAATTCTGAAACTTTAATCCTAGGTTTCACCCCATTCTGCAAGTTTTTTCATATATGATGGCACTTGCCTGTCCTTCCCTGCATCTGTAGCATATATGTATGTGAAAATACTGCATGGAAATTTTCAAATCAATAGGAATTTGCACAAAGATGATGAGAAAAGCTAATGGAAAAGATGTTGTAAAGCATTTCAGCTGTGGCTTGCAGTCTTTTCCATTAGAGCAGATGGGATAAAGATTGGTGGGTTGCAAAGGCAGCAGTATTTCTGCATCTGTATCTGCACTCTTGTGACATGTAGGCTGGTCATACAGCTCTTTGGTCTGCTCCCTAAGTTCATACTAGGGATACATTTAAACCCCCAAAAGTATGTGTGCAAAAATCATTATTTCAAGCATACTGAAAGAAGCATTGAGGATCAAGGTTTGATCACTTTGTCTTTTGGTGTGCACGTGTACATAAAGTGTACCCTTCAAAAGTCAAGATCTCCTTGTGGTTCCCCATCAACTGTAAAATATCTTTGAGAATGAGCTTGAGAAGTAAGTTCTCTGGATGCATGAAGGAACAGAGAGCTAAGTACCATCTTGCACTTGTGTAGTGGTGTGGGAAGGATGCCTGGGATGGAGTTTGGGTGTGTGACTCATTTCCAACCCTGCAGGCTATTTAAAGAAAGAGGCTTTAAAAAAATCCAGAGGAAGGTGCTGACGTGCTATGAATCTACTTTGACCTGCTCCAGCCAAATCAATGCCATTTAGCTTCTCCCCTCCAATCAATTCAGGGTGAAGCATCAGAGAATATTACAAACCCTATAACTATTAGCAGGACCATCACAGGAAATAGATTATGTAAAAATGACTTTACATAAAGATTACAGATAGCACTACACAGTGTACTAGCAAATGCAATTGTATTGGGCACTACTAACAGTAACACAGCCATTAAGTCTTGGATGAGGTTCCTCAAATTTTGTGAGAGCCTGTACTTTAAATTTATTTCACTATTAAAGGATTAGATATTTTTAAAAAAATAGACTTCCAGGTGCAATAATTTCTCACTAGTGGTCTGCTTTGTTCCACCATTTAGACAGTCTCTGAACAACACAAAAATAAACATGAAGACTCCCAATGTCTTGTTTAAAATTATCATTTTTAAAGTGCAGTCTTTCAGAAGGGAGCAGACTACAGGTTATTAATGATCACACCACTGTTACCTGCCTGACTATTTAAGGTTTTATTCTGCACTCAATCCTCTGGTTTTTTTAGGCTATTATCAGGCACCAGTGAAATCTAATCCTTAAAAAAACTGAATGTTCTCCACCTAGGCCTAAAAAGTGTTAAAATTTCTGAAGAACAGAGACTACTATTTAAAGAAAAGTTTTATTTTACTTAGAATATTGAAAATTCAAAACATAAAATGATAGCTTTTTAAAAGTTCACAGAGAGTTTTTGGTATAGTCCTTTCATGCTCCTTTTGCCAAAGCAGCTACAAAGTTTCCCTCTACCTCCTCAAAATATTATTCTTCTACTTAGTTTTTGCACTTGGGTTATCTTCTTTACCTTTGTTTCCTTTCTGAGGAACCCTGCAAGATTGAGCAATAGTATTTGCCAAAGGCAATCACAGGGTCGCCGTGCTCTTACACCAGAGATTTCTAGTTTTTATAAAAAGCATAAAGAAAAACAAGAGTAAGAATAATACAGTAGAAACCATTTTATACCTCAAAGCAAGGAACAAAAAGATCATAAAGGCTGTTTTATTCCTAGTGTTAGAATTCATTTTCAATTTGTAGCATTTGACCTCAAAGTTGGCGCACCGTCGCGCTGCAGGAAGAGGCTCAATAGTTGCAAAGTCTGAGATTTGCATTTGGGAACACAAATCCCTCCTGCAGGATTTTGCCTTACACACTCCACACTGCTGAAGAAGTATTTTTATATTTTGCTTGCTGACTTGGTCTGTAGCTGACAGATTGGGGACAGCTCAGAGTAGTAAAGGGACAGAGATACAGATGTCTGGACCCCTTGTGGGTCTCGCAGGGCTATGCCTCCTTTTAAAGAACTGTAATTGCTTCTAATCATTGCCCAACTGCATTAAGTCCACTTTAGATAAAGGTCTGATACAAATTTGAAAAATGAAATTATTTGGGGACCATAGGGATTGAAGCAAGCAATCTTCAAAACATCCAAAAAACCTGTGGGATTCACTTTGCAGTAATGTGATAGATGGCTTGACTAGACATGCCGTTTGCTATTTTCTGCTTTCATTTTTCAGACCAGATTGCACTAAACCACAAGACCATCGTGTGTCCTATGATCGATGTCATTGACCACAATCACTTTGGCTACGAGGCACAGGCGGGGGATGCCATGCGAGGAGCTTTTGACTGGGAAATGTACTACAAAAGAATTCCGATTCCTCCGGAGCTCCAGAGAGCTGATCCCAGCGACCCCTTCGAGTAAGTAGCAATAAAGGAGAGAATGAGACCGGGAAGCAGAACGTGCAGACAAAATAGCTCTAGCAGAAGAACGCAAGACCGAGAATTTCCTTGTAGGCCAATTAGTGCTAATTAAAGGTAATAGAGGCAAACGGCTGTAAACCTCAAAACCAGCAAAAAGACCAGGGCAGCAAGTTGCAGAATTCACAAGCTGTGCTTGGAAATGCAAAGCTTCCTGACCTCTTCTGCCCCGGTGCTTATGCGTAAAAGCAACACATACTTGTAGTTCAGAGAAAGCGTGGGCATTGGGCAAGGAATAAATGTGGCTACAGTTATTCTCTTTATTCCACAGAGCATTTTCTGAACAGACTTTAGTTTGTGTTTTCTTTGCTGGAGATTTATGTAATACGTGTGTGAATAGCCAAGTCCACATTCTGCTAGCAAATGCTTTATTTATGACTGGTAATATTGCTACTGTATATGTGTTGCTGTAATTTAAACACAGGAGTATCAAGCCCAAATAGTATCAAGCTGAGTTGGAAATAATATTTTATACGTCAGCCTCTGATCCTAGTACTGTATAGATCAGCTCACCCACAGGAATGATCCTCAAGTCCTCACAAAGTTAGATCCTTTCTTTTCTTTCTTTTCTTTCTTTTCTTTTTTTCTTCCTTTCATGTAAGGGCTGGGTGAGTTTAATCCTGCTCAGGAGGGAGGGGAGAGACGTGGCTCAGTGTGGGGAGGGCTGCAGATCTCTCGTGCAGCCTGCATCCCAGCAGGGCTGGCACTGAGACCTGCTTTCATACTGTCATTATCCCTGGCTGAGACTCCTCACTGCAGATTTTCGAGGTTTAAAAATTCAACAATGTCCCCATCCCAAGAGAAAATCCGGAAACAATAGCCTAGAAAAATGGTTTCTCTGGCCCAGACTCTGAAGTATTTGGTGGTAATGGGTCTGATTCATGCCGAATGCTGCATATAGCCAAGGGACAACCAGCAATCTATTCCAAGAGCTGGTGATGGGCATGTGGTGTGCTTAGCTTCATCACTCTGCTTGTTCCTCGCCGCCTACCCCATCTAGCCACACCAGTCTTCATCTTGCACAGGTACTGGTGTTGATGAAGTGCTTTTCATCAGCTGCCAGTGCCACCAAGCCACAGCATGGACACAGTTAATGTAACTGCATCACTCTGCAGAGCTGCTAGACCCTCCACTGCTCTTCCACAATCTCTCTGATCTTCTGAGCAGCTCTGTGCTTTCAACCTACTGAAAGTCACCTAGTACATCTTATAATTTGGTTTAGCGTTCATTGCCTAAAATCAGTATGATTTTTTTTGCTGAGGTGAAGGGTTATTTTGTAATTCAAACACAACTGAGCGAAGTCTAGGGCTTTCTCTCTTGACTACTTCCAACTTAAAAGTATCTCAAGCTTTAAACGCCTTGATTGCAACAAATATGGTGAACATTGCCGACATGGTGTTTAGGTATAAGTTAATTGACCAAGACAGCTTCTATGGCAGTAAAGAGACAAAATAATTTTCCTTTAGGTGCATATATATGAAAACTAGAAATGGTTTCAGCCAACATCATAATTATTATATTACTATTTGTAAGCAGTAGGGATTTTTTTTTAGTTAAATATTTTTCTGTTGTTAAATATTTTTCTGTTCTGATTTCTTACCAGCAGCATCAGATCTGAGGTAATCCTTAATGAACTGTAAAATTGCCAGCATTTTTAGTAAGATTTTTAGTAAGACACCAGCAAATAATGGGTATGTGATCCAAAAATAGTGCTGATGGTGGGTTTTGTTTTGTTTTGTTTTTCCTTAAAATGCCAGCACAGTGTGCAACTTAAGCAGAAAAGGTCACATCAGTCTAAGGAATAATGCACATTAAAAAAAAAAAAGGCAAAAAAAAAAAAATCAAACTACAGAAGACCTAAGAATGGTCATAATATTATCGGAATGATGTTTTTGCTTTCCGTATGCGCATCATTAAAATCCTGCTGCTGTGGACACCAGCAGCAACGAGCTGTCGCGGGGTTTTGGTGTGACAGGAGCCTGCAGCGTGTGTGACCTGTAACTGTCTCGGAAGGGTCTGGCCCTGTCCCGTGTCAGTCAGGTGCAGATGTTGCTCTAGCACCATCCAGGGAATCACACGATGAACCAGTAAGTGCCTTTGGATCATGCTGCGTTCAGCCCTGCAGTTGCTCATTTTGGTTCACATGCAGTTTGTCACTGGCAATGCCAGGCTTCCTAGAGGCTTCACTGAACCAAGATACAGCCGTATGAAGTGTGTTTTTCAAAGCTCCTATGTGAATTCTTGGAGATTACCCTGTACTTATTGTATCGTTTAGGAAAATTTAGCAGTTATTCCATCCTGGGATAATTGGATCTCATTAAGTCTTTAAAATTAGCTATTTTTCTAAAAGACGTGTTGCTGCTATTCAAGATATGTTACATGAACCTCCATAGCTTCGTGGCATGTGTACAAGGCAGATCAAATCAGTGCTGTGATGTATTGTGGAGAACTGTGTTCATCACACTGTCATGTCAGTCACACACAGTGTCTTGATCCCAGGCTTACTGATCACTCAGCAGAATTTGAAACAAGCTCTGAATTTTCCTTCTAGCCCATTACTAGGAGCACCAGG
>NW_010586123.1:0-33361 GCF_000705375.1 Tinamus guttatus
TACTTGCTTTAAGAAAATGAAATGCAAGGGATAGCAATAGGGGCTTTGGAAGTCAAAAATATTTTTTTCTTAATTTCTAAGTCACAGCCTGATAAAACAAAATTGCACAGCTAATCATATCCATGTTGCTTGTCACTGTTACTTTAATGAGTAATGAGATGGGTTTTAGTCACGGTGCACATTGACCCAATTGCTCCTCAAGACCTCGTATTTTTCCCAAGTTGCCTGCACAGAGTAGAGCAGTCAACAGCCCCCGCGTTATGAACGACGGCCACGAGGACCGTAATGCTTCACTTAAGTCCTTATAAAAATCAATAAAACACATACTTTCACTTGCTAGGATCATTACTTCACTTGCACTAGGATCATTATAAACTATTTCAGAAGCGTTGTTCATGGAAATATGAGAAGTCTTTGATTATTTAGGACTCCCTTGTCATCATACAACAGAAATGTGTCTATGTAGCTGTGGACTGCATTTCATTTGATGTATCATGCTAGATGCATCTCATTTGATATATCACACTAGATTAAGAATTAGCAGCAGCATAGTGCTAGCTGCACTGACAAATATTTAACCAAGTTTCTCGAGTCACTATTCTATCATGGTTAACTTGCATCAATACCCAATCTAGATAGTTAGTTGGAGAATTGCTTGAGGAACTGGCTCCAGTATCTGCAGCGTAGATACAACCTCTGTACTTCCATTGAATACAACAAAAATTACCTCTAATTCCTAACTTATTTCCATGCATTTCACTTCAGCATGGAAATATTTACGTGCAAACTTTTCCAAGAAGAGGTACTGCAAAGGAATAATGGGTTTTGTGAATTAAAAATGTGCATGGAAAAATAACCTCTACAATTGGATGCTGTAAGAAAAGGAATTACTTTACAGAGCATCTCTAGTAATATAAATCATGACAGCTCCTTAAAAGCCCATGCAATTATCTGATTCACGAACGGGTAATTGAATTTTGTTTGGGGATTTTGTGTCTCATAATAAACCAACGTAGGCAAAATCAAAAGACAGCTGTGAAAAATGCATAAAATGCAGGTTAGTAAAACTGACAGAACCACCAAAACAGAAGATTCAAGTAGATGGTGAATAAAACACCGTATTTTAAATAGTTCAAATTATATGAATACCTTGTAGATATTTCAAGCAATTTTAACATTTAGAACAGTAATTTGTTCATACATAAAAACATGTTTTTTGAAACCTAGTTATTAATACACACAAGTACACTTAGCCAGTTGTACTTGTACAATTATGCAATTAGTGGATGCTTACCTCACATCCACTTATTTTGATAATGATTAAATGTAACATTTGTCATTCTATTCTAGTCAATTCATCTTACATTTGGCACATGACTATAAATTACCATAGTTTGTCTTCTTAAATGCATTGGAATGTCTTCGAGCTTAAACATCCGTCAAGTTTAATATCCCACTAATTTCAGTGATCATGTTTTCAGACCTTGATAGTGCTCACGTTCCTCATAAATAGCACAAAACTCATGATAAATAACTGAGTACCTAATCTCTACAGCACTGATCAGCACCTCAACGCAGAGCAAACATTTCCACATTTCATATCATAAGGCTTCAGCCAACCAGCTGCAGTGCTCAGTACTACAAAAGCTACCTGGTACTGCCACAAATTACGGAAACAGTTCAAATGACGCTAAGAACATTTATGACTTTATGTTAAAATACATAAGATAGGGGACGACATTTTATATACAAGCGTTTTAATACTTTAATTAACATTGGCCATTTCACAGTTGAGATTATTTCTTACACAAAGTTCTGGGGGAAAGAAAAAAAAACATTTCTGTGTTTTTGGTACTAAGAGACCGGTAGTATGAAATAAAAAAAAATTAAAAACAAAACACAATGAAAAAGGGTGACATTAACTACTTCTCTTCTTGCTTTGATTCTTTTAAAGGTTTATCTAGCCACAGAATTTCACTCAGGCCACGAGAGCTACTCACACTCATTTCATACACCAAAAGCCGGTGTTGTGTCCCGTGGTATATTGGTATATACACACACATCAGTGGGGTCTACAATAAAGAGACAGTGGGGTTCACCTAATGCCTTCAATGCAGAAATGTCATAATAGATCATAAATCATTCATTTATGATGAGTTTCACTTGTTCCAAGCAGTATTTAAGTGTCATCAGGCCCTGTCTTTACAAGCAAGAATATGATGCTTTAGTGCTATACATTTTAGGTATAAAGATAGTAATAGAAGCAGTAAAACATATGCTTAAAGTATAAACAGTTAATAAGCTTAGTGAGCTAATAAGTTAGTGAAGAAGAATTATTTGTTTATTGCATTTTATTGAGATCTAAAGATGCCTGATGAGAAATAGAAGCCATGCTAAGGCTGAGATAATTCTCCTCAGTGCAGGCCTGCAGCACCAAAGGATTAAATTACTCAGAGTCATTAGCACTGATCATTACGGGCAGAGCACAGCAAAGTGCTGAGCTGTCTCCAATGATACAGAGCCAGGGAGGAAGATCTGCCTGTCCCAGGGTTCTAAAAGCTGAATGCATGGCAACAGTATTGCCCTTGCACCGTGAATTATGTATAGTTTTTAAGCCCAAAAAGCATTTTGGGAGGTCAGAGCTTCGTCTCCTGAAAATGAGTTAAGATGCCAAGAATTCCTTCTTCTTTATATATATGTTTACCTACTTCTGTTTAAAGTATTATCAGAAACACGGCACACGTTAGGTCATGACACGGAGAAGATGTAGGAATGAAAAAGTTCCCAGATTAAAATATTTATATTATACATACATATACATATATATATTTCCTAATCTTGATAGACAGAAAGAAGAATGAAATAAAAAAGCTTAATGTTTAAACACGTTTCACTTTTTCGGTTCTGAATTAAGTCTTTCTATTTGCTAAACATAATTAAAAACAGAGAAAAGTGGGAGCAATTCAGCCACTCGGCTGGATACAAACACATTCCTGTGTGGTGCAACCTGCACTGCAACTCGCAGGGCACCTCAGGAAACACTTGCTTTTAAAACTAAAATGTTATTATCCAATATGTTGTTCCTTTAGAATATTAAAATAGTAATAATAATGTACCGTTTCAAGCCTCTGTACTTACTATTTGCATTCACTGAGAAAAGTTACGCATTTTCTGGAAGAAAGGCTGCTTTTTCTTTGTACATGTCAATACAATAGGATGAAATATAAAGGCCATTATGGTAGGAAAAAAAACTCCCATTTTATTGGGTAGAGACTATTAATGTATTTTATTGAACAAAAATCTAGTTTGCTGAAGAAACTTAATTCATAAGAATTACATACTAAATATTTTAATAAAAGCTATCATCTCAGACAATCCAACTTTTGTTTTCTGTTTTCAGGAAATATTGACACTTATAAAGACAGGCCACTTAAATCTGGATAATACTGTTTTGGATAAATACAAAGAAGTATATACATGAGGTTTTACCTAATATTGTTATAGCAATACTACAGGAAACTCCAGGTAACACTGAACATAGGTGAAAAAGTATTGCTACTATTTACTGTAAGAATATTCACAAGAGCACAGCTAAAGGATTCCTCCTACATATTGGTTAGTTATAGAAATCCTTTAACATTACAGAGGTCGTATCATTTTTATGAAAACTTCATCAACTCAGAGAAAAATGGATGTCGCCAAAGCCAACTCATTAGCAGCAGAGAACATCAGACACCTACTCTGGTGGCATTGACAACTTGGTTCCCACAGCCAATTTCCTAGCGATGAGGAACATGATCCACATACAGACCATGTAGATCGACAGACTAGTGCTTGCTCCATACAAAAAATGATGGAATTTCGCTTTTATGAATTTCCATCTCCTGGAAGAGAGGGTAAATGAGCCCGCAAGGAATAAATCCCTCTTGTCTCTGTTGACTACCACCTCAACAGATTGAAACTGCCCATCCAGCCTTAACTGTCTTCCCACAAAATATTCTGTAAATTATTTTATGTAGCTTTCAATGAATCCTGACAAAAATTTCCGAGTGGAGCGACATGTTAAATTATATCTTGATGTATGTGGACCTGATCAGAGAGTGGCAAGCTACAGTATCCTAGGTTTCTGCAAAGAGACAGAAGTTGCAACTTTTATAGACTTGCCAAAATTTGGACTTTGCAAAAGAAGCACAGAGTAAGTGAAACCAAGCAATTTCTTAGCCGCCCATTGCCATTTCCAGGCTTTAACTATCTTTTAAAGGATGTACTTAAGATTGGTAATACACAGTTAAAATAGCCTTACACTAAATATATTGTCAAAAGAAACAAACCACAGCAGTTCAGAAAATATGATCTACTCACTTTAAATAGTACATCTGTCTAAGAAAATATGACATCCCAGCATTGACACCTACCTTTCTAGTTTTTCTTATGGACACACTTCACTATCCATCCATAGCACTGCAAGACCCTGTCGACATTTCCTTTAAACATAACTATTCTTACAGCAACAGTCACTTTTTAAAAAAAAATCCTAAAAAATAATGTTTTCTTTTATACGTTAAGATGGGAGAGGCAAAGGGAAGCCTGTGCAAGAAAAAAAAGGGAGAAATGAGAATATGGTGGACCATTGAATTATCTATTGGATATACTTAAAAAATACAGGCAAAACTGAGGAACTTGCAACTGAACTTTCTCATTTAGTGCATAACATTCAGGACTTTACATTTTTGCTCCTTATAAATTCAGCAGTGAATAAGTGATTCTGTTCAGAGTTTTGAGCTCCTCTGCTGCATCAGAATTTGTAAAAGAAGCAATGTGAGGGGGCCAGAACAAACTGTAAACCCCCAGAATAGGGCTGAACCTGCAGCTCTGAGCAGCCTAAGCAAAATGCTTCTGAATAGACCAGCCAAAGTGCAAGTCACCAAGATAGCTAAAACTCTTAAAACATAAAGACAATTTTTTCCTCAAGAAAATGCTTTGGAAAATGCCTATAATTTAATCCAATCTGTGCTACACAAAAGACAAAAAGATTGCTTTTCAATAGCATCTTCAAAGACCACGTCTCTTCACGAGAAAAGAGAATCTATGAAAATGAAACTTGGTGGAAAACAAGGGAGAAAGCAAAAATCCAGCCTCAAGGTTTCTCCAAGACACTCTTGCCAAAAAACAGGGAGATCATGACAGTGAGCACAAATCAGTCTTACAGCTAGTATTCTCCCTCAGTTACTTTATTCAGTTTCAGATCTAAATCGAACAATTCAAGTCATCCTTTTAGAAGGTGCTAGCAAAGGGAAATTCTTTTTTTTTTTTTTTTTGAAAACACTTAAAATATCAGAAATGCATAAAATTAGAGACAAAAAGCATTGCATTAATTACATTTTTGTATTGCTACCAAACTGCTATTTTGTTCTGAAATGAGAAAATGTCATTTTCAGAACACTGATTACTGATAAATTGCATAGTTACTTTGTATTGATTTATGTTGGCTAGACTTTTGCATTTGTACACCAAACAGTTAATGAAATAAATGTGATTATTATCCACCATGCGCCTCGTGAGGATGTTGCTATTAAAATCCAGTCATGAATCCAGGGACTGGGAGCTCCTGGCTTCTTAACTTCCATAAATCGAAGAACCCAGGAACCCCTCTGATGTTCCTGCATGGCATATTCCCAGCGACCTGCAATGGCATCCAGAGCAACTCCGGGGACAAGTCCTGACATCTCTGCACCATTTTCACCGCTTAAACACAAACTTCTCCAACATTTAAGACACTTTTAGTTTATCTCCTAAGTCACAACAAGCCAATATATGCTGCAAGCACAGGCAGAGTTCTCTCTTATTTTTCTGAGCTTCTGAAAACTCCATTTACTTGAAATTCAAGAATTCACAGATTTTTAGAGAAGTAAACTTAGTGTGAATTCCCTCTATTCCACACAATCTTTACCTCAAAATCCCTCAGGATTTGGGCTCAGGAACAGACACCAACTCATCATGCTCCAGGTGCAGGAAGTCTCCCCTCAATTTAAGCTGCTGAACATTGACAGCTGTAAATTATTCCATGTCCTTTTCTCCTCTTCCCCTCACCTGCACAAGTATCTTCTAATATATAATAATTCCTGAAAAAAATAACAGCTAGTAACTGCTCAATCTTGAAAAATGGTTCTCTTTGGTAATACTTTTTGATAAGTGCAGTCTAAAAAAAAACACATAATAGAATAGTGGGACGGTGAAGGAATGGGAATGAGGGGATTTTTTTTTTTTTAAAAAAAAGGCAAAAATTAACCTTTCTGGTCTAAACCTCAAACCTAATATATCTGAATTTGCAGTATTAAGCAGAATATGCATAGCTCTACAGACAGATTCCCTATTCTGCCACATTAACACAGCTGTATATTAAGCTATTTAAGCTATCCTGGATAAAAACATATCAGCTCTTGCACACTATGAACTAGGCGTTAATGTTACTGAAATAAGGAAAAGAATCTACACTTTTTTCCTGACTGCCAAAATTATGAAGCAAGAAGTGCAGAGGAATCCTGGAATAAGGAAATAAGGTCAGGGGAAAAAGATCCTGATAACGGCCAATGGAAAATGCCCCGGGGGAAAAATATTACAGGGCAAGCACGTAAGGAAAAGTCCCTTGAGCCCCATCACAGCACTGCAGGAGCCAGAGGCAGTGTCTGTAGGAGTGACACTAAAATAATGGGTCAAAAAGAGTATATTAACCGGAAAAAATAAGACCACAACGCTAGCATGAGCGGGACTGTTAACTGGAAAGCATTGGAATTCCTGCTACCTAACCTGAGGAATTCCTTAATTTGGAATGGAAGAGGGAGTTTCCTGTGAGGCGGAAAGAAAATCAAGTGCTCTCATCGCGGCGTATAGCAACATGTTTTTCAAACTGTCAAAAAATGCTTTTTCCTTACAGAAAAATATCCCACACCTAGGATTTCATTGCAATTATGACTTTTAAAGTAAAACACACCCTGCTCCTAATCTGAAATCTATCCGTATTGGAGGACTTTATTTGAATACTATGGTCTAAACCCTGAAATTTAGACATCAGAAGTATTTAGGAGATAACATCTATAAAAACTGTAAGAAAAGAAACCAATATTATCAGAGGAAAGTAACAGTAATCCTTATGACAGCTAATTTATTGCAGTGATCTAAGCACCAAGTCAAATGATGAAACTTTTGATGACCTCTATCTACTTGTGTATACAAACAGAAAACGCATTCGCTATAAAAATATATGAAATAAAGGATTGTTAATATTTGAAGGAGAAATGGGACCAGGCTTACTAGAAGAACTCTCTAGAAACTTAAGAACAGAATTTAGACAGTTTCAGTGATTTAGCTGTGAAAGACAATTGGAAAGCTTTTCACAAGATCTTTCAGATCAAACATTTTGATTTTTCCCTAAACTGTTAATTTTAATCATGCGTAGACATATTTTTTTTGTTCTTTACTGCAACTTGTACTTTGACTCAGTGCAGGTATCAGCCATTTGCTTCCCTCAAGACTATCCCACTTGTTTGACTGAGTTCACACCAAAACGTCAATGATATCTCCCCAAATCCCCATCTTAGACTTGGCCACTTGATGTCTACCAAGAAACTGACTCCAGATTGTACATAGGGGCATTAGATACCTGGGAAGAGAGGCCTTCCCCAACCTGGGGGAAGAGGAGTGCGGGAGACCATCTATTCTTTAGGAAATCAGAGAAATTAAGATTAAAATCCCCACTCTTAGCTTAATTCCATTTGTTGTGAAAGTCTGGAACAGTGAACATAAGCCATGAATAACACATTTGCTTTTGTCATCTAACTTTCACCAATTAAGTAGTAACTTCATCTGCAACCTGCCCTCATTTCCTTATATATTTGTCTCACTGAATGGAATCCAGCCTTTGAAGGCCTAGCTAGAATTACATGCACTGCATGAAATAAAAGATAAAAATCTCACGAGATATGTGCTCAATATGAGATAATATGGGATAAGCATTTATCAATATTTCATGAAAACTGGAGCAAGCTGCTGATTTACAAAAATAGACACAGAGCAAAACAAACCACCACACATACACACCCTGCCAGGATTAATGCATCTCTAACAGGAAGATTCTCATGCTTGGACACTTCAGGGATCCAAGAACCCTACAAAAACCTCGAATGTATATCTCAAATATATGCTCATTTACCTAACTGCTGCTAGTATTTTGCTTTAAAACATCTTATAAACCTTCAAGCTAGATACAATTAATAAACCGTGATGACAAAACTTTCCAATTTAAGAAATGTGAAAGAGGTGAGAGTATCAATAAATACATGCTAAATATACACTATATTTTCTAAATTATTGCAGGAAACATAATGAGAAATAACATCAAATCATGAGTCATAAATCCAATTGTAAATGTTTAGTACATTGCTAGCACAAGATTCACTCAATACCAGAAAGCAGAAACGATAATAAAGGAATACGAGTAAGTTGAAAATAATATTTTCCATGGAAACGGTGGCACACATAAGTATTCATGCATGGTGCTATGCGCTAAAAGTGATCTGTATGCTAATTTTTTGAACTTTAAGTAAATTAGTTTAAATTATGAACACTGTGATGATGGCAAATTCAGACACCAGTAATGACTGAATAACAACTTTATATAAAATTACCAAAGAAGTTTTCACAGAATCACAGAATCACAGGATTTGGCAGGGACCTCTAGAAATCATCTAGTCCAACCCCTGCACACGCAGGGTCACCTAGAGCACGTGGCACAGGACTGCGTCCAAGCGGGTTTGAAGATCTCCAGAGAAGGAGACTCCACAACCTCTCTGGGCAGCCTGTTCCAGGGCTCTGGCACCCTCCCTGTTAAGAAATTTTTCCTTAAGTTCCTGTGGAACTTTTGGTGTTTCAGTTTCCGGCCGTTTCCTCTAGTTCTGTCAGTGGCCACCACTGAAAAGAGACCAGCCCCATCCTCCTCACTGCCTCCCTTGAGGTACTTATATATATCCCTTGAGGTACTTTCTGACACTGTCATTCGTAGCAACCTTGAGGCCACACTAAGGAGCTCTGGACTGGATGAGGGGAGTACGACGTGAGCAAGAAGCTTCCTGGACACTTTGGTCAGCAGTTGGCCATGCCCCTTTGACATGAAGTCGGAAGGTGGGTTAATTGTGAGTGGTTTCAGCACTGGGGTTGATACTAATGTCATTATCAAGGGTTTGGAGGATGGGACAAAGTATGCCTTAGAAATCTTGCAGATGGCAACAAACTGGCAGGACTGGTAGCCACACTTCTGTAAGATTCAGAGGGATCTTTCTGAGCAGGAGGAATGGGCTGGCAAACTATGAAATAAAGCAAAGACAAATGGAAAAGCTCTTGCATATGGGACAAAGTCTACACGACAGTACAGATGGGGGCAAATGACTAGAAATCACCTCTGCAGCCAAGGATCCAGGGGTCTGGTAGTTGCCAAGGTGAATATGAACCAACAAGGAGTTTGGCTAAATGCCCTCTGTGCTTCCATGATGTAGCTGTGAAGGAATCTATGAGAAACCCTGAATCAGAAATGTTAGTGATAGAGCTTGCTGAAGGCTGGGTAATCAAGTCTGTGCAGCCTGGCTGCATTTCCGAACAGCTCCGAGTGCCCCTTAAACCTTCCTCCAAGGCTTTTAAGGAGACTCTTCAGACACCACAATGCACTTTTCAAAGTGCTTTCATGGACAATTTTCTCATAATACTACAGGCATGGAGCTGGGGCACCGTCCAACGTGTTGAAGACGCTTACGTTCCCAACAGGACACTGTTCTTTTACAGGACACCATTTTATTTGCTCAAAGTAGAGCTTCAGATAAGTTCAGCTTCTTCTCAGTGCACAGGGTTTGTGCAAATGAGACTCTCATTCTCAGAATATATATCCTGAAAGCGAGAAACATGCAATTCTGCTCAGTTAAACAATTCAGTTAAATTGAGAGAACTGTTAGGCTGAATGCATTATGCAGGTTAGAAGCTTTGATGCAAAAGCAAAGATAACTTTGCCTGTTAGAGAGAGATGTGTTTATCATTAGCTTCCTCATTTTTTTTCATATTGTAATTATGTGCCTTAGTCATGGAACGCATTTTAACTTCAATAACAAAAGAGAGAAAGGTCTTAACAGACAAAAGCTAGTTTTATTCTGTGCTTCTGATTCACTCTCCATTCTCTTTATGAAATTAGACAAGATCACTAAGGAATATGTGCAATCACATAATTAAAATGTGCTTCATTATAGAGTCAAATAATGTCGATGCCAACATTCTCTAATACCTTCATTACAAAACTGTAATTATGAGTTATGTAAAAAGGATGATGATGAAAGCATCACTAGGTAAAATTTAGTAAAAGCCCAGCTTACGTGGCCTAGATCTTCAGAGGATGTACAAAACTCCCAACTGACCTAAGGAACTGTAGAGCTAAGAGCTATTGTAGCCTCTCCACAGATAGCAGTCAATATTCCTGAGGTGGCATCCACAAAAAACACTAAGGATCATGGCTTTCCAGCTCAGGTTGTGTTTGCTGACAAAGCTCTTCTGCATCCTTTTGCTTAGCAAACATCTTTCTCACTCTGTCCATCGCTGCAAAGAGCTTTCTCCTTCCCCTTGGAGTCTTCATCCCCTCTTGCCCCCAAAGCTCTCCTGCACCTACTTGTTAGGTATTGCTGTTAAGTCGACTGAAATTAATGGAAGTCTTTCCTGAATATCCCACCCAGACTTATTAATCAGCTGCTTGAAATGGATCCATTTATGCTGTGGACTAGAAAGCTATCAAAAATGCTTACTTATGCTAAGAAGCCTATCTGCTTCTTACTTGCAAGCTGCATACTGCCCTGGGCAGATCTCTATTTTATCTGAAATGGTTAGTTTAAAGCTAGCACAGGTATTCTCAATCAGCCTGGTAGGCTGCAGCATAAACATGCAGTACTTCTGCCAATATATTGTCCAAGATGCAATGATTTTTTTACAGGTCCTTATCTGCTAAATCGCTCGGAAGCTCAGGATGTAACATCTCAACAGTAACAAAACATCCTCTCCTCATAAACAATGTATATCACTAAACATTACATGTAAACCAGTGGCCTGCCAAATCTGGTTCAAATATTCCAATTTTATCATTCTGTAAGTTTAACTGAAGTGTTCCCTAAATTTATTTCACGTAATCTTTTAAATCCTTGCAGAATTCTATGCGCTTGATTGGAAAGCAGCCTAGACCTCAGCAATATTAAATACATGGTACATTAAAAAAAACCCTAAATTACCATTTGAACATCCCCAGGTTGCTGCCTCCTGGCGCCTTTGCTATATACTCCAATAAAAAACTACCAAATCCAAAATCATGTATCGGTGGACGTATATGTGAAGATGGAAGGGACTTGATTCTCCGGGAAAAAGAACGATGAAACATCTCAGTCAACAAGGCATATTCTGAAGTACCCCGAAACATGACCACAGAGAAAGTTTTCTTATTCTGCTTTCCAAATTAATACTTCAGCAGTTAGAATGAATCTCCAAACAACTATAAATCTAGACCATCTGCTTGAAATGCAGTCCCGATTAAGAGGAATTAAAAATCCCCACACTATTATTCAAAAAGAGATGCAGATATTGCTGAGCTATGCTTCTACAAGCATACTAAAAACTGCATGATACCTATCTATAAATAAGAACAGAATATGAGTTAAAATCACCAGAATGGTAATATAAAAGGCATATTTAACATCAATGGTAACTTAAAAGTTCTATTACTTACAGTGTAGTGACCATTAGTACTACACTAATCTATTTAACTACATTAGTAGACTCCTATTACTAATTACTTAACTCTTTATTACTACTACTCTGTTTGCTCTCCTCTTGATAATAGACTTCACAGGCAAAGTTATTTGTTAACATAGTTTTCTCTTATAGATCATACGCAAGTGCTAATTCACTGACGTGAGAGTGTTAATTGGTTTTGACCTTATTTATCATAGCATTTATTGGTGAATTTGTCTAACCAAACAAAAAAAAATGTAAAATCAATTTCAGTATATGTTTGTTGTGTTTGCACACGACTACTTCTAGTAAATACATTTTATTTAAATGCTTAGAGTGGGCATATATATTCAAGTAATTTTACTAGTATAGATCCAGATTTAATGCTGCTTATATTTACTGCAAATACAGATGCTGAACATCAATACTGCATACTTGCAGTTACCTCGAATGAAATATTTAAAATGCAGCAGTTCAATCTACAGAGTATTTCTGGAACTAATCAATAATGAAATGGGAATTTTAAGAGAAGAGTTGACAACCCCCGTAACTCAGTTTTACGAACAGAGGTTTCAGTTTATAAAATACAATAATTTTCCATTTTTATTTATTGCATAGCTTCATTTCATTTTTAAATTTCAAAGTTTTTTTTTTTTCCTCAGAATGACAATAGAATATCTAAACATTTACGCGATCCAGACTTATTCAAATTTTTATAACAACCTGACTCTTTATAAAGTTGTCTCTCCTTCCACAGTTCTGTCAGGAAAACATAGAACAGTATTCTAAAATACTAAATCTGGATTAAAATATCCAAAAACCACCAATAGGGTATTAGAAAACCTGAGGCATAACTGTGCTATTTCCATTGCAAGAAGGAGAAGGGCGCCCTGCACCTCTTATTCCATAGTTCCTCAGAGCCTGAAGAGTTACGAAGCAGCTGCTCACAGAAATTTGTAATTTCTTTGAAATTTGTGAATAAAGCATGGATGGGAGTAGTAGTAGGATGAAAACCATGCTAAAATTTGTCATCTGATTGACGTGAGAGTTTATATTTGAAGGGAAGAGGAAAGAACAGAACTCAAGCTAAGCTCTGTTGTCTGACCATACAGAGTCTTTTAACTTTTGTTACTACGTAGGCAGAATAATACTCCCTAAAAGAGCGTATTTCTATGTAAAGGACCATTACCTTATGTGGAACACAAAATACAGATTTTTGAGCATGTGACAACATCTTTAAGTCTATTTCAGCCTATGTGCCCCCTTGACATCAACATGCCATACCCTATCAGATCCTCTAGCTCATGCTATGAAACAGCAGGGCTGTGGCAGGATCTTCAAAGATATTACTCAAGTTTGGATGGGAATTAGAGTTCGTTAGACAAAGTAAGCATAACACGGTTGTAATTCAACTCAGCTCAGATGAGAAAAAGTATAGAAAATACTATTCTGGTGATGTTAGAGCTTGGCAAGCCTGAAATCCCTTTTTGCTCTAGTGGTCTGAAATGGATAGATACATAATCAAGAAAGGGTTGGCAGCATTTAGAAGTTCTAATCAGAACAAGGCCTATGAAGACAGGCAGAGGGGAATATTTAGATAACGCTTCTGAAAATACTAAGATGTTGCTTTCAATATCTTCAGCGGATAAATAGCCCCATTGTATAGTTGCTATCTCTATTAAAGAACATTTTCAAGAAAAAGTGTATACATATCTCTATCTATATATATGTATGCATATATACATGCATAAGAGATCACAAGATCTTTTAAAAGTATTTAAAATTAATATGCAATTTAAAGTTTTACATTATGCTATCTATATATACACCTTGGAATAATTTAAATATATGAGTATGCATATACATATGATATATGCATATATGTAAAAATATGTTGTGTGTGTATACACATATATTTATGTAACAGATATATAAATATTTTGAAAAAAAAAAGACATTAGGTTACATGAATTTCCAAAAAACCTTCCATTTCTTTATTGAAAGTTATCTCCAGGTCTCTTATGAAAAAGTCATCCCTGAGTCTCCTTTGGAATCCTGTGCTATTTAACATCATCTGAAAGAAGGGATGAAAAACGAAGTGATAATGTTTTCTGAAAACAAGAAATCAAGTAATTTGGTTACCAAAAATGAAAGTCAATTTGTATAAACACCTTGCAAGACTGAGATGCCAAATTCAAAATACTGAAGGAAGGAAAAAAAAAAGCCTAAATAAAAGTTCAGCCTTGTTTACAGTGATGGGTACTGAACTAGATATTATCATTTAGACATGATAATTTGAGGGCATAACAGTCAGTTGCATGAAAATATCTACTCAGTCCTGACAATATAACAATAAAAGGAATTACTAAGCAGAGACTGGTATCCAAACAGAAAACAATATTATGCCACTGTAGAAATTCAGGGTGCATGTGAAAGAAGAGAGAAGCACAACCAGAATGATCAGAGGTGTAAGACACCTTCCACACCAAATGAGGGCTTTTTCGGCACAGAAAAGGAGTGACCAGAAGGTTACGACAAGAATTTATAAAAATTATAGTGTTATATCATCAGAAACAGAGAATATGGAATAACTGTTCAAGGTTTCTTAGCATAAGGGAACTAAATAATCTAAACGGAAAGTTTACATCATGTACAAAATAAGCTGCTTTTTTAATGCAAGAAGTCATTAAGCTGGGACAATCTCTGAAACAGGATGCTGAAGATAGCAATTTCACTTGGGCCCAAAAGGCAATCAAATTTAGAAGTAAGGCATCCATCAAGGGCCATTTAAGACAGCAGTATTCTGAGAGCTCAGTCTCTGAGATACAAATCACCTTTGCTGAGGAAGTACATTGGAGGGGACTCCTGCACGCTTGTTCTCTTTGGGTAATCCTGCCTAAGCACTCCTAGAGATGAGATGCACTAAATGGATCAACTCAGAGCAGTTGTTGTTACACATATGTTGTACTTAAATAGATGTGAACTCAGCACCCCATAGGCACAAAACACCTTCTTTTTGCATGCCCAAAGTTGAAATTCACATCTAAATCACTCGCAAACTTTGCAGAGGATAATCATACAGCATATGATACTCCAAGATTGCCATCTTTTAGGAAAAAACAACTCAGAAGTTATTTTGTTAGTCTGTTTCCTTCCATAGAAAATGCAAAAGAGTCAAAACTATGTTTAGATAAGTAGGCATATGGTTTTACGTTCTATATGATATGGAAGTCATGCAATTTAATACAGGCTCCAGCAATTACAGAGGTGACACAATGCACAATTTCAAATACCCACCAGCCATACACACAGAAACACTCCTACTGAATTCTGCTCACGTACAGCTCCATAATGAACACATAAATAATTATTATGTGCAATTATGAGACATTTGTTTCTGAGCAATCACAAAGCTAAGAGTGATGAGCAGCGAGAGACATCACAGTTTACAACACCGTTATCTAAGACCAGGAAAACAGCCTTGATAGACTGCAGTATTGCATATTCCCTACCTTTTGGACTAACTATACATTTGTCAATATTTATAGGAAGTTTTAACTTAAATTCAGCTTACATTCTGGAGTGCAACATTCCTTAACTCTATACATATCCAAAACATTTTATTTTTTAGAAGTGAGAGCAGATGGGAGGCTGCTTGCAAAAGCTTAAGAGATCTGTAGTGTCTTAACCAGGCAAACACGAGAGGACAGGAGAGCAGGACTTGGAGGGGATGACCACATTTCAGATCAGATATTTCAGATAGATATATCTAACAGATATATCAGTCTTAGCCTAATGTTACAGGCACATTCCCTTAGAATATTTTCAGAATTGACTACAAGCAAAATAGTTTCAACAGTATTGAGAGCCACAGTGAACAACAATTTGATTTCCAAGAGATATGTTGGGAGATGGGTGTTGCTAATCACAGCCTAAAGTTTAGAACTGTTCTGCCTTTTTTTTCCTAAATATTCTGTGTCATTCTCTATAGTATCGAAATAAGTTCAGATGATAACTTCATTGAAAGGCTTATGAGAGTTAATTCTTTAAAATTTTGATCTAATAACAAAAATTATGCAATCCAAGGATAACCCCCCCAAACAGAAGTCAGCAAAACTCAGGAATCACGAGTGAAGTCTGCTACCTACTTTTCTCAACCCTAGTCAAAGAAATTACAAAATATTTCTTGCATTGCAAACTCTACTCAGACTTTAATTTGCTATTGATTTCCCTGTAGTATGAGGAAAAAAAAAAACCTTAGATAACTGGCCCTTAGCAAAATGTGAAATTCTAGATCTGCAACTCATATATGATAGATAACTCATTTACAGCTGCAGTGTCAGCATGAGTGACTACATTAGAACTCAATTTCTAGATATCTGAGGTTGAGAAATAATGCCTTATTCACTATCAAAGGTTACCAGTTCATTTTGACACATCTTATCCACTTCACACGTTAGCTCAGTGTAAACCTTCTATGGCCTGGGGCTGATAGTATCGGAATACATAAAAACATGAATAAGGTACTTTATCAGAGCTTCAAGAGGAGTATGTACAATATCTGTTCATGTTGTACATCTTTATGTATTTCTTTGCTCATAATGTTATTCAGGGAAAATTTTAAGAGAATAACAACAACAAAAAAGAAAATAGCAGTTTGATACTATTGAACATTAGAATACATTCTTAAAAAAAAAAATGAACAGGACAAAGCACACACAGAGCTATGCATTTCCCTGAGGAATTCTATGGCTCACAACCTGCCAAACATTTAAGATTTAAAAATACATTCATGGTGTTGTGAAAAGGAGAAAGCAAAAGAGGCAGTGGGAAGAAAAGGGCGGAAGGCTTTTGACAAATAAACTTGAATTCTAACAGCAGCTTTTCTACAGATGCGATTCCTTATCAAGCCCTGTGGATTGTCCCTATTGTATAAATCTATTATGGTTTTTCAGCTATAGCAAATGTAACAGGGCCGTAGTGGTAGAGCTCCACTCAGGGCATAGTACACGCTACAAGTGGAAGCAATTTGGGGAAACATGCACCCAGGGAGGAATAACCCCAGACACCAGGACAGGCTGGGGACCGACCTTCTGGAGAGCAGCTCTGCAGAGAGGGACCTGGGTGTCATGGTGGACGACAAGGTGACCATGAGGCAGCAGGGTGCCCTTGTGGCCAAGGAGGCCAAGGGGATCCTGGGGTGTGGGGTCTCCTTCTCTGGAGATCTTCAAACCCGCTTGGACGCAGTCCTGTGCCACGTGCTCTAGGTGACCCTGCGTGTGCAGGGGTTGGACTAGATGATCTCTAGAGGTCCCTGCCAACCTTAAGCACTCTGTGATCCTATGATTAACACTACAGAGTAGTTTGTGACTTTGTGCTGAACCTCACAAAGCAGCTGTGATCCTGGTTCTGGGGAGGTCCTCAGTCACCTCACTGCTGGGACCACCCTTGGCCAAACCATTTTTTTTCAAAGTCACACAAAGTCTTAAAAAAGGCTGAATGCGCTTTCAATCTTAGCCTGCATGTGGGCAAGAAATGTAAAAGGGAAACTGACTTATAAATAAAAATTTATTAGAAATAAAAGTTTGCACACTTACTCTTTTATAGAATGCCTTTTTTAAAATAGAATTCTAGTTCTTTTCATTTTTAAAAGCACAAAATTTTCTAAGCACAAATTTCTAGGTAAAAGGAATACTAAAATGTCTATCTGTATGGTAGAATGAAAATGTACTTTTATTAAAACATATTTCAGAAATAAAAGTTACCTACTTCACCCAGAAATACTCTTTTTCACATAATAAATACAGTCTTACTGGGAAAGCACCAAATGAACACATTTTTGACTATTTGGGAATCCCTCAGTACAGGAATAAGCTTATTATAACAATGTCATGTCAGAAATTTCAGGAACCCTGCTTTAAAACATGAAACACTATATAATGTTTGGAGTCTTTGCTGCTTTGAAGCCATCAGCTTTACAATTCTGCCCACTTAACAAAAGAGGTTGTATCCTTTTCCAGCTTACAATCTTAAGATGGAAAATAACATATAACACAAGCAGGAGTTTAAAAGACAGATTAAGTTAAGCAGAAAAATATTACCACTAAGTCCAGTAGCTCCTACTCAATATAATATTAACTGGTGTTTTCAGAGGCAGTCCTAAAACATAATCCTCCCTAGGGCCCTGTGATACACAGCACAGAAGATATTTCCTCCTCCCTTAGAAACTTTTTCCTTGACTATTTGTTACGTTGCTTTACTATTAAAGACTCATCACAAAAATAAGCTCTGACCCACGTTTCACATTATAGAGCAATACTTGTGACCACATAGTGAACTCCATGGAAGCATAAATTCAATTAGGATTTCCTGAGTTAGGCTTTGCAGGGTAAAAAGGACAACTTACAAAAACCAATGGTGAGAATCATTTATTTCAGTTAATAGCTCAATACGGGCTTTATATTTGTTTTTTTTTTAAAAAAAAAACCTCTGATCTATTTTGCTTTGGAAAAAAGAGACATTTTCAAACAGTATTTTGGCATGTGCCTCTTCCATAACTGCATTTGGTTGGCAAGTGCAAACCAGAGTAAGGCTGTCTCAACATGTGCAGTGTGAACAGTGAAGTTTTCCAAGTATTTTGGGGGGAATGAAAGAATCCGGTCCTAATTTAAGCCCAAGTCCTGCAATTACAAGAACCTCTTGTCCTTTCACACAATTCAAGATAGAATAGCACAAAGCTGCAGGCAACCACAGACACTCACATTCTCTCTAAATGCCATGTCTGAAGAAAAGCACTGACTTTTTTTCTGGAAAAAAAAAATTACACATAACTTCACACAGATACCTCAGCAATAGGGAGTGTTTAAAACCTAATACCTGTGACCTGAACAGCATTCCAAAACTTAGGGTACTTTTAAGTATGTTGCACAATGTTATGTACAGTAGCAATATACATGATTCTGAACAGCAGCTACAGGAAAGATTAAGATATTGTTGATAAACTTGCGCCATTATCATAGAATATCTCTAATGGAATAAGTAGTATATATTGTTTGGGGAAGGTAGTTTTTGATAATTTCCTGAGCATTTAGGGTTAATTTTAAAACTCAAATAATAAACTCAATGTTTAATTTCATGAGAGAGACCTCCAGGGGTTCCTTCTACCCTGAATTATGCTACAATCCTAAAAAGGCCAAAGACTGATTAAATCCCTTTAAATCCCTGGTTTTATAACTAACATTACAATCATTTTACATAGCCACATCTGTCAGCGTCCCCAAACTGTCCCTCTGTAGTCTTCTCTCTCTCTAGGGAGGTATGTTTTACAGGCGGTTTGCAGCTCAGGATTTATAGAATAAATTGCAAATCATACCACAATATTGGAGAATATTGATACTTATTTCAATTCCTTAATGCTCTATTTGTATATTTTTCCTATTAGTCCATTTTATCAATTTAATTAGAGCATTTTTAAAGATGTTTTTATGCTACCAGAAACCGTGCTTCTCAACAGGAGTACAACACAGTAGATGCTGCTGTCAGTTTTACTTTATTGCAATCCTGACACTGCTTGATTTTTCTCTCACTGCTTACAACTATTCACATTTAGTTGTCCTGATCATTTTAAGTTCATTTTGTCAGAAAAAAATGAGCCTGTCCAAATATTTTGCAGAATATACATTCTTATATATATGTATTTATTTACATATATATAAATAAATAATTTCAGAAAGACAAAGCAAGAGATAGAAAAGAAAAACAAGAGAATAATGGGCTAATCTTTGTACTTACGAAAAGCTCTATAGAATTCTTCCAGAGCTAGATGCTTGTCACTGTTATAATCATCATATTTCAGCATATCGAAAAGAGAGCAGTCAGACAGATCCTTGCCAAGCTCAGCCCGTTTTATTACCTGACAAGAAAATTATAACCATGAAATTACATTCGAGCTCTTCGAGTTCTCCGGCATAATTAATTGTTTCTAATAATCACTTAATAGATCATTTTAAGGTTGCTTTGGGGCAATGAACTGCAACTGTGTAAAGTCAGGGATTTCCAGTTACTTTGTGATTATTTATTGCAGTTTTAAAAGTTAATACCTTTAGGATAGAGTCATTGAGATCATACAAAAGTTTCTGGTACGTATAGAATATATAACGTGGCTATACAAAGGATTATAAAGATGCTGTGAATGGTAAACCTGATTTTACATTTCACGTATGGTGAAAAAAAGCCAAAAGATTCACCAGATAATGTTTCCTATATTTCCTATAGGATGTAATGTCTTTTTTTTCCTCAGTCCAAACTCCCATCCTCAAAAACAATTGAGGACTTTTGAAATGAGCTGAAACAAACCCATATTACACTACTAACTATATCAACCTCTTTCAGACTAACAGTTGTTAGGTTTCAACCCAAATTAACTCCCAGAGGAAGGTTCTTTGGTCTGTGCACCATCTAGGTTTGAGGTCTGTATACACTGTGGACCTGTCCCTGGGTTACATCCAAGGAATTTTAAGATATTAATAACTGCAAGTGTGCAGAATTTGCATCGTACGCTGCATATGCTCAAAACAAGCAAGCAAAACCAAACAAGCAAACAGAAAAAAAAACCCACACAAAACGAGAAAACAACTCCTATAACTTGCAATTTTGTTTTAGTAGATGCTCATAGAGAGATTATAGCTCAGTCCTCTGTAAAATGATTTTTCTTCCTAGCCTCCATTAGTTTCTCAAAAGAACTGTAATTATATTGGTAGTATCACATGGTAGCTTCTAGAAAGCAGAGGATACACACAGACCTCTCTTCAGTTCCTCTGCAAAGGAATCAACAGGAGCAGAAAGGAATAGATTTAATTACTATTTCTGCAGGCAGAATATTTCCAAACAAATAACACAGAATAAAGAACGTTAAGAGCATAGAGACGGAATATCAACAATTTCTTATACATTAATCTAAAAGCACTATAAGAGATAATAAGCTTGTTAGTAAGCTAGAAAGTAAGAAAACTACTCAAATCCAAAACTGCCACACAGCTAGCTTTAGTTATTATTGAGAAAGGCACGTACCATGCTACTACTCGTACTTTAAAAGCCTGCTAATTGGTTTTACACTAAATCAGAATAAGAAAAATGAAGTTTAATTCTGTAGAGGACAAAAAATGTAGTCAGGGGATATTAACGGATGTAAGCCCACTATTTTTACAAAGCTAATGCTGCAGATAAAATGATACATATTGGAAACATCATTTTAAGAAACCTCTAAGCTTTGGGGCTACAAAAGGTGTTTAATATCACAGCTGATTCATTAAAATAGAACATTTTCTGTGAGAAGTAATTCCTTGTCTTTGATAAAAGTTGCTCTGATTAGTTTAAAATATTTATTCCCATTAGTTTTCATCATAAAGGCAAGGATTAAACTTTAAACTTCTAACGTGATACAATAAAATCCGCTGTTAAAGACTCCAATACTTGCCATTATAGCACCATATTTTAATTGTGCATCAGCAATTTCATCTTCAAATTTTTGCACTGAATTTTTTTATGTCTGAAATCTGTCTCATGATGTTTTTCATTCATATTTGTTCCAATTTATTTATATATATTAAATTAAATACCTGGAATGATTTAGACATTTTCAAGAATAAGGCTACAGATAAGATTGATTCTGGAAGATATTTTATTTTAATGCTTAATAGTCCCATCATTTTAATTGGGGATTCAGTGTTTGTGTATATAGACATGCTCTACTTCAGTAACATGTCTTGGTATTCTTTTAAAAAAATTCACACAGTTTTGACCAATATGCAGATCTCAAAAACGTCAGCGAGTACAGATTTCAGATGATAGAAGAGCAATTATGTATCATGATTAATCTGAATTAAGCATTATCTGCTGGTAAAAGAGCAGCATCTTTTCAGCTTTCACACCCATGTGTGCTCTGTGGATCAAATCAACTCTCTCATTGAAAGCAAAACTAATCTCTGTGGATTTTTTCCCACTCCCTTTGAGGAGGGAGAGGGGAATTAATATTCCATCATGAGATCTGACATAGAACAGGCATTAGGATGTGGGAATTTGGATTCTGAACATGTGGAATTACCCCTTTCTGTAGCAAACTGTAGTTAGAGCAGATTGAGTGGTACATGAACCCGTGCAGAGCAAATCTGGCCACTTTCCAAGCTATTAGCACAGTTGATGCTAAGCAACTTATGGTCAAATGCTTTAAGATCAGCACAATCAAACAACTCGCGTCCTGTTCCCTAAATCACCGTCTACAGGGATCTTTTTTGTTGATATTAATATTTAATACTTGTTCATTTATCAATGAAATTCTGTAGTATGGGACCCACGCTGACACAGTGCGAATATTCAAAGAAGGGAAAGAAGAATGAACGGTATCACTTCAAGGAATAAACACTGGTAGCCACAAAAAACAATATATAACTAGTTCTTGTATTAATAAATGCTGTCACAAAAGGATTTTTTAACACAGTCTTCTAGAAACTACCTAGACTGTCAGACAACACTGATTTCATTTCCTTTTACTTAGAAATGTAATTTATAAAGGCAGCTTGGTAAACATAATAGATTCTTGCAAATATTTTCAATTTATCACCTGATTACATTACAAGAGAAACTAATACTAAGCAATATCAATAATGTACTCCTTACATGAATAAAAATGCCAGTAATTGCAAAACCTGAAGAAATAGATGTCAATGAGGAATCATTGATGACTGAAGAAATCTAGTGGGATTTTGAAAGGCTGGTACTCACCCCAATCTTTTTGATAATATAAATATAAAAAGAAAATTGGCAGATGGTAAATCCTGGTGAGGTGAATAATAATGCAGAGAAGGGCAGGGGAGCATATGGAATGAAATGGATCACGTGGTTACATAAGAAGGATGTGTGATCCATAAAGCCAAACACAAGGTCACTCATCTAAACCCAAGAATCTGGAGTATACCTTAAACAGGGATAAATATATCTTAGGAATAGGAAATCTGCTGAGGACACTTTGCCTTATGTGAGTTACAAATCCCGGCTCTTATTGTCTTGTCTTTTTTTTTCTTTCTCAAAAGTCTTCAACCATGACGTTTTATAGGTATCTCCATAGCGGAAAAAAAAAATTAGATACAGACTCTTAAATTTAACAAACAGAAATTAATGGGACAGGAAATTTGAATAAAGACTCTACAAGCCAAAAAAAAAAAAAGAAAAAAAAAAAAAAAAAACTCCAAAAAACAAAAAAAAAAAAAAAAGAAAGAAAAAAAAAAAGAAAAGAAAAGATACAGAAACGATTAAATTCTGGGGCTCTAAAGTTTTCCTTAACATTTTTGAATCAAGGCTGTATACCTTTCTTGTACATTTTTGGCTTCACTTATAAGCAAGTTATTATCATTTCTGTACTAAACATGTAAAGAAAATTGAATGAATTCCATGTCTCTGACAAAAAAGTCAGAATAGATGAGCTAATAGTCTCCCTCCTCACGTTTTAGAAGGAGAAGGGAGTAAAATTCAAGGAATCCAATTCTCGAACCAACTCTTTAAACACAATTTTTCTCTGGTTAAATAGAAAGAAAAAAGAGATTAGTTATGGAGGAGAAAAACAGGTAAGATGTTCATGAATCATATTCTAGAAATTTCATTCTCTTCTGAGATTCATACGATAGTATGCTCAGTTATAGCAAATTTTCCCTTTCATTTCCATAAATACTGTATTTATATTAGAATAAGTCATATTTTGAAAGACATTCTAACAGCCCTTCTCCCTACTTTCATTTAACTGTACATACTCTAACTCAGCAGAGTCATGATATAATTATCAGTAGTTCTGAGAATTAATCATCAGGAAAGAAAATCAAGTGCTTCTACTTAAAAGGAAAGTCCTAGAAACTCCTAGTTCTTAATATCTTATTTTTTTTCTGCTCTTCCCCTTACTTTAGACTTGACTTGTAGGATTCTTATTTTTATTTTACATCCAGAAGAGAACACGGAGGACAGTTTTGCTTAAGTTATTGAAAGTAAAAATAAATGGTACAGCCTATATAATGATTTATCCCTAAGTAATAGGAAGAAAAAAAGCAAGTTTAGCAAACAAAACATAATTCTGTCTATGATGTATGGGGGAAAAAGCAATAAAGTTCATTAAAAATTTTGGAAAAGTTTTTAAAAAAATAAATAAAGAGGAAGGATGGTCAATATACCTTCTCTCAGCTCCAAATACTTCAAACAAAGAATAAATCATTTTACTGATCATACGAAAGGAAAAGTTAAAAGTCATAAAGAAGAGCTAAAAAAAAGTAAAATTTAAGGTTTGTAAAGTACACTGATCAAAAAGTTAGGGAATATCAATATCAAAAGTAAAGATGTTATTTTTATTAGATCCAGCTGAGCACACAGGTGCCAGAGTATCAGCTGACACGTAGTGCAAAATTATCATAATTAATGCAAATTTTAAACAACATTCAATTCTGTTGCGTTTTTTTTTCAGATCTCTACGGAACAACACAGGGAATGTAGTTTAGGAATCTTGGTCTCTGAGGGAAAACATACAGCCATAATTTGGTCCAAGTCGTTGGTCACATAAAAAAGAATATTCATTCGTTCTTCATTATAAATGAGCAACTTTTTGTTGTCAAATATAACAACCGAAAGTGATGGAAGCAAATCCAAGAAAAAAGGTCTAAAAGTCTAACAGGAATTTTTATCTCATCATTACATTTAACAACGATAACTGCTGCATTATACACTAAAATAAAGTTTACTAATTAAATCTTCAGATTAGATTTTAAGCTAACATACAATAACCAAGTTGGTCATAGATACAGCTCTACTGATCTATAGAAGACTGTTCTACTACAACAGAGCGTATTTTTGAAAATTACAGAAAACTGCAACTACTTGCATACAGCAATGTAAACCAGCATTTAATTTGCTCTTTCAGGATTTGTTCCTTTTTTTTTCTAAAACTTATTTTTCACCAGAACTCTCGAGTTGATGCTTATAAAGATGCTATTCAGCATATTTATATGCAAACTCACATGGATTTGCAACACTATTCAAATGTTCAGCATAGTTTATGAGAAGTCTGTCACCTTGGTGCCACCCGTGCCTGAGGCATGTAAAATTTATACACAAAAAAAAAGCATAATATTCATTTAGTAATAAAATAGTTCTGATTATGAGTAGCTACCATCTTTCCCTGAACAGCAGTGAACTTTGTATGGTATTCTGATAGCGAGTGGCTCATTTTGTTGTTGTTTTGGGGTGTTTTGTTTTTGTGGTTTTTGGTTGCTTGCTTGCTTGCTTTGGTTTGACATGAAGTCACTGACATCGAAAAAATATTGAAATAAAGGCAGGAATAACAGGGAATTAATAAAAATGTAGCATATTTTTAATTTGTCTGGTGTTATGCTGGCAAATAAGACAAACATAGTCAGATACGCGAGATTAAATAACAAATAACAATGCTAAATTATTTCTTTGACTTAAGTAGATCATTGAAAGAGGGAAAAGGAAGAGGAAGATCTATGTACAAGCTGCCTTTGTATCATGTGACTTGAGAAAAGTTTTCCATTTCCAATTTGATTTTGTTTCATTAACTCACTAGCATATCAAATAAAGAGAAAGAAAAAAACAGCCCTAAGTTTAAACAAGCAGAGATTGTTTCATTTTCACACACAGAAGGAATTTTAGTTTTACTGTTTGACAAAGTAAGCTTAAAGCTTATGTATCTTTCACAGAAAAGTTTTACTATTATAAAAGGGCAACTCCAGTATATAGGCATTAATCATTAGAAAGAGGAGGAATAAAAGAAAACATAACCAAGACACAAACACATTTTATTACCCTATCTCTCCATAATAATTCTAATGCTTTTTCTCTCCTAAATAGCAACAGAAAATATGCAGAATCAAGCACTTTACAGTAATAGGAACACTGAAGTTCACGTGTAGTAAATTCTAGGTTGTTTTTGCATATGACAAAACAGAACAGATTAAAAAAAAAGTCACTTTGTAACTGAAGATTCATAGCTAGCATCAGAAGAATAAATTATCTTCCTTTATTTTAGATTCATCTAAATACTTTCAAAGTGATAAAAAAGATAAACTCTAAGAAACCACCCGAAGAGATGCAATTACCCAAAGTCTTGCAGATATCTCCTATTTATGCTAAATCAGAGGTGGTGATGATGATGATAATTTTGTCTACATATTTTCTAGTCGGTGTTTGCCCCTCCAAGTAACAGGATTCATATCATCAGTTGCTGCTTAGAAAAAACAACAAAGCCAGGGTACTCTTGGGGTATTTGCACATGAAGTGAATTAAGTTGAGAAGGGGAAGTAGTCAAGGTAGATAAACATGGGAAATTCACTCCCAAAAAGTGGTTTGCACTTAGACTACCCCAAGTTGCACGATCCTGCATCATTCCTCCTTTCATTGCAGAATGTCTTCTCTAACATTTGTACTGGGTAAATAGAGCTATAGTTATTTTTTGACTATAGTTCCATATTAAATTACAGAGCCTTATAAAAAATATATATATCTAAACGACAGAATTGTTCAAATGAGCGAACACATACCTTGACAGCTTTTAATGTATTGCTGTAACACTGAAAGTAATTGATTTCTTTAAACAGTTTCACTATTTGAAATAACTGTTCGGTATATTTTTGTGACAAAGCTCTTTCTAGAGAAGAATAACCACTTTTTTTTAGGCTGAGATTCAAATACACGAATATTACTATTTCTGAACCAAAGTATACCAATAAAATTTCCACTGTTGCTCTTATCATTTTAAATCTCCAAGTGATTCACCTGAATTTTAAATTAGGCAAGATTAATACACAGACAAGATGATAAAAAACTGGATTGCTCCTGTAGTTTTCAGCATGGCAAAATGGAGGTGCTGTCAGACTGCAGTAAAAACTTAAGTTCTAGCTCAAATTCACCTGAATAAAACAAAACAAATTCACGTGAATACTTCTTTTCTATCACAAACAAGTTATTTTTCATGCTCTGCTAATAACTTCAAATTCAAAATGCAGAAAAGCATTTTATCTGAAGGTATAACACATGACAGGCCTCCATATTGCAAAATTTGGATGGAACTGTGAGCATAACTAAAGATGAAAAACATGTCAATCTTGAGAGCTTTTCCAGAGTACAATAAGGTCTCCCATTCAGACACACGAAATTATGAAACCCGTTCAAGAGTGTGTCTGCCTCCTTACTGCTCCCTGACCCCAGCACTCCCAGTAAATCACCACTAAATCATCTTCTCAAAGTCAATGAGACCACCACGCTCTCCCAGCCAGGAACCTCTCTCTCATTGCAAATCAGTACATACAATTTTCTAAATAGGATGTTCAAGACTCTCTTTTTTGTTTCTTCTCTTCTGTCAAAGCAATCTCAATTTTCGGATATGCTGATTGCTATCATACACATTAAAGGGCAGAAGAAAAAGGAAACATTTATCAAGAACAACAAAAGAATCCATTGGTAAATCACACCAGGATCTAAAAAAACCAAAAGTGTCGAGTATTCAAAAATCACAAATAATGCTCTGAAAAACAGTGCATTTAGTTTAATTTTAAAAAGTTGCATTAAATTCTCTTAATTTGACAGTGAGTCTTCAAGGAAAACTGTGTGACCTGATCGCTTTGTTCTCAGCAAACACACAGGCTAAAAACTCCCTCCTTCAGACCAAGGCTAAGATTTCCAAGGTTATCCAGGTGCCAGATCTTAACTGCAAGGGTGTTTTGGCCATCTAAGGTCATTCAGCACTTCCTTTCATCACAGGAAGGGGAGACAGCGGCTCTCAGCTGAGGCTGCTGCTATCCAGAAGGCACCAGGAGAAGCTCCCATGTCACTGCTCTTCTTCTTCAGTGTTCAAAGTGATTAAAGAACAGCTTCTGAGGGTAACGGGTGAGCTCACTCTTGGCAATTCCTTTTAGAAATTCATTTTTACAGACAAAAAGTATGTAAAACAATGCTGACAACACCATAAGGATTTACAGATTTTTAACAGCACTTCAGCATGAAGAAAAAATGAAAGAAAAGAGATATAGCTATAGCAACTGAAGACTTAGAAGAACTATTTGAGAAGAATTGTAAAATATGCAAGTGTCTCTTGATCCTGACCTTCAGCACTAGCACCATTCTGCTGATCCACTACCAACAAGATTATCATACCCTGCCAAGGTGATGGATTTGGAGTGATGACAAATATCCAGCTAATTTCCAAACTGGACTACGGCAAAAATACTAAACTATTTTCTAGTGGTCAAATAAATAAGGTTTTAAAACTCAGTTTCTACTGCCAACCAACACCTTAATCACTATCACGTTCTGTTTCAAGTGTTGATGATATATATCATAAGCTAAACTTAAGTATAAATATAGATGTACTCTAGGTATGCTATATATTCATACAGTATGCAAGTTTAAAAAATAGTATTTGTTAAAAACATGCAAATTCCTGCAAAAGCTGAAAAATTATTATGGAGTGTGGAAGAATGATTTATTTTATGTCTTTTTTGATGGATAATCAATTATTATTTAAAAATTCACATTTGCATATAGCTTTTATTCATACAAAATATATCATCCTGGAAGCTGCCATCTGAACTTCAAAGTGAACTGTAATAGAAATGACAACTCCAGCCTTTTTTTTTTTTAAATCATGGGTAGTATATCTTCACTCAGAAGTAGTTTTTAACTCTTCCACTCAACATATTGGATTCCAATCAACGGCGTCATATAGGAAACCATACTCTTGAATTTTATGTGGCTTCGCAGTATTTGACATATTAATGGAGCTCCGTCACAATCAAATTTCTCAGACATGGGCTTGTAAATCAAAGCACATCTGCTATGTTCCTCTTACCCTTTTAGGTGGATTAAAGGTAGTACTGTCATGCCTATTAAGGCAACGTTTCTTTGCTTAGGTCTCTGATTGGTAGAGCTGGCTGTTTAGACACCGCTGTGAACTCTCTTCTTATATTGCTACTCTTTTCCTCTAGAGCTCTTACTTTGGCATCAACAAAAAACAAGAATACTCTCATAGTATAAAAGTGTTTTAAGAGATCACTCTGTTGTTTTAGAAGTCTAAAATACATCTACATGCTCAGAGCTTACACCATTTTGTGATTTTTGAAAGGAAGAGATGAGAAAAAAAACCCTAATAATACATTTAAAAATGTTAAAATTATTATTAAAATTATTTACTCCCTCTCCCTCTTATTGGGATGATAATAAATAAAAAGATGGAGAGAGAAAAAATAATTCATGATTAAAACAACCTGTAAACATTTTACCTCCTAAACTAAATTCTCTAATATCGTATTCCATTTTCTGAATAACTATTTTTTTTCAAAATTTTTGAATAAATTCTTCCCTCTAAGAGTCTCTGAAGTGAAAACATCTTACTACATAACATGGCATGTATGCAAATGGCATCACTTACTTTGCAGCCCCAAAGGCAGCTGAATAGCTATTATGCTAATGGCAATAAAATCTAAATCTTACCTGAGATAATTCATTACTATCCACAAGTCCATTGTTGTCAGAATCAAAATAATTAAACATATGGTCTACGAGAAGTTTCCTTAAAGACATTTTCTCTTCAACGTTTTTATCTTTTGACTGTGCAACATATCTCTGGTTTTGTAAATTCAGTAGCATATTTTTTACTTGATTGTATTCAGTAGGTTTACATTTATCACCTGAAAGAGAAATAAAATACACAATGTAAGTTTATTCTGAATTTGATTTTTTAAAAAATAGCAGAGTTAATAGAGTGCTTCTTACAATCTTTAACAACATTAACAGGGTTACTTTATGAGGCAAGAAATTTGCTCTGTAACCATTTGATCCAAATAATTTCCTCATCTGGTCTTCAGTATAGGCCAGAAAATATTGTACTTCTAGATAACTTGTGTTAAGAAAGTTTTCTGTCTATGGAATCTCAGGGACATTTTTTATTAGTTTCTAAGTCTGCTCTTTTCCCATTTTAGGTCATTCTGGAATACTTTATCTGAAGATTCTTAAACATGTTACAGTTGGTGAAGCAAGTATATATTTCGATCTCTTTTTTTTGGTGTACAACATAAACACGACCTCATACAAAGTCAACCGTGAGAAGCCTGTTGGTTCAACAGGTCGGGCTCCTTTCTGAAATGTGCAGTACTAAGAAGATAAGAATAGACTGGAGTTACATTTTTGGCCTCACTCCTAATTATGCTACCAGAATGTTATTTTCAATCAAATACCTTACATTAAGTTGCACCGGTACATACACTGTTTATATTAGCATATCAAGAAAAAAAAATGTTTGATAACATGCTGCTGATTTCTGTTACAGACATTCCACATCGGAAAAATAAAAGTGAAATGCTTTTTTCAAATTCTGTAATTTTCTTTAGAAATATCTTTCATCATAAAAGAAGCTCAAGCTTGTCAAAACGTATTAATTAACGCTAGTATATCACAGAGGCTAGAATTAGAAAAAGAGACTGTTACTGAACTACACAGGAAAAGAATAATTAATTATTTTACAGATTCTGACACATTAATCATAATGACAGTTTGTTGAAAACCTGCTACAAATAAGGTGAATGGAGTTCACAGAGCAATTTCAAATTCCTACGATCCATCTTTGGTGATCGTTTCCTACTCCACAAGAGCTTCAACCTTTCCCTGGTGTTGTCTGCACCATTTCTGTAACACAGCAAGTGTAATTTCCTCTTGCTGTGTACCTGTTCACTCTACTGATCAACCCGAGCCTCAATTACACTTCCACTCACGATAGTCCATTCAATTCTCATATCCTTGCAACATTTGCCAGGGCACGGACCAGTATTTTCTCAGTATTTAACTAACCTGTTTGGGAGCTCACAACGAAAACACTGCTAACACCTTTCAGAAAACAACTTCTTCAGTCATCAACTATGGTTTAAAAGAGATGCTACTCTATTTTTCATTTATTTCATTAGGTTGATCTAACCCAAATAGAAGACACTTATCAAGAGTTGCCTTCTCAGATGCCTCATACTTTGTTTGACCACACTGTGCTGCATTTCTCCATCTGCAATATAAAAGTAATATTGCCCTGTATGTGGAAAGTATGGCAAGGTCACCACAAGCATGCAGTTTGCATATGTTAGAGTGAAAAACCATACTGAGGCATTTGAGCACATTCTCAGTAGTCTACAGTATCTTAAAAACGAGCTTACAAAAGAACACTAAAAATGTGTATTTTCATTTCCGTTGCTCTTCGAGGGCTGTTCTTGACAGTTCACAATGAATAATATAAAAATAACATGACTTATTCCTCTTTCAGACACAGCACAAAATTAATCTATTTGATAATCCTCAGTAGGAAGGTGGAAGTTCAGGGTACAGGGCTGCACTTGATGAATGGTTACTTCACCTCTTGCCCTACCTTGACCAATATTGACCAAGATTATCAAACTGATTTTAAAGGGTGTGGCAAAAACTTCACTATTATAAACGTCACCCACATAAATAAATTTCCATCTATAAATCTCACAATCTAACACAGATTTTAAGGTAGTGACAATTTAGGCTAATTACAGTTGTGATAAAACATGATTACACAGTATTACATGACAGTATTTGAGTTTTACACAGTGTTGAAGACGGTCTTTATGCCATCTCTATGAAGGACTTTATAAGGCCAAAATGATGATGATTGTAAGGGACAGCCAAGGAGATCACAAGGAACCAACAAGACACTGCAGCAATTTTAACTATTTTAAAACAGCTATTTTAAAACATGACCCTCTTTGCTATGACGGCCTTTTCCTGTAATACACAAGGAAGCGTAAAGCAGATGGGAGAACAGGAAACTGGGAGAAGGAGGCCCTGCTGATGCCTCCTCCCAGGCTGGAGTAGCAGCACAGACTCTGGAGTTGTATTACTAACGTTATAATTTATTAAAAATTACTTCTGAAATAGTCATCTGGATGGCACACAAGGGGTAAACAGAGATTAAGTGCGACAACCTTGAAGGTTAGGAAAAGCAACTTGTGTTTAATTTAATGGAAAAGGACAAACTGGTGGAAAAATTGCATTACTCACAATGCCATGAAAGCCAAAGGAGATGGCATTTGACAAAACCTGAGGGGATTATTTTGCAGTTATCAAGATACATGATGAAAATCATGACAACAGACTTTTTCAGATCACAGACACATTCTCAAATTTATCACAATGATTATATTGTTACATCCAAAGCAGCCAGATGAAGAAAATATAGTAGAGTTTCAATGCAGTACAATTTCTGAATACTATGTCTCATTAAAAATACTTAATGTATTTTATATTTTGAAGGTTCCTTTCATAATTCAGTCAGAGTATACAATTAGCCATCATTAACTAATGAATTGCATTATCATGATCATCATACAAAAATCCTGATTTTTACATATCAATTTATGGAAGCCTGAAGAACACTAGGTCACCTAGTGTGCAAAGTACCTACTAAGTTTTATATAAGTTTTATTAATTTATATGGATACATAATATGTGTATGTTCATACATACACAAACACATATTAAACTGTATATTATGTATAATTTACTAAATTCAATTTTCTTAATATGAGCGAATGGCTATTATTTTATGTAAAATTAAAACACAGTAATAGCAAATTATTTATTTCTTATTCTATAATCCCAATATTTTTAAAAGGAAAGAATAGTCTACTGCATAGAGTTCATTGCACATAGCTTCTCTACAACAATTTATTTTACAAGTATCATCTTCTAGGGATTTCTTGCAAGCAAGAAAATCAAAAGGATAAAAGAAAGCCAAAAAAAAAGGGGAATAGCAATAGTCGTATGCTTTCCTTGATAAAAATTCAAAAATAGTGGAAAAGTGGAAACGCTTGATAATTTCTTGTTTTCCTTTTCTGCAGATGTATTTAGTTACCTAGGAAACAGCGGAAGTTAGAGATTCTGAGCACTATTGTCCTCCTGGACAATTTTGAATATAAAATATTCGCCCCTCATACAGGGAAAAAAAGTTATATTTGACAATTTAAGTCTTAATTTGAAGAGAAAAAGAGAGATTTGAGAAACTAATTACTTAAGGAAACTTAGCAAATGAATATTGCACCAGCATTGGTTTTAGCACTTGTGGAAAAAAAAAAAAAGATTGAAGTAGGATAATATTTTCAGTAGATAGTTCCCTAAATCCAAATCTCTGATATTTTTATCTCATTTTGGGTGGAAATACTGTAGTATGTAGAGAACAAAAGAAATATAGTCTGATTAAAACAAACAAAAACCCCACTGATTTAATATGTAATACAAGCCTTTAACTTTTCAGTGCCTTAGTAGCTTCATCAAAACAAAACAAATTTTGGCCTTAAAGTGTCATCAAGAACCATTAATACTCACTCACTGAGACATTTTATTCCCACAAATACACTACCAAGCTGAGTTGCTATTAATTTTTTCCACAAAGTCATCTTATTCAGATTTAAAGAAACATCAGCCTTTCCAAAAATGACCACTAGTC